>JARKIE010000051.1:0-433706 GCA_029378255.1 Mycena rosella
ATCCTCGACTGTGCACTATGCAGGTCCAATCGCGGAACAACCCCGCACCTGTATCTAATGTGGGCTAGTGTAAAGCTCACACGCAGGGGACGCCCGTTCGATTCGGGTTTGGACCATCGCTCTTGTCTCGAGGTGTTTGCCCCCCCTCGGCGTTGTCGTCTTGGCGAATACTCCCTTTACCGGTGAGTGAAGCCTCGCGCCGCCAATTCTCACCTCCTCTCTGCGCCAGCTCGCCATCCATCTTGGATTAGACTACTGCAGTCGAGAGTTCCACAGACTTTCCGCGGTCAGCGGGACTCGATTTCGCTCGGAGTGCCTGTGCTCCGTTATGTGTCACTCCTCATGCATATGGCCGCATTCAATATATTCGGAAATTATATCGCATGACCTGTTGAAGTTCAACAGGGTCATAGGGTCTGTTCCTCATACTACAAGGCACACCTCACGCCTACCCCTCCTCCATCGACCAAGTTTGTCTAGCCTCTACCTCTGGTATCGAGATCCATTTAGGGAGTGGATCACACCGTCGGCACATCGGCACGGTGTGTGCAATCCGGATACCGTACGCAGGGGACGCGATCATCAGGGTCTTAGACCTTCGGGTACTCTCAATTCCTATCAATTGCGGCGCATCATCTAACTTTGCTGGTTCAAAAATAGTCTCAGGAAGGAGCACAAGAGCTAGATCGCTGCGGGGCGTTACGGCGGACGCGAAGAAGGCGGACGCGGACGCGGGCGTGTCGGTCACGGCCGCCCGTCCCGTTGAAGTCGCACGCGCCCCGCGGCTGAGAGGGCGCGGAACTGGCTGACGGTGTACGAGCGCATTAGAACTTGGGATGGCGCGCGTGCGCGATGGGAGGGGATAAATGGGAGACAAGGGGTGGGCGGCGTGCTGCTGCTGAAGTCGCACGCCGTAGAACGGGCTGGAAGTACGAGCCCTTGGTCGTTGCGGCCCGTTACATAGTAACACGGCGAAGCGCGAGCGCGATGGGACGGGGAGGGAAATAGGACGAGGGCTAAGCGTCGCGTTGTGCTGAAGTCGCATGCGCCCCGCGGCCGAGAGGTCGTGGAACTGCCTGAACTCGCACGAGAGCGTGAGGGCTGCGGTGCGTGAGGGTTAGCAACACAGGGAAAAGGTGCAGCGCGGGGGCTGGAAGGGGTAAGTAGAAGAGCTGAGCGTGGAAGGGGAGAGGATGCGAGGTGGTACGTATTGTATGTAGGGTGGACCGAGGCACCCGGCGCACCCGGCTCGCATATCGCGCATCGCACATCCTACGCCCCCGCCATCCCATTCGGCTCTCGGCTGCAGCCCGCAGTCCACACACGCCCGGGACGGCGGTATAGTCGCTCGGGGGACACGCAGCGGAGCTTCCTGCACGCGCTCGTGCGGACGTGGCCACCCGTGCGAGTCCGCCCACGAACGCGTCCTTGCCGTACTGCGCGCCGATCACTTGCGTCATTCGCGACGGCGTGTGGCCCGTGCGCTGCGCGGGGAAGTAGCGGTGAGCATCACGCCCCGGGGTGCAGGTCGACCCGAACTCGGAGCTGGAGGCGAGTCAGTCGGGGATGCAAGGGAGGGGTGGGGGCGCACACGTACGCGATCCGTGAGCTCGGGGCTGAAACTTGGGGTGTCGCGTCGAGACCGACGAAAAATTGAGGGAGTCAGCGGGCCCAAAGCGGCTGTCGGTGTTGCTGCCTGCGGATCGCAGGAGCGATGCTCTGCAGAAGGCGGGAGACAGGAGGCGGACGCGCCGATATCGCATAACCGGGGTGGCCATAGAAATGGCGCGCGCGGCGGCCCCGATGAAGGGCGTGCCATTGGTGGGCACCTCCGAGTCCTTCCCGCGCTGAAGGCGAGGACGTTCTTGTACGTTGATTGTGTTGATATACTGGAGCGAGCGTGAGCGCGGGTCGCATAGGAGGGACGTGTCCATACCTGCTCAAGGATGTTACTACCCCACGGCGGCTCCATCGACACCACCCGTTAAGCGCTGCGGGGCGCGACACCACCACGACGAAGCGGCGCCCGTAGAGTCAGGTCGCTGCGCACGCACGCGTCGTGGGTCGCGCCGAGTTGACGGAGTGCGCGGGTGGCATTTGGGCGGGGCGCGCGTGCGCGCAGCGCATCGCAGGTTGTCGACCACTGGGCGTGGGCGCGGCGTCAGACGGCGCGCCGAAGCATGTGGGAGGAAGGAGACCTGGTCCTGGAGACGTATAGGTCAAGGCTTGCTTTAGGGTTTTTCGGGTCCGGAGACGATGATCCCTGGAGGGGGCGTGTAGAGGGGACACGCACCTTGCGTCTAGTAGTAGTAGTACACGATGCCCTTGAGTAGAACCGCGACCCGGTGTACCTTGGGCGGACTCGCCGTCCGCCAGGCCCAGAGTCGGCGACTCGCAGATGTAGTGTTGTACTGCACGCGGGTGAATGTGCCGCAGTGACGGGTGCGCGCTGGTGACGGTGAGGAATACGACGAGCAGACCTTTCGAGTAACGAGCCGAGTCCCCGTGACTTGTCGCGTCGCGTCAAAGAGCCAAATACGTGCAATCATAGAATTCGCACTACTCACCTTTCCAGATGGCTTTTACGCAACTTCTCCGAGCGCTTGGGCCATGAAAAAGCTATGAAATAATACCTTTGGATGCGCTGATATTTTATTGTCGTGGAACTTAGGATCAGCAGGACAAGCTCCCAGTGAGTTCAATTATTCTCCCTCCATTTCGCCTGGACCCTTCGATTCCTTTCTCCCTATTGATATAATATTCCCGTTACCCTACTTATCCCGCCGCTGTTCCCGTTTCCCTTCTTACTCCGAACGTGTCCCGGGCGCGATATTCGAGGGCATAGTAAATATTCTGAACGTCGTGGGATGTGCGTACCACGCACGCGAGTCCGGATGTGCCAGGACGTAAGCACTGTGGACGAGCCGATGTCGTGCATAAGTGCTGTGTAGACCACCTGTGGGTGAGTCCGTGGGCACGGTGTATCAGGATGGTCATTTTTTGACACCCTAGTGTGGTCAACTACCCAATCGACAATAGTATGGATGCCTCCAGTCGCCGAGGAGTCCGAGGCGGTCGCAGAGACGGCGGCGGCGTCTGTCTGCGTCTGTGGACGTGTCTGGTGGTCGCAGATAAGGAGCCGAAGCTGTCCATCCTGGCTGTCACCCCGGCATCGTGATCGCGAAGAGCGTGAAACAGGTCGCGTAGGCGCTGGTCGGGCTGTAGGGGCCTGTGTGCCCGAGGCCGTAAAGTCGCGCGCTCCGCGCATAACCCGGGGCGGAGCTGAGAGTGGTTGTGTGCTGTGCCTACCAAAGCCTACTCATTCGCTTTCGTCCGTCTATTAATCCATTCGTTCATCCGTTTATCGAAATTCGATGACTCCTTGAGCTACCGCAATGTCATCTTAGAGTTCCTGAAATTCCCCCCTGTCTCGTCTCGGGAACCCCTCGAAGGAGTTCTCCATCCTTCATCCTTCTGCCGCCGAGTTCTCCGTGCGCGCCGAGTTCTCCGCGTTCGACAAGCAGTGCATGTACGTACGCCCAGTGTTGGTGGGTCGGCGACCCGAAGTGACCAGTCACTTTTGACTGTCATTGACAATGACTAGTCAGTGACGGGTCATCAGGCCACGCGAGCGACCTGGCGGCCCTGGCCTTTGCAGCCTTTGCACTGCCTTTGAGTCGTCTAGCCGAAGCTAACCGACGCTAGCCGAGCAACTGCTCCCACGTCTGGGGCAATGTCTGGCAAGTAGCAATGTTCGTGGTAACATCACCGTGTTGTCCTGCTGTCATTGTTGCGTTGCTTTTAAGAGAGGCATTTCGCGGGTCGTTTTCGGCGTCCCGTCGATTTGATTTTGGGCTCCCCGTCGCCATCGCCGCCGGCGAGCCGGCGAGACACCATTTATTCATTCCACTTTACCTCATTCGCCGGGGTTCCCGAGCGGAACGAGAACGTCGCGAATTGCGGAACGACAATTTTTAACAAAATGGCAAGTAAAAAGAAAAAAGAAGTTGGGGATCCGGTGGCCGATCCGTGGACATTGGAATGGAAGTTGGCGTGGACCCACACACCGTGACGTGAAGAGGATCCCGGAACAGCGCCGAGGGGATACCAGTGCGGCTTCTGACTAGGCCCGGGCCCGGATTTGTCGACTCAGCGTGGTCCCGTTTCCGGAACATGCCGAGGTGTAGTCTACAGTAGATTGTACCGTTACTACGCCATAGCCCACTCCCCATTGACGAGCTCTGACCCTAGGTCACCTAGGTGACTGTGAATCTCAAAAAAAAACTTGATGCTCATTTTAACTTTTACCACGGTGTTCCAGGTTTCGTTTTGTTTCTCCCAACGTGGTGCCTGGACCCAATTACTTTCATCTTGATCGATTCGATTCCCAAGGCATCTCCTGGGACCATGCCAATGATTTTCCTCCGCAAATACGCCCGGTTTCCGATTTCATCGACATCCAGACATCGCCGCTACCTTATAAAGATAGGGTCCGCTACTCCCCATTTTCAACTGCATTTTTCCCTCCCCTCTTCCCTCTCCTTGTATCCAATACTTTTCGCCGTCCCGTCCCCCGCTCTTGATTATGCACCCCTCTTCTATCAACCACCCTTGTATCGTCTGCGGCCGCGCCACTACTCAGTGGTGTGCCCGCTGCCAGAACGCGTGGTACTGCTCGCCTGAACACTCGCGCGAAGTGCGTCTCTTACTCTAGCGGCGCGTCATTGTTTCACTGCTGAGGCCCCCCACAGGACTGGCCCCACCACCGCGGCGCATGTCGTCCTACACCTGCCCTCGGCTATTCCAACATGATCACGACGCAACCCCCAGCGGAGCCCAATTACATTTCCGTGACTGGCATACTATTCGTTGCGGACGAGCGTGCGCCCCCTTTCTTTAACCTCACACGAGCGCAAACTAATTCATCCCATCCAGACCGACCGAGGATCATCAGCGTCAAATGCCGCCCGCCCCACCACTCGTCGCAAAGCCTGTGCCCCCTCCCCCTCCTCCAGCCGTACTTCGACTCGCCTCCAGAGAGCGTCATCCTCACACAGGGCCTCAATGGCGAACTCCTCCGCTTCCCGCTTCACGTTTTTTACTCGCCTATGGCGCTGGCGAAAGCGTCGCCTACCAATCGGGCCATTTCCCATATCACGTCGGGGGCCGCCCCGAAGCCCTGGTACGGCAACGTCGTTGCGTTCAAATTCAGTGGCTCGCTCCGCCAGGGTTATTCCGAGGCGGGCTCTAACGACCTCCCCGCCTTGTCCGCGTATTTCCTGACTTATCAGTGAACATAACTTTAGTTCGCGCACCACGCGCACCACCACGTGAGTGACATTAGACTTTACCTTTTTACATTTGTCTTATGTTTTGATGCCGCTAGGACCCCACTTCTTGCTCGCCCTTCAATCCCCCCTCTTTTCAAAATTCACAGGCTACCACTGTAGCATAACATCTTGCTTTACCCTTGCTATCGTCGCACCGCTCGCGATTCGCGAACAATTATTAATCTCGTACCGTAGTACTTTCTGTATAGTTCTTAAAAGGAGCACGCTCCCCACCCGCACTTTTCGTGTCGTCATACGCTAGATTGAATTCAACCAAATTTAATGATCCCCGATGGCTTCTTTTGCTTCCGAAGCTCTTGCCGGAGCCTTGGCGATGGTTGTGTTTACTGGGTTACCGGATGGGGACGAGCCTAACGCAAATCGCAATTATTTCGAACTTGGAAATCTTCGGCGGCACCAAATTGCTGCATATCAAATGGCAGTTACATAAACACTCTGCTGAAACCCTAGTCCTCCGCTGAAGATTATCTGACAGGCTCCGTGGCGGGTGGAAGTGAGATTACGGTGGTCCGCCACCGAACTTGTTTTCGGGGACTGTTATCTTGCCTTGGATGCAACATTTATTGCGTGCCGCACTGACGTTGGGTTTCGTGGCAAGAGCACCTGAATCTACCTGAATATTAGCTCATTAACCCCGCGCGCGCAGTTGCCAATGTAGTACATCTTTCCTCGCGAAAAACCTATGGACCTGTCAGTGTCAATCATTATTTCCGTCGTTCTAAACCAAACAGCCCCTACCTTGCGGCTCTTCCGCTCTGAGTAGCGCTGATATCCCAGCCTAGGTGCTCCGACGTTCAAATTTATAAAGAGTTTATCCAAAATTTTATAGTCCATCAACGCCGTCGGTGCGACACGAAATCGGAAAACGAGGGAAATCGAGGTCAACCTTCCTCCTCCTCCTCCTCCTCCTCACCTTCCGTCCTCTTAGACTCCTCGTCTTCCTCGGCAGCTTGATCTTGCCCCATTCCTACTTGCCATCTTCCGCGCCTCGATAGCGCGCTTTTCTTCCTCCAGATCCTCGTCCACCGGCAACAAATATTCCATCGCGAGATCTTTCCATCTTAGGGCACCGTTGACGCCGCCGCCGTCACAGCCCTTGTCCTCGAATAACGCGCGGGAAGACGGGTCATATGGCGCATCCCGCCCAGCACGCACCCGCACCCCACCATCGCGAGCGTCCCGTCCCGCCAAAGTCGTGCGTCCGTGTGCCCGCGCCCGTCGTCCCGCCCCGCCCACACCGAGCCAGACGTGGGCGCGCAGGGCGTGAAGAGGCGCGTGAGCACTACGGCGGACGCGGGCGCTACGGCGGTCGCGGACGCCCATCCTGCCTCAGTCGCACCGTAGATCTGCCTGAGCGCGCACGAGAGCGCGAGCGCTGGGGCGCGTAACATAGCACAACCGCGAAAGCGCGGGGGCGAAAGGATGGGGCGAGAAATGGGAGACAAGGGGGGCCCGTCCCGCTGAATTCGCACGCCGTAGGATTGCCTCAACGCGGACGAGAGCGTTAGCACGACGAAGCGCGAACGCGGCGATGCACGCGGCGACGGACGCAGGGCTCGGACATCCAGAGCGGCGCGTTCCCGCTGAAGTTGCACGCGGGCGTCCCGAGAGGGCGTAGAGCTAGCTGGGCGTGATCGCTGCGGGGCGTTACGGCGCACGCGGGCGCACGCCGTAGGACTACCTGCGCGTGCGAGTGTGTAAGGACTGCGGGGTGTTAGCAAGCGAAGCGCGAGTGCCCGGAGCGTCGTCTTGCCGCTGAAGTCGCACGCCGTAAACCTGCCTGAACGCGGCGCACGTAGAATCGGGTCGCTGCGCACGCACGCGTCGTGGGTTGCGCCGAGTCGACGGAGTGCGCGGGTGGAATTTGGGCAGGGCGCGCGTGCGCGTAGCGCATCGCAGGTTGTCGACCACTGGGCGTGGGCGCGGCGTCAGGCGGCGCGCCGAAGCATGTGGAAGGAAGGAGACCCGGTCCTGGAGACGTCAGGCTTGCTTTAGGGTTTTTCGGGGCCGAAGACGATGATCCCGGGAGGGGCGCGTAGAGGGGACACGCACCTTGTGTCTACTAGTAGTAGTACACGATGCCCTTGAGTAGAACCGCGACCCGGTGTACCTTGGCGGACCACCCGCCGTCCGCCAGATCCAGAGTCGGCGACTCGCAGATGTAGTTTTGTACTGCTCGCGGGTGATGTACCGCAGTGTCGGGTGCGTGCTAGTGACGGTGAGGAACACGACGAGCAGACCTTTCGAGTAGCGAGCCGAGTCCCCGTGACTTGTCGCGTCGCGTCAAAGAGCCAAGTACGTGCAATCATAGAATTCGCACTACTCACCTTTCCAGACAGCTTTTACGTAACTTCTCCGAGCGCTTGGGCCATGCAGCGACTATTAACTAATACCTTTGGATGCGCTGATACTTTATTCCCGTGGAACTTGGGATCAGCAGGACAAGCTCCGAGTGAGTTCAATTATTCTCCCTCCATCTCGCCTGGACCCTTCGATTCCTTTCTCCCTATTGATCCAATATTCCCGTACCCTTGTTCTCCCGCTGCTGTTCCCTTTGCCCTTCTTCCTCCGAACGTGTCCCGGGCGCGATATTCGAGGGCATAGTAAATATTCTGAACATTGTGGGATGTGCGTACCACGCACTCGATTCCGGATGTGCCAGGACGTATGCGCTGTAGATGAGCCGATGTCGTGCATAAGTGCTGTGTAGAGCACCTGTGGGTGAGTCCGCGGGCACGGTGTATCAGGATGGACATTTTTTGACACCCTAGTGTGGTCAACTACCCAGTCGCCAATAGTATGGATGCCTCCAGTCGTCGAGGAGTCCGAGGCGGTCGCAGAGACGGCGGCGGCGTCTGTGGACGTGTCTGGTGCTCGCAGACAAGGAGCCGGAGCTGTCCATCCTGGCTGTCACCCCGACATCGTGATCGCGAAGAGCGTGAAACAGGTCGCGCAGGCGCTGGTCGGACTGTAGGGGCCTGTGTGCCTGAGGCCGTAAAGTCGCGCGCTCCGCGCATAACCCGGGGCGGAGCTGAGAGTGGTTGCATCTGGAAAACACCACTTGTCTACAGGGTACTACAGCGAGGTTAGTAGAGCAGTAGGTCTGTAGCCATGTCCCCTATATAATAGAGGCAATAGACTGGTGGACGGTAGAGCGATAGAGCTGCATAGAGCAACATAGAGCACGTGTTTCTATGGTAGAGTCTCGCTTCAGTTGCCGAGCACACGTTTCGGGTGGTTATCGGGCTTATCCGGTTGTTATCTAGACTGATAATCGCAGTATAATCGCCCACAAACGGAATGCCAAAATAGAAAAAGAAAGTAAGTGCATCATTATTCTGCTTAATGTAGTATACATATATCCGTCTCCGTACTAACGGCGTGAAAAATACAAGACACTAGGTGTCTGAGTCTGAGCCGACGGAAATGTCATTCAGCGCGCAGCGTGGGAGCAATCGACTTGAAGAAGTGGCGGCCACAGAGCCAGGAGCAGCGGAATGCAGCGCTAGCTTGAGGAAATTCTCTCTTGGAATAGGAGAGCTTGACATGTTTGAAGTGATTGCAGGAAGTAAGGATTGAGGGTTTGCGCTCGCATTCAAGTCTCTTGAGGCAAAAGAAGAGTCGGAAGATCCAGGACGGAAGGACTTGAGCAGGAGGAGATGATGTGGGGGGAGAAAAGGAGTGTGTGATGGGCCGCGTCGACTTCGCTCGCTTTTTATAAATCCAGGTGGCAGCTGTCAATGGTGCACGCGGTTCTGGTGATGCATCTGAAACCGAGGCTCTACAGGGAGCAAAATAGAGGATCATAGATATTGTCGCGCCAAACCTCTATGTGGCTCCACCGGGAGGTGTCGGCTCTACCCGGTGCTACATCGCGACCGGCTATCTATGCCGCGGGCCTGGTCTCTACGTGCTCAAAAGGTGTTTCCAGATGTGTGTGCTGTGCCTACCAAGGCCTACAAACTCATTCGTTTTCGTGTGTCTATTAATCCATTCGTTCATCCGTTCGTCTATCTATTCATTCATCTATGACTCCTTGAGCTACCGCAATG
Source organism: Mycena rosella (assembly GCA_029378255.1). Classification (NCBI taxonomy): domain Eukaryota; kingdom Fungi; phylum Basidiomycota; class Agaricomycetes; order Agaricales; family Mycenaceae; genus Mycena; species Mycena rosella. The sequence goes on from JARKIE010000051.1 coordinate 9,404, forward strand.
TCATCTTAGCGTTCCTGAAATTTCCCCCTGTCTCGTCACGGGAACCCCTCGAACGAGTTCTCCGTCCTTCTAGTCCATTCGGGTAATGGCCATACCGGCAACCGGGAACCGGCGGCACCGGCGGCATCCGGATTCCCGCCTTGGGTTGAAGGGGTGGGTTGAGATCCTTTTTCGTGTTCCCATGTGGCTTGGACGATTGCTAATCCTTAGATAAGATGAGATTGTGGCCGGTTGAACTCCCTTGGTTGAAGCAGGTAGCAGGGCCGCACTTGCTTCTGATGCCAACACGACACGGTTACATTTTAAAAAATCTTCGACCGGGGACTCGGTAGGCACTGTGCATCTTTTCCCCTAATGATAATGGTCTAGTTACGAGTTAATTGTGATTTTTGCTATCATACATGGTCGAGCAACTTTTCTTTTCTTTTTCTCAAAGAAGAGTGGCTGTACCATGGAACTTCTTCAGGCCCGCCAAGATTCCCTGCACCGTGGTTACAGCACTGTCCCGAGCCAACAGCTCGGTTAATGCTTCTGTTACCTGTGCTCTCGCTGTAGGATCATCCAGCCACTTTGGAGACTGGTCCGAGCTCCTAGTGCCACCCCATGAATATACAGTGAAAATTTGACATTGCATGCCCACCTCAAGCAAGTCCTGGCTGTCACCGTTGAGTAAATCATGCATGGCCTGCGCCAATCGAATTTTGTAACTGTCGTGGATCCTGCGAGGGGAAGAACACCCCAGATATTGCAGTGTTTCCTTAGCTTTTTAGGGCAGCACTGGGGAGTCAAGACAGCATCCCTGGTGACAATCCTCGAGAAAAGAGATGGTGAGAGCAAGTAGGGCTTCCAAGATGCGCTCATCAAAAGCTTGCCCCTCCTCTGAACGGGATGCTTCGACTCTGACGCCATCATGGAAAATCATCTTCCGTGGAAATTCTGTAGGAATTTCGTCTAGCGTGTCGAAGGCTGTCTCGGTGGGCATCAGGGGCTTCAGGATGGAAGGGTGGAGAACCTGGGACCATAAAAAACGCCGGAGAATGTTCATCTTGACCAGAGCAATAACAGAAGTCGTCAACGGAAATGGCGGCAGTTGAAGAAGTGTGTCGAGTACATCCCCTCCAATAGGTAGCACAAATCCCTGGTCAAGTATGAGTAGACGCCAGACCGCAACCAGGATGTGGTCAAGATTTCGCGGGAAAAGCGTGGATCCCCCTCCAAGTGGTGTCAACAAGGTGTGTGTGAGGCACTTCCAGAAGTACGTGGCAATGGGGGTTCCACGAGTGAGGTCTGTGAGGACTCCATCCGTCTGTGACCCGATGTAATGAATGATGGCCCTAGGAATACATGTGGCTGTTTCCGGCCGCCAAAGCGAGACAAATGCACAAATAATAGTGGCTATGTGATCCTTGGTCGGATCCGGTTTGACTAGATGGCCGTAGACAACCAGCTCCAGGGTGTCTCCACGTAGCTCAATAAAGGATAAGTAATGTCAAGATTTGGGGTTATGAGGGTCATCATTGTTTCCCATTGGTACGGAAGGGAGTTCAAAGACCATGCGTCGTTGATGAAAGTGACAGGGATGAGATACGAGAACAAGAGGCGAAACCTCTGCGCAGCCTGAGCAAATTGTTGGGCATCCGCATTTGAGGCTTTCAGAAAGTTCCAAATGCTGTGATTCTCATATGCTGTGCCTCCGGTACCGAGCAAGCCCAGGAAGTGGAAGCCTCCGAAGAATATATAGGAGTGAATGGGCTGCAGGTCTGGAGATCTACCATTTACGACATCCGCCTCGCATTCTGCCAAGTGGTGGCTCACGGAGCGGAATTTACTCCAGTTGAGTAGAGGAATGATGGAATAAATGTAATGATGCATCCACTGTGGCGACTCTGGCGAGTTGAATCCATTATAATGAGGTATGGAGTCGGACTAGGCGAACAGGTCGGATTGTGGGATGATTGGGGGCATGGACACCGCCAATACGCTAGAAATTGCCCACAGGGCTTTGAGACAAGTAGTGGCCCGACGTTTCGCTTCTTCAGCTGAGAGGAGTCCATTTTCACAGCTGCCCAGAAGGCCCACGATGCGGGGAAAGAACTGAAGGTCGGGGGTGTTCAACAGCGTGAGGATGCGATCATGGTACGCATGACGCATTCTATTTGGACCCCACAAGAGATCCGGAATTGCCTCAACAGAAGGCTCTATTTCGTTCTCATCTGCAAGGGCCTTGAGGGTCCAGATGAGCGCGCGTCGATCGCGTGCATTCCGCACAGGCGACATCTCCATTGCCCGCTGTTCTATGGCCTCTGCGATGGTTTGCGTCGCACGATCATTATCTTGACCCCGCGGGCGCCAAAGGCTCCGGATACGATGCCAGAGAACCCAGCACGCGCTTGTAAGAGGCGTGCGATAGGGAGAGTCCAGATGCCATAATGGAGCCAAGCTCAGGGCCGAGTATACACATACGACGATGCCCAGTATTGCAGCCGCCACCGCTGCGATATCGATGTTGATAGGGATAAGAAAGGCGACCAGTCCTGCGAAGAAGAGCACGAGCGATGTGTGCAGAAGGAGCGGGATAATGTTGACGACAGTATTCATGTTGAATTGCTTCAAGCCATAGTACAGGAAAGAGAAGATGCGCGCGCGAATAATCGGCGAAGAGCGTCGCATGTCCGCTCTGTGCAAGAAATCGTGTGCCCATTGTTGGAGAAGTGTTGCAATGAGCGCGCAGGAGAGGCTAAGGCCCAGGCTGATGAACCAGAATATGTTGCATAGAAGTGACGCTACAGGTGGTGTGAAGTGAGAACTCGGTGCAGGGGGAACGGCGATGTTTCCGCTAGTAGACGCTGCAAGCTGCTGCGATATGTGTGTCAAATTTTGCACTGTAGCATCTCCAGTGTCAGGTGTTAGTGTCTTGTAGCTTTCGATGATAAAAGCCGTGAGGCTGGCGGAGAAGAGACCCGCCTTTCACGCTCTCGAGTCAGACCATCTAGAAATGGAGAGGAATGAACTCACAAATATCAACAGTCCCTCCTTGTCGCTTTTCCAGCTCTCAGCGAGCGATTTATCGTATTTTTCAGCTTCTGAGACGTATACTGCCCACAACTTTGCTGCGGCGGCTTCCTCCGTAGCATCGATATCTGAGGACGATGTCAGCGATCCTTGATAAGGCTCCAACCGTTTCCATTTACAACCGTTTATAAACGGTAAAAACTCTTTATTTTTCCGTTTAGTTTACGGACCCCTGTAAATGGTAAATAAATAGTAAATAAATGGTTTAAACGATAATTTTTTAGGGCCAAGGCGGGTCCAGGGAGCCTCCTCCTATTGCGACTTGAGAACGTCAATGCATTTTACGTGATTATCGGCTCGGTCGGATCGGCATTACCGTCATTACGTGTTTTCTCTCTCGCTCTTTTGTCCGTATGCCTTACCTGCTCTCCGTATCTCCGTATCGTCCGAAGTTCGGCGATGACTCCGCCATAGTCAGCCATAGCGTAATTTGCGCGTAAGGCTCGCGCAAGCTCGTGCAAGGCTTGGCACGCCCTACAGTATAATTCGTCACATTTGTGACAGTACGCGTTCTGAGAAACCACTCTCGAGCAGTCGCGCCTCTAAAATGTCCTCCGACCGCCCATCCGATTCCACCAATGTTGTCAAACGCCCAGTTCGAAATCGACAACCTGCCTCGAAAATCTCCGACACGGCCAACGCAGAAACCCCCAGTGCTACTCATCTAAATGCTCTCGCCAGTAAGTCCGAGTTTCCACGCATCTCAGTCTGCGCGACGTGATTTTCTGGCTTATTGTTGTCTCCAGCAAAGCCCATACTGGATCTCATCAAGAAGATGCGTAAACTTTCGGTTCTGCTCCCCGAGACTATCCCAGAAGCCACCGATACGGACAAGATTCATCGAGTGATCACTACGGTTAACGGCATTGAGGGCACCATCGCGGGTACTTTCAATCGACGTTTCGACATTCTGTTTGGCAAAGACTGTCGTGGAGGTGATGGCCGCCTCAAAAACATCAGGCGTGGCGGGCTCGGAATGACATGCGTGGTGGACTATCTTGAATCCATCCACTGGGCGTCTGCCGGCCTACCACTTGAACTCGCACAGATCAAATTACAGCGTGTGGTTGCGGAGCTGGAACATCTTTGGTATGTTCCACTTGTTGGGAGGAGACGCGCTGACGAGTACCAGTGCATCGTCCAATGTCAAACGTGCGGCTCGCTCCGGGTCCTCCAAAACGCCTACCGAAGCGCCTCCCGAAGCGTCGGATGACGAGGAAGAGACCCCGCGTAGCGAGTGGGATAGGGCCATGGATGGTGAGTGGATGCCGTCGATTCTACATCCCTATCTAGTTTGAAAGGTTGGGAGTCGTTTGGGATTGTGCCGTTAACGGGAGGAGGAAGGGAACCGACGACAATGCGTATAAACCGAGGCGCACAAATCGCGAGTTATCCGAGGAGGAGGAAGACGACTTTGATCTCGTTGAACTGGACAAGCCCGCGACGCCCGAGGTACGTTTACTCTTTCATATCCTTACTTCCCTGTGTACCGACCATCGCAAAGGGATCTCGCAAGCGTAAAAAGGTCCTCGTCGTGGACGACGGTAATGGCAGTGCTGCTGAACAGCTTGCGGTGCGTTATTAATCACGCTCCAAACACATAGACTTACCTCCAATGTAGCGCGCAACTGTGCGTCCGAAGAAAAGGGCGAAGAAGACTGCCACACCCTCCGCTCCTCCTCCCAACGTCACAGTTTTCGAGTTCGACGACGAATCCGACGACGAACCGGACCAACCGAAGAAGCGCGGTCCCAAGAACAATTCGAGAGACCACTGGCATGATCCGATTCCGGTGACGCGCGACGGCCAGAAGCGCTGGGAATGGTTCTGTCTCGATCATTGTGCACACGCTGAGGTAATTCCACAGGAGCTATACGACCGAGCAGACAGTCGGGAAGGAGAACAAGTTCGACGATGAGCCCACACAGCCTCCACTCGGTAACTTGGCGACTCATCTCAAGAAGCACGGGGGGCCGAGCATTCCCGTTCCTCACGATACCACTGCGGGAGAGCCCCACAGGATTTCTGCTGCCTCCGCCAAAATTATGGAAGATTATCTGCGCGAAGGCAAGCTGAATCCTGTGGTGAATCCGACACAGAAAGGCTTTCTTAAGGTCTTCGCCACGTGGATATTAGAGGACGACCTCCCTTTCACCACCGGTGAGACCGGCGGAATCAAGCGCCTCTTCGCATACATGCACTCCAAGTTCCTCTTGCCCAGTGACACCACTGTTCGTAACACCCTGGCGCAGATTTACCTGGATATGTACGCCAAGCTGAGAAAGAAGCTCAAGGTACTTTCTTATCTTAACTTATCGCGGTTTTCTAACTACACTATTTGTGCGCCAGAATGTTAAATCAAAGATCGCGATCTCCGAAGATACTTGGACGACGTGCTCTATGATGTTCACATTTGCCGGCACCATCGGGAGCTGGATTACGGAAGACTGGGAGCTTGTTGAGCGCGTCCTCGACTTCCACCCAATTGAAGATAAGGAACATGAGGGACAGTTTGCCGCCGTCGCTATGGCTAGACGTTTGTCCGAGTTGGAGGTGCTCGAAAAGATATGAATATTTTTTTATCGCATGTTCTTTTGGCTGATTATTGGTCGATCACCTCATAGCAGCCACTCTCGACAACGCCTCGGTGAACGATGTTTTGATGTCCGCGCTATCGCGTATTCTCAGAGAGAAGTTTGACATCCAATTCGTCCCTGAAAATTCCCAGATACGCTGCCTCGCCCATGTCATGAACCTGGTGGTTCAGAAGATTTTGGCAGCGTTGAATGAGGCGGACGAACCAGAGGTAACGGACTATTACCTTCCGAACAAGGACCTGCCCTTCCATTACGAGCCGGAAGATGACCCCAACCTGCGTGATCTCGAGAACGAGAAGTTTGGGAAGGATGCTGACAAGTCGGACGAAGAGAATGCAGACGCTGAGACGATGACTGCGATGGCGGTGGAGCTAGCAAAGCTCTCACCCCTGCAAGATGTATGTTGCTGGCGCACCGAGGGAATTTTCTAACCACATTTCCTAGCTCCGAGTCACCACCACCAAGATATGTTCATCCCCACAGCGGCGTCGACGCTTTCATACCATCGCCGCCGCTACGTACAAGGAGGAGGAACACGGACGCTCCGGTCGAAAAATATCCACCTTGATGGTTGTCCGCGACGTCAAGCATCGCTGGAATTTCACCGAGGCCATGATCTCCCGAGCCAAGGTTCTTCGAAGGGTGCGGCCAAATTGCGCTGCGTTCTTCCTTTTTTTGACAACGTTCAACAGGCGATCAATCAATGGGTGCTAGAGCGGGAAGAGCTTAACCCTCTGCTCCTTTCAGCCGAGCAATGGAAGCTTCTTGAATCTCTGGGGGAGATGCTTAAGGTATGTTCGCTTTTTTCTCTCGCTCTTGACGGTGTTTATTGTTATGGCACGCAGGTTTTCACTCAAGTCACCCTTCAAATGTCTAAGTCCACCACCCCGACGCTGCCGTGGGTCCTGCCCATGTACGAGAAGATGCTGAACCACCTCAAAGAGTGGCAAGATAACGAGGCGGCGCTTCCATCACTCCGAACGGCGGCAGCCGCTGGATTGCAGAAGCTCAACGCATACTATCACAAGGCTCGCGGGTGCCAATTCAATGTCATTGCAACGAGTACGTGTTTTTCATGGCGCCGTTCTGTACTCAACGCACTTTCAAAGTGCTCCATCCCTCGTTTGGTCTGTCATGGTTTCGCAAACAAGCACCTGATGGCAAGCTTCGAGCAGAACATGCTCGTGTCTTGTTCACACATGTTTATGATGCTTACAAGAAGGTGTATGATGACGAGCGGGCCACCCGCACGTCTACCACTCACTCCCGTTCACGCCCACGTCCCGGATCTACCGCGGCGTTCCTGGATGATGTCTGTATGGTTGACTCTGACGACGAGACCCCTCCCATTGGTACAGTGAGCGAGTTGGACCAATTTTTTGCGGCCTTCCGTACATATGGCCGCGGAGATCGGAACACTCCGCTATTATGGTGGAAGGTAGGCGCACATCTTTACCTTCTTCCACTATTCTGACTTCGCACAGGAATTCGCAGTTCATTTCCCAGTCATTGCGCGGATGGCTCGAGATTTTTTGGCCATTCCGGGAACCAGTGTCTCCGTGGAGCGCCTGTTTTCGCGGTCGCGCCATCTATGCCATGAGGCACGGGGTTCAATGAAGGCCGAAACGATCATGAAAGCGATGTTGACCAAAATGTGGATCTTGGCGGGCTTCTTAGACTACTAGTAATCACCGCAATATCATCCACTGTGCACGTGTCCTGATTAAAGTCTCCCAGAAAATACCCTTTATAAACTGTTTTAAACTGTTTTAAACTGTTTTCTTACCGTTTCCATTTAATTTACGCTCAACCGTAAACGAAAACTAAATGGTTGGAGCCTTAATCCTTGACGTATGGAACGGCGGGAATATGTTGGTTAGGAGCTGCGCGATCCATTTCCTTTCTGTCGTTGGCGATTGGGAAGATGTGGGAGCAAGGCGGTTAAGCGTCAATAGACATGTGGTTTGCATGCGGTCTTGACATGTCGTAACTCATCAGGTAGGTAGGTAGCATTACATCAGAAATCTTGATTGACCTTGTGTCGATCACAAGTCCTCGGCAAGATTGCCGACTCGTTATTCGGACCGTGCCGTGTAATAATACCTACCTACCTACCTACAGTTTGCTCCTTATTTCACAGCGAACATTGTTATGAGGGTTCGGTGTCCACCAATGGAGAAGAAAATCCGTGGATGGGTAGTAAGAATTATCTTTGAAATTTTACTTGTCCTCAATTGACAATGGACCGCCCTTTGATTGCATATACAGTCGGATTTGTCATAATGCATAAGCTCATAATGCATAATGGCTCATAATGCATAGACCTGGTGAGGATTTTGGATCCACCAAACCACCATTTTTCACTGTAGAGTGGTCCTCATAATGCATAAAGTTTCATACTGCATAAGATTTGGCCCTGAGGAGGGGTCCACTGACATTATGCATTATGAGCAAGTCAACTGTACTTCAAGCATAGATTGAACGCTGCCAGCTGGAGAACATGTGTTCGACCGAGTTTTCCACCTGGTAGGTTCATTCGTACCTCGATCGAACACATCTTTGAAGAGTGTGTAATCGGCAAATGGTCAATCAACCTTGGATTTGATGTAGATGTTGCAAGTTGTGATTGCACACGTTCAATCGCGCACAATCGACGCTGGTGACTGCGGAGGGCGACAGGCAGGAAAAAAGCCGTAGCCGTCCTTGATACTATCCTTACATTTAACGGGAGGAGCAAACCATCTGTCCCAGAGATTTACCGAATTTCACCCGATATGGGCAATATGTACTCCGCCTCGGATGGTCCACTGCCCCGATTCATACACACTGTAGCCTTCAAGGGGGCTTCTAGCCCAAATACTCTACTCTGATATCCATAGGATTAAATTTTTGCGGATGCCATGAACAGTTGGACCGGAGCACAACAACACAATTTCTCAAGGTAATTGAATGGTTAAAATTCCGAAATTCGGTACGGAGGTAAGTGATTTCTAACCCGGCACCTCCTGAGGAATATATCACTCAAACGAAGCGTGAAAGTTGATATGTCAAGCGCCCACGCTCAATTCATTGATGGCCGCGATAAGGGATCATCATAGATGGCTCGCGGAGGCAGACGGCAGCTTCCGGATTCATTTAATTCATATTTTATTTGCACCTGTATGGACCCGTCGATACGGCCGCGACGACCGTTTTTCCACGGGCGAACACGGGCCCTACCCGTACCGTGGCCGTGCCGTCTTGGTCGACGAAAAATGGCTGACGGAACGGGCACGGCACCCGTTCAACGGGTGCCGTCGACCCGTGGCGACAGCAACGGGCGGCAGCCCTACGCATAACCCGGGGCGGAGCTGAGAGTGGTTGTGTGATGTGCCTACCAAGGCCTACCGACTCATTCGCTTTCGTCCGTCTATTAATCCATTCGTTCATCCGTTCATCGAGATTCGATGACTCCTTGAGCTACCGCAATGTCATCTTAGAGTTCCTGAAATTCCCCCCTGTCTCGTCTCGGGAACCCCTCGAAGGAGTTCTCCATCCTTCATCCTTCTGCCGCCGAGTTCTCCGTGCGCGCCGAGTTCTCCGCGTTCGACAAGCAGTGCATGTACGTACGCCCAGTGTTGGTGGGTCGGCGACCCGAAGTGACCAGTCACTTTTGACTGTCATTGACAATGACTAGTCAGTGACGGGTCATCAGGCCACGCGAGCGACCTGGCGGCCCTGGCCTTTGCAGCCTTTGCACTGCCTTTGAGTCGTCTAGCCGAAGCTAACCGACGCTAGCCGAGCAACTGCTCCCACGTCTGGGGCAATGTCTGGCAAGTAGCAATGTTCGTGGTAACATCACCGTGTTGTCCTGCTGTCATTGTTGCGTTGCTTTTAAGAGAGGCGTTTCGCGGGTCGTTTTCGGCGTCCCATCGATTTGATTTTGAGCTCCCCGTCGCCATCGCCGTCGGGGAGCCGGCGAGACACCATTTATTCATTCCACTTTACCTCATTCGCCGGGGTTCCCGAGCGGAACGAGAACGTCACGAATTGCGGAACGACAATTTTTAACAAAATGGCAAGTAAAAAGAAAAAAGAAGTTGGGGATCCGGTGGCCGATCCGCGGACATAGGGACGGAAGTTGGCGTGGACCCACACACCGTGACGTGGAGAGGATCCCGGAGCAGCAAGGGGGTACCAGTGCGGGCTCCGACTAGGCCCGGACCCGGATTTGTCGTTTCCGATTTCGTTCCTTTTTCGCTCCTTTTCATCCACTTCGTCTCAAACTGCGACGCTGAACAGGACGCGACTCAGGGTGACGCAGACGGGGACCTTGCTCATCCGGAAGGGTACATACTCTGTGCAGGCGGGGCTGACGATCCGGGCACATCCCCGGCCCGCATGTATGTACATAAGTAATACAATTCTCCGTAGTCATGTTACCGCGACGTCGAGCGAAAACATAAGTAAAACCCTTAGACCCTTAGATGAGGATGCTTGCGGAGCGCCGGCGGGGATATTTCGGTCTTAGCGCCAAATGTAGCTCAAGATAAACTTTCGCAGTGCTAGTAGAATAAACTCTACAAAACACCAACGACGGCGGGTCGGACTAGCGCTGCGCCCCCCAGGGCCTCTGCCGTTTGTCGGGCCTGTCGACGGCGGCCGGACGAACGCGTAGTCGCACTGGATCGCTTGCTCCAGCAGCATCGTCCCCGAGGCCGTCGATGGCAGATTGCGCATCGGTCATCGTCTCGTACTCTGCCAGCAGGTATCCCTGGCGAAGCGCGGTCAGAAGGGTCCGCAGCGGAGGGCTGATGAGCGCACCTTGACGTATCCCGTCCGCCGATCGAGGTCAAGGTGCAGGTTTTTTTATCTCCCCAAACTCAGCGAACTTGTCGACGTCCCCCTCGGTCGCCTCCTCGATGAGCTTGTGTATATTGCGCGTAAGAAGAGCTATGTGCAGCGGGCAGCACGGGTGTCTGCGTCCTCCATATGGGAGGTCTCAACCCGGTCGTACGTGGGCTCTGTGGTTACGGTCCCCTCATTTCCTCCTGCGAGGCTGGCTTAAGCGCTATACGGGCGAGCCCAGCGTGTAACAGACCGGTGTTTTGGAAGCTTCTGCCTCGCCGTCTGACCACTCCTCCAGCGGCAACTGTTGAGAGGTGTGAGGCATGGGTGGATGTTGTGTTGCGGGACCTACTATCGGCAATGTTCATCTCATCGTCGGACATTATTGGAGGGCTGAATTGGATCTCTTCAGAATCCAAGTCTTTCCTTACTCTTTCCTGAACGGTCATATCTAATTTTCGAACTTGTCGTTTAACGTCGGGCAACGCCAAAAAAAAAAGCTTCCATGTCCAACTCTGCTTTCTTGATCCCATCTTTTGCGATCTGCGTCTATCTGCGTCGTCGAATAATCCCTCCTGCGAACCCCCTGCGTCTATTCTCCGCTCTCACGGCCTCCAATGCCCCATCGCAGATCTGAAGTGAGTCATTGATGCGGTAATCGGCGTGACGGCGCGACTCAGCGTGGTCCCGTTTCCGGAACATGCCGAGGTGTAGTCCACAGTATATTGTACCGTTACTACGCCATAGCCCACTCCCCTTCAACGAGCTCTGACTGTAGGTCACCTAGGTGACTGTAAATCTCAAAAAAATACTCGATCCCCATTTTAACCTTTACCACGTTGTTCTAGGTTTCGTTTTCTTCCTCCCAACGTGGTGCCTGGATCCACTTACCTTCATATTGATCGATTCGATTCCCAAGAAGGCATCTCCTGGGACCATGCCAATGATTTTCCTCCGCAAATACGCCCGGTTTCCGATTTCATCGACATCCAGACATCGCCGCTACCTTATAAAGATAGGGTCCGCCACTCCCCATTTTCAACTGCATTTTTCCCTCCCCTCTTCCCTCTCCTTGTATCCAATACTTTTCGCCGTCCCGTCCCCCGCTCTTGATTATGCACCCCTCTTCTATCAACCACCCTTGTATCGTCTGCGGCCGCGCCACTACTCAGTGGTGTGCCCGCTGCCAGAACGCGTGGTACTGCTCGCCTGAACACTCGCGCGAAGTGCGTCTCTTACTCTAGCGGCGCGTCATTGTTTCACTGCTGAGGCCCCCCACAGGACTGGCCCCACCACCGCGGCGCATGTCGTCCTACACCTGCCCTCGGCTATTCCAACATGATCGCGACGCAACCCCCAGCGGAGCTCAAGTACATCTCCGTGACTGGCATACTATTCGTCGCGGACGAAAGTGCGCCCCCTTCTTTCAATCTCACACGAGCGCGAACTAATTCATCCCATCCAGACCGACCGAGGATCATCAGCGTCAAATGCCGCCCGCCCCACCACTCGTCGCAAAGCCTGTGCCCCCTCCCCCTCCTCCAGCCGTACTTCGACTCGCCTCCAGAGAGCGTCATCCTCACGCAGGGCCTCAATGGCGAACTCCTCCGCTTCCCGCTTCACGTTTTTTACTCGCCTATGGCGCTGGCGAAAGCGTCGCCTATCAATCGGGCCATTTCCCATATCACGTCGAGGGCCGCCCCGAAGCCCTGGTACGGCAACGTCGTTGCGTTCAAATTCAGTGGCTCGCTCCGCCAGGGTTATTCCGAGGCGGGCTCCAACGACCTCCCCGCCTTATCCGCGTATTTCCTGACTTGAACATAACTTCAGTTCGCGCACCACGCGCACCACCACGTGAGTGACATTAGACTTTACCTTTTTACGTTTGTCTTATGTTTTGATGCCGTTAGAACCCCATTTCTTGCTCGCCCTAGATTTCATCAATCCCCCCTCTTTTCAGAATTCACGGCTTACCACTGTAGCATAATATCTTGCTTTACCCTTGCTATTGTCGCACCGCTCGCGAGCACTTATTAATCTCGTACAGTACTCTCTGTATAGTTCTTAAAAGTTGCACGCTCCCCACCCGCACTTTTCGTGTCGTCATACGCTAGATTGAATTCAACCAAATTTAATGATCCCCGATAGCTTCTTTTGCTTCCGAAGTTCTTGCCGGAGCCTTGGCGCTGGTTGTGTTTACTGGGTTACCGGATGGGGACGAGCCTAACGCAAATCGCAATTATTTCAAACTTGACAGATAACGGAAATCTTCGGCGGCACCAAATTGCTGCATATCAAATGGCAGTTACATAAACGCTCCGCTGAACCTGGTCGCCCGCTGATGATTATCTGTCAGGCTCCGCCGCGGGTGGAAGTGAGATTACGGTGGTCCGTCACCGAACTTGTTTTCGGGGACTTTTATCTTGCCTTGGATGCAACATTTATTGCGTGCCGCACTGACGTTGGGTTTCGCGGCAAGAGCACCTGAATCTACCTGAATATTAGCTCATTAACCGCGCGCGTGCAGTTGCCAATGGGGGTAGTACGTCTTTCCTCGTGAAAAACCTATGGACCTGTCAGTGTCAATAATTATTTCCGTCGTTAAGTATACACCAAATAGCCCCTATCTTGTGGCTCTTCCACTCTGAGTAGCGCTGAGTTCCCAGCCCTGGTGCTCCGAGGTTCGAATTTAGAAAGAGTTTATCCAAAATTGTATGGTCCATCAACGCCGTCGGTGCGACACGAAATCGGAAAACGAGGGAAATCGAGGTCAACCTTCCTCCTCGTCGTCCTCCTTCTCACCTTCCGTCTCCTCAGACCCCTCGTCATCCTCGTCATTTTCATTCTCGTCGCTTTCGTCCTTTTCGTCTTCCTCGGCGGCTTGATCTTGCCCCATTCCTGCTTGCATTGCCGCCGCATTCGAAGCCCCGCTTGCCATCTTCCGCGCCTCGATAGCGCGCTTTTCTTCCTCCAGATCCTCGTCCACCGGCAACAAATATTCCATCGCGAGATCTTTCCATCTTAGGGCACCGTTGACGCCGCCGCCGTCATAGCCCATGTCCTCGAATAATGCGCGGGAAGACGGGTCATATGGCGCATCCCGCCCAGCACGCGCCCGCACTCCACCATCGCGGGCGTCCGTCCCGCCAAAGTCGTGCATCCGTGTGCCCGCGCCCGTCTTCCCGCCCCGCCCGAGCCGGAGCCAGACGCGGGCGCGCAGGGCGTGAAGAGGCGCGTGAGCACTACGGCGGACGCGGGCGTTACGCCGGTCGCGGACGCCCATCTTGCGTCAGTCCCACAGTAGATTTGCCTGAGCGCGCACGAGAGCGCGAGCGCTGGGGCGCGTAACATAGCACAACCGCGAAAGCGCGGGGGCGAAAGGATGGGGCGAGAAATGGGAGACAGAGGTGGCCCGTCCCGCTGAATTCGCACGCCGTAGGATTGCCTCAACGCGGACGAGAGCGTTAGCACGACGAAGCGCGAGCGCGGCGATGCACGCGGCGACGGACGCAGGGCTCGGACATCCAGAGCGGCGCGTTCCCGCTGAAGTTGCACGCGGGCGTCCCGAGAGGGCGTAGAGCTAGCTGGGCGTGATCGCTGCGGGGCGGTACGGCGCACGCGGGCGCACGCCGTAGGACTACCTGCGCGTGCGAGTGCGTAAGCACTGCGGGGTGTTAGCAAGCGAAGCGGGAGCGCCCGGAGCGTCGCGTTGACGCTGAAGTCGCATGCACCCCGCGGCCGCTCGGGCCTGGACCTGGCTGGGCGGCGATCCACGCGACGGCGGACACAGGGCTCAGTCGCCCGAAGCGTCTCGTTCCCGCCAAAGTCGCACGCCGTAGAACTGCCTGCGCGTACGAGCACTCGGTCACCGGGGCGCGTTAGCACGGCGCGGCGGCCCTAGCGACACATGCGGAGACGCACGAACGCGGCCGCCGGTCGCGCTAAAATCGCACGCGTATAGAATGGGCCGGGCGTACGAGCGCGTGAGCGCTGTGCGCGTTAGCAGGCGAAGCGCGAGTGCCCGGAGCGTCGCCTTGCCGCTGAAGTCGCACGCCGTAAATTAAAACCTGCCTGAACGCGTACGAGAGCGTGATCGGAGAGGCGTGTTCGCAACGGGATGCCGCGCGTGCGTGTTGGCAAGGCGAAGCGCGTGCGATGGAGCGCGATGGAAAATAGACGAGGTGAGCGTGGAAGGTGGTATGTATATAGGGCACGGGAAAGGGGAAACGAGGCACCAAAGCGCACATCGTACATCCAACGCCCCCTCTCCCCCCCCGTCCCATCTGCCGCGATGTCGGCGCACGCGCAACTTCCGCTCACGTTCAGCCCGGAGCCCGCACACGCCACGACAGCGGTGTAGTCGCTGCTCGCGGGGGAGCTCGGGGGAGTCGCAGCTGAGCCTGCTCGTCCGGCGTCAAGGGGGCCCTCGCCGCTCTGCTCGAAGTCCGCGTTGCGTCACTCGCGTCAGCGCGGGAGCAGCACGGGCGCGTCTCCGGGTTGCGGGTCGACTCGAACGCGGTGCTGCGCGATCCGTGAATTCGAGGCTGAAACTTGGGGGTATCGCGTCGAGGCCGACCACGAATTGAGGGAGTCAGCGAGCTGCTGGCTGAGCCCGAAGAGTGCTCTCGAGGCATCGCAGGCGCGATGCTGTGAGGAAGGCGAAAGGCGGATGCGCCGACGTCGGTAAGCACAGCGCAGTCGTGGCGGAATAGCGGAGACGCACATGAAGGGCGCGCCGTTGATGAGACCACGTTCCCGCGCTGAACGCGAGAACGTTCTCGCACGTTGATATACCGGAGCGCGAGCGTGAGCCGCGGGAGTATCGGATGGGGACGTGTACATACCTGCTCGGGGATGCGGCGGCTTGTGGTGATGGAGCTGTTGGGCGGGGTCCTACACCACCACGACGAAGCGACGCACGTAGAGTCGGCTCACTGCGCGTGCACACATCGTGGTCGCGCCGAGTCGACGGAGTACGCGCGGATGGCGGTTGAGCAGGCGCACGCAGCGCATCGCAGGTTGACGACGACCGTTAGACGTGGGGCGGCATCAGGCGGGGCGCCGCAGCACGAGGATGAAGACGATGAGCCCTGGTGGAGGGGATGAGTGACGCGGCGGGCGCGCGATGCCCTTGATGTAGAAGCGCGTCCCAGTGCACTGGGCTGTGTGTCGGCGACGTAGTAGTTGTACTGCACACGGGCGATGTGCGGCGAGGAATGCGATGAGGAGAAGCAGGAAGCACAGTGCGGGCGGTAGCGGAGGAGCGCCATGGTGGGAGTGACGAGCCGCGTGACAATCCCGTCCCCGTGACCTTGTCGCGTCGCGTCAAAGAGTCAAATACGTGCAATGTTGATGGCTTTCCAAGTGCGCAGCGGTGAATAGCATCACTATCCTCCGCGCAATCGGAACTCCTTCACATGGAGGGATCGAGAACCACAGTGTGTACTATTTCATAGTACTCACTTTCCAGACGACTTCTGCGAGGGCTTGGGCCCTGTAACGGGGTGGGTGATATTTATGTCCATGGAACTTGGGGTCAGCGGAATGAACTCTCAGTGAGTTAATACGATGATTGTTCCCTTTCCGTTGCGCCTGGACTCCTCGATTCCTTCTTCCCCATTACTTGATATTCTCGCCACCCTTGTCCTCCCGCCGCCCTCCCTCCTCCGAAATCGTTCCGCGAGTGGCGTCCGGGAGCACGATATTCGAGCGCTTAGTACATACGCGGCTCTGAGCATCGCAGAGTCCTGCATCCCACGCAGTCGAGCGTCCGAATGTATGCCCGATGGCGTGCATAAGCGCTCCGTCGAGCACCTGTGGTTGTCTCCGCGGGCACGGTGTCCGTGGAGAGACGCTTCGTGGCTATCTATGCGCGGCGCGGGGGATTTAATCTACGCGCGGTCCAGAAGCAGACTGCACGCGAGCGGTACGGACGCAGACGCAGACGCACGGAGGTGCACTCAAATATGTGCCTCGCGCGCGAATATCTGCGTGGGGGATCGGTAGAGACAAGCGGCGCCGTGCGTGGATTTGGGCTGACCGCGTGCGGGGCATATGAATCCGAGGCCCCGACAAGCTGCATCCGCATATTCTTCAGCTGACGCCAGAGAACATATCAACAGCCTCGATTCAAAAGGCCTAAAGTTTGGCGTGGAGATACCCATGTACATGCCCAGTATCTGAACCTTCAACAGCACCCAGCATCCCACTGCCGATTTCCGCGACATTTCCAGCTCGTGCGGCAGGCGTACGTTTCGAGGTTGTCCCAAGCAGTATAGACAACCGCGCCGAATTAAAAAATTCAGGACGCACATTCCCCAGTAAATCGGACAGTACCAAGTCTCCGCCCGCCGATTGCAGTGTCTGTGCCCATCCGCGACCGCAAGTCCCTTAGCGGGATCCCCCTGGTGCCGGACTGCGTCGGAGTGGAATATGCTACAGCGTAATCACAGACTCCCGGGCTGGCCAATACCGCAACGGACGGGGAGGTATTTAGCACTTCTGGGACCGGGCGAAGACGGTCCCGGGCACTGTGAACTGCGGCAGGTCGGGATTTCTGTGCGCGTAGGTATTTTCGGTTTCCTTTGGCTCGATGTATCATACTCGGTTCATGAACTTCGCGAGGGGGAGGAATTGTTTCCCCGAAAATTGGTAGATGAATGGGCACGACATGCACTCCACCCACAAAGCATGCGCCGAACCGTGATTCCGCTCGCAAGAGAGTCTTCGTGCAGGAGCGGTATCGGGAATTCCCCATGACACACACACACACATTTTGAGTAAAGTTAGCTCAGGGCCCGGCGACAACTCGAAGCAATGTAATCGTTGCAAAGCTCTGATACTCCAATGTATTGTATTTGAATGGCACTTGTCGCGAAGATTCTTGGAAGATTCTGAAACATGGTTCAGTTAATGTCGGAGACCCCTCAAATTTTGCCTAGACCTCGGGTGGGGGTAATGAGTACTTCCCATGCATCGAGTTAAGATAGGTCCTACACGGCGTGAAGAAATGAGTTATGCATTAGTGCCATTCGCTATAGCCTTCCTTCGCCCCAGTCGGTTTAGTCAACCGTGCCCGCCGCAACAAGTGACTGTGGCTGTAAGGAGCGACGGACCGTTAAAATTGCCTGACAGACTCACTGCCCCTGTCACCCTGGACTTCGAAATCCCAGACCCATCCGCCGCGACGAGCGACCGTAGATCGGCGGGCATCTGAATTTAATAGTCGACTAAACTCGCTGCCTTTGCATTGTGATGGTCATGCTAGACAGCAATGATCACGGAAAATAAATGGAAGCAGCATTTTGTACAGTGGCGCTATAATGTTCTGCATGCACTCGTTTTGGCTCATTTCTGGGCTGAATGCCTTCAAGTAAAATTTAGCATGAACTATTCAAAATTTGAAGCAGTTTTATACAGTTTAAGCCATACCTTCTTTGCACGGTTCTCCCAGTATAAAAAAAATCAGTGTTTTCAGGAAAAATGACTTTTTGGATACACCTTCAGTGCAAAAACTTTGATACTGGACTGAAAGTACTTGTAAAATGATGATTATTCACATTTTAGTTGACCCGAATCGATGGGGTTTTGAGCCAAGAATGTGAGGCACAAGTGCGCAATTTCTAGCATTTTCGAGACAAAATGGCCAAAAATACCCAAAATGGTCAACTTGAACGCACCGTTGTGAGCCCAAATCCCTATCAAGTCATGTGAATCAAAATGTCAGGTAGGTCCATTTTCCGAGCAATTTCATGCTATGTAGACCATTTTTCAGTATATGACAAAACCACAGACTGGGTTTTTCAGAAATGACCCAAATATTTTATTGTGAGCCGTCTGACGAGGGAAGGTATGGGTTAAACTGTTCAAACCTCCTAAAACTACTTTATGTTCATGCTAGTATTTTGTTTGAAGTCATTTGACACTGAAACGAGCTCAAACGAGCATGTGTAGAACATTATAGCGCCACTGTAGACCCAGGTGAAAACATTTGAGGGAAGCTCCCATCTTTCTACGACTTCACCGGCCAAATTAAAATTAAAACTATTACAAAATTGTACGGCCATCACTCGAGGAACAATGAGGACAGTCACGCCGGATCAGACCGGGTTACGTTGAATATATCCGGATGCCTATCATCCTGCCACGTCGCCCTTCCTTGCGCACTACCCCCATTCCTGCAATGCCGGACTCTACCTCAGGCAACAGCGGCCGCAGCCGTAAGTCCTCGCTAGTGTTGTTTGATCCAATGGCTGACTAGCAGTCCCGTTGCTCAGGTGTGGAGCTCAAAAAAAAGCTCCTCGAGACATCCCAAGGTGCGGTCCAGTTAGCGGCCGTTGCCCTGGAAGTGGCAGCGTCTGCAGCGCAGAATGTACCATACCTTGGTGCCATTGCGACAGTGCTCAAGGAAGTCGTCAAAATCACTGATGTACGTCGTCGTGGATCATCAAGTCTCTGTGTATATTGACCCGGTTGTAGGAGGTCGATATCTGCAAGGCAACCTGGAAGGCGGTTAAGTCCGAGGTCCAGACAATCCAGATGCTTTTTGCCACCTTCAACACAAAGTGCACCAGGACGGGGATGACACAGGAAGAACTACCAGAGACAATTCAAAAGGCCTTCAAAGAATTCGAGATGTACATCCTTGTTTAACCTGTGATGTTCTTGGACTGACCAAATCACACAGTTGCCTTTTGAAGGTCATCGGGACCATGAATGACTGCAAAATGAAATCCAAAGGCCTGCTCGGCCGAATTCACCTCATATCTAAGCGCTCCGAAATCACTGCAACTGCAAATCAATGCGAAAAGGAGGTCACCTCTGCTCTCAGGATCTTCCAAGTATGCCATATGTGATCTAAAGTTCTACAGTTTCTCACTCAATGTATGCTCAATTCAGGCCACCCTTCAGATGGATCAATGGAACCTTCAAATCACTCAAGGAAAGATACTTGATGATGTGAGAACTGCTGTTATGCAACTTGTGCCCCATGTGTGTGCTTTACATGTTACATATATTCCATGTATCTGACCATTGGATAGGCCCAAGTCATTGCTACACTCAACTCAAATGGGTGAGTGCGCATCATCCAGGTCTCATTACGGCTAATCACAGATTGTAGTCTGACCGTTATGCTTCCTCCTGCACCCTCCATCCTCTATGGGCGTGCTGCGGAACTCTATGATGTTGTGGACCTCATCCTCAACCATAGACCAGATCATGTGGCCATCGTAGGCTCAGGTGGAATAGGAAAGACATCTATTGCTTTAACAGCAATCCATCATCCCGATGTCAACAAAGCCTTCCTCCAGCACCGCTTCTTTCTCTCTTGCGAGGCCATCTTCACAGCTGATATTCTGGTCCTTGAAATCCTGAAGCTCTTTGGCCTATCCTTTGAATCCAGTGGGGCCAGCTCTGCATCAAACACTCTCAGGCTATATGTACAGTCCATGACATCAAAATCTCTGCTCTGCCTTGATAATTTTGAAACCCCATGGGATTCAGACAAGGATGCAGTGGAATCCCTTCTCACTGCCATAGATGTTCATCATCTCACCCTGATAATCACGAGCCGTGATTTGGATCACCCTCGGGGTATCAAATGGGGTCCCCTCAAGCCCATACAACCCTTGACCTTGGATGCTGCAATTGAAACTTGGGATGCTATCAGCCACAATCATGACAACTTCTCTCTCCTGCTTATTGAGGCTGTGGAGTGCATTCCCCTTGCTGTCACACTGCTTGCCCAGCTAGCTGAGGTTGAATCTTCAGAAACACTTTGGGCAAGTTGGAGCTCTGAATCAACAAGGCTTGTCAAATCAGATGGATCACTCCATCGTCTCAACAACCTCGAGCTTTCTATTGAGCTCTCGTTGCATGGCCCACGCCTTCGGGCATGTTCGGGTGCCCTTGATTTTTTTACCATCCTCTGCATGCTACCTCAAGGCTTGCCAGAGTCACGAATACCAGATTTGGAGACAGCATTTGCCAAAGATTTCACAGGCTTGCGATCAGTCATCCGGGTATTGAAGCAGTGCTCACTAGCCTATGCACTGGATGGCTTTCTCCGTGTACTATCCCCCATACGGCAGTACATGCAATCTCATGCCAATCTGTCAACTGGCCTGTCCAAAGCCCTGTTCACTCAAATGGCCAACCACTATTTGAGCTTGATTCCAGTTGATTATTCATATATTGACTCCAGTGTGGTGCGCCAGACTATACAGCTCGAAATTGGCAATATATCAGCAGTGCTGGAGTTGTGTCTAGCAGAAGATATGAATCATGAGCAGGTACTACACTGCACCATCTGGTTCTCTCGGGTATCCCTATACCTGGCTGTTGCTGATACCAGGCTCCTCTCAAAGGGTGCTTTCGTTGCTCACAAGTGCAACCGAGGCCTGGAAGGTGACTGCTACTTGCAACAAGGCATTGTATATCGTTACAGCAACAACCTGTCTAATGCCGAAAATATGTTGAAAGCTGCTCTTGATATTCATCGCACGGTGACTGACAGACTTGGCCAGGCAGCTGATATGAGGGAATTTGGAAAGCTCTACCACCGGCTTGACCAACTTGAGGATGCTGAGCGGTCTTTGCAGTCTGCCCTGGATCTTGACAGAGAGGTTGATGACAGGCTTGGTCAGGCCCATGACCTCAAAGAACTCGGCAAACTCTACCAGAGGCTCGGCCGACTCGTGGATGCAGAGACAGCTCTGCAGTCTGCTCTCAACCTCCACAGAGACCTCAATAACGAGCTTGGTCTAGCTAATGATCTCCTGGAACTTGGAGTGCTCTACCACGAGCTTGACCGCCTCGAGGATGCTGCACTGGCTCTACACTCTGCTCTCAATCTTCACAGAGAGATTGATGACAGGCTCGGTCAGGCCCATGACCTCAAGGAACTCGGCAAACTTTACCAGAGGCTTGATCGACTCGCGGATGCCGAGACAGCTCTGCAGTCTGCTCTTGATCTTTACAGACAGCACAATCACAGGGTGGGTCAAGCCAATAATCTTCAGGAAATTGGAGTACTCTACCACAGGCTTGATCGCCTTGATGAGGCTGATTCAGCTCTGCATTCTGCGCTCGATCTCCACAGAGAGGTCAACGACAGGCTTGGTCAAGCATATGACCTGAAGGCACTTGGAGAGCTCCATCTGAGTCTTGCCCAACTCGGGGAGGCAGAGAAAGCTCTGCAGTCTGCTTTCAATCTTCACAAAGAGGTCAATGACAGGCTCGGTCAAGCCAATGATTTGCGGGCACTTGGAGACCTCTACCAGAGGCTTAACCGATTTGAGGATGCTGGCCAATCTCATCACTCCGCTCTGAACATTTACACAGACATCCATAACAATCTTGGCCAGGGTAACACATTGCAGAAGCTAGGAAACCTGAGGACTACACAATGCAGATTTTCAGAGGCAGAAGATTTTCTTACCAGGGCGATGGATGCCCACGAACGTGCCCACTATCCTCGGGGGCAGCAGTATACTCAGGAGTTGCTCAAACATTTGCACGAACAGCAGAATGAACAGGCCCATGTAGCTCAGGAAGATGCACGGGAGCAACAGAACTGACTGGAATGTTGTTGGGTAAGCCTTTCTACCCTACTTCACATCCAGACTGCCTTAATTCAATTCTGGTTCAGGCGGGATGAATAGGCCTCAGCTGATTGAACAATGTATATTACAATTTTCTCTATGTGGTTTGACGCAATTGATCATGATGTGCCAGTGGGGAAAGATGTGAATTTGTGGTATAGTAGCATTTCATTTGGAATTGAGTAAGACACCGGTCAATTCGAACAATTGACCTCACCGGGTATCGCTCACCTAGTTTCCGCCCCAGTTAGGATACAACTACTTAGCAGATAGGACTCATCAAAAACTAGGTTGCAATTCCATGTAGATCAAATGGTGAGTTGTAATTTATTCAAGTGGGGCCCGTTGAGTGACAAGGCGGCTGGCTGACATCAGCTCCGCGACAAGAATGATTCAGAAGCCTCCGCGGCCCAGCGAAGAAAAAGATCCATGTAAGGTGTGGGAGAGTGAGACAGTCCAATGGTACTGCATGTCAGATCCCTGCAGGAATTTTAATGTGCGTATTACACCCACTATGTCTCTAGGGTGGTGTCCCTCCCGCGTGGTGAATGTTTGTGGCTGTAAATATCAACGAAGCCGGGACACATTAATATTTGGAAATTGAGCGAGGTGCACAAAGCATGCCAACATCCAATTCCATTCAGACCCGCCTCATCAACAACTGGTAACTTAGTGCGACAGCCCATGTTCCGCAGACTTCAAGTCAAATGTCTGCAGGGTTTTTGACGCGCAGGGTGACGCCACAGAGACGACTTGCATGCATTCACACCAGACTCCGAGTTATAAACTGAGGAACGAACTCCCGTCAGTTTACTCTCAAACTCACGAAATACAAAAAACGAAGAATCAAAGACCCCCAGAAAAAAGAAAAGCACACACTCCATGAATATTCCCCAGAAACATCGCCGCCCTCCGCGTGACGTCCATATCCACCGCCATCCCCACGTCTGCCCCCTCCGCGTCGCACACCAAATTCCTGCTCACCACCTCTCCGTGCTAGCCACGTGCTGCGCTCAGTTTTCAGGATATACAGCACGTCGAGCCGTGCGCCGCTCGCACTCGTGATATTACGCATATGTGTGAGGTACTCGGCGGCCGTGCACACAGGCAAAAAAACGAAAACGCACACGCACCCCATGAACATTCCCCCAAAACATCGCCGCCCGCCATGCGATCTGTCTGTCCACCGCCACCAACATTCCCACGTCCGCCGCCTGGGCGTTGCGCACCAAATCCTCGCTGACCCACACGGTGCGGTCGGTTGTGAGGATATAGGGCACGTCGAGCGGCGCCCTGCGCGTGGTATTCAGTGTGGCATGATACTGTGCGAAGTAATCCGCGCGCGCCGTGCACGATGGCGGTGCGGTCGGGCCAGCAGTGGGTGGCGTCGGCGGGCACGGGCTCGGAGTGAAGCAGTCCAGGAGGAAGGGGAGGAGGCTCCAGCTGGAACAGCGCGTTTCCCGCCAGTGCATGGCGCAGTCCTCGTGGTGGAGGTGCAGCACGCGAAGGGGTCCGAATGTGCGTGCGGCGGCAAGAGGCGTGCGTTGCGGGGACGTGCGAGATGGGGGGGCGGGCTAGGGCGGGGAGGAACGGGAGGAGGCGTGGGAGAGGTCGAAGGTCGAAGGTCTGCAGGAAGCTTCCTCGCCTGCGCGCGGCCACAAGCTCGATGCAGCGCGCAAGAGCACCTGTCAGTGCGCGGTTCCGGGGGCGATGGCGACGGCGGGCTTGATGTCGCTCGTGGTGGTGTATGTAATGGGGGCAGAGGAGGGGTGAGCGACGCGGCAGCTGCGCAGGGGTACATGCACCTTGCATCTCGTACGCGATGCCCTTGATGTAGAACCGTGTCCCGGTGTACTTGGGCAGAGCCAGCGACGTAGTTGTTGTACATGTACTGCATGCAGGCGATGTGCTGCGGTGCGGGGCACGCGCAGGAACATGACGATGAGATTCGGGAGCGTGGCCGGCAGTGGAAGACCGAAGAGCGCCATGGTGTGACCAGCGATGCCAATCTCTCCTCGTGACTTGGTCACGACGCGTCAAAGAGCCAACCAGATGTAATGTTGATTGATGGCTCTCCAGACGCGCTGCAGTTGAACAACTTTGCTGTAATCGGTGCGGTCGGATTTCCTAGACACATGAAAGCATCGAGAGCACAATCTTTGGGCTGCTTCATAGAACTCACTTTAAACGGCTTTTACGCAACTTCTCCGAGTGCCTGTACTGACTAATACCTTTGGATTAGAGGTCGGTGATATTTATGCCCATGGAACTTGGGATCAGCGGAATAAACACAGGGTGTTCAATTAGCCGACGATTTCCTCTCCCTAGACCCTTCAATTCCGTTTGCCCTATTAATATTCCCACTGAAAGGCTAGAAGTCGGTATGTGCGTGAAATCTGAACAGAAATCAACAACACAACCAAAAATCAAATCCTAGGGTTTGTGTTCAGGGGTTCACGTGGCAGGAAACCACGAATGCGAAGATGGAATAAGGTTGTTGAAGGTGGTGGGTAGATTCGATAGCCTGCAATAAATCCTGTAACAAATTCCGTTCCCGCTAAACTTGTCCCGTAAATTTCCTGATAGTTCCCGTATAGTTCCCGTAAGTTCCCGGCGAGTTCCTTGAAGCGAAAGCGAAAAGAGAGAAGATGTGTGAAGGGCCCGGGGGTGGTAGATTGTTTTCCTAGTACATTTCACGGGCCTTTTATACTCCTAGTGTTTGTTCATACCAAATAATATACTACAGAGATAAACCCTGGACTGAAACGCCTCGTATCCATGTTTCAGTCCCTGTTTCGCCTCGTACTTTTCCCTTGCTTTAGCAACACATTGTCCCTGGTCTTGTTTCAGTACACAGCTTCTCCTGTTTCCTTGGTCTTGTGGCGACCTAACACCTCCTGTCCACTCAGGCTGTCCGTTGACACATTTTGACGCGTCGAAACTCGACCACCGTCGCATCTGGGACGTGTTTGATCCCGAAATATCAGAGTTTGAACGGTCACGTGACCGCTAGCACTGCCCTTCCTGACAGTTGATCCCCGCGTACGCCACCGACAACCGCGCCCATTATGCACAGGCTTCTTCGAACAATGGCGTTTTTTTCTCAAGCGCAAATTCCACCCGCCCATCACCACCACCCTTGTTCTCCCGCCGCCCTCCTCCCTCCGAATGCGTTCCGCCAGCGGCGTCCCGGGAACGATATTCCAGTGTGTGTTACATGCTCTGAATATCGCTGGGTGGTGCGTTGCGCGCAGTGGAGTGTCCGGATGTGGACGTACGAGCTGTGGACGAGTCCGCGGGCACGGTGTCCGTAGCGGGACGCATCGTGGCCATGGATGTGTGCGCCGACCGCGAGGGATGTGGATTTCCGCGCTGTCCAGACGCAGACTACACGAGCGGCACGGATGCAAACACAGACACAGACACAGGGCAGCTGCCCCCGAATGTGTGCGTCGCGCGCGCCGAATGAAGCCGCACCCGACACGAGCTATGCGCCGATGCCAAAGATGGAGATCGATGCAATCAGGCACTATCCGTAGATGCATGCGGGACTGCCGCTGCATAAAGAATGAATACAGCCTCTATTTCTTATGTGTTCGGTCTTTTAGAACTAATAATGATTTGCTGGTGGCCCGTTCGGGACACGAGGTAACACTGCGTTCAGCCCCCAGCTAGCCATCCCAAAAGCGAGGCAGGGTGTGGGCGAGGCCTAGCGAGGCGGCTAGAAGTGAAGTTTAGGCTCTTCGAGCCGGCTAGCAACGGGCTAGCAAGCCGGTTCTAGCCGGCTAGGTTGTGTCATGTCTAATGGGCTCCAAGCGCCTCGGCTTCAAGTCAAGCCGAGGCGTTGCCTAGGCACCCCGCATCTATCAATCTATATATATAGCAGTGCCTAGACTCGCCTCGCCGACCAATCCCCGACGGCTCAGCGCGCCTAGATTTTGGCCACGCTAGCGAGGGCTTGAACGCAGTGTAAGTAGATGTCAGAAGACGTATGGCAATCTAAGACCGCTCTCAGTCAACTTCCCCGGCTCGGCTAATATATCACGGCTCCGAGTCCTATAAAGTTGCCGCCCAGTATTTTGATACCGACGCCAACTCGGCTGCGTCTATACAGATTCGAGCTTGCGAGAGCTGCTTCGGGCATTCGCCGCGGAGGACGATAAGTTGGAAGGAGGAGCGCAAAAAGGCTGGCCGGCCTCCCTCCACCCCGGAATCCGCCTCCGGTTCCGTCCAAAGCACATGGCGTAGACTGCATCCATACTGGCGCAGAATTGAACCATTGCGACACATTCTGAGGCCCTCTGCGGAACCAATTCCTCTGCAATAGAGGCCCGGTAGTTTTGAATGGGATCATAATAACGTCGGTCCACCGGTCACGATTCGCGGCCCTACTCAGCGTCGCTGGACAGCGAATGCGATGGAAAAAAATACAAACCAACGGTCCACAAGTTGCCACCTTCGAGAATTAAAAATTCGCATCCGAAGAAAATTGACGTGCTGCATGCTCACCGCGACCGCGACCGCCGCTGTCAACTTGCAGTAGGCTCCGGTGAAGCTTTTGTTTGGAAGCTTTTGAGCTCGAGTCCGTTTAGAACTCGGAACGCCGGCTAATCATCCGTGATCCGGTTGCGCAGCGTCCTTTGAACCAAACAACGCGCGTCTGCTACATACTGTACTATTCCGACCAAGTATTCAGTCACTGGTCACAGACGCCGTTGAATTGAATACTTCGAAAAATGTCACAGGTCGCCAGTGGTGTTGAATACTTGGCCAATCTATATTTTTGCAGGGGCAAAAATTACAATTTTTTCTCCCCTCAAGGGGGTTGTACGCACTCATACACACATTTTGTATTAAAAATGAAGCCTAAACATCGAAAAATTCATGTTAATTAATGCTCCACCCACATTTCATGTCCTCCATACAGCACGGGTGCCTTGCTAATGCGCTTCGGGCGATGCACAGTGTGCGGGAAATCATCCACAACAATGTCTAACTCCAACCGAGTCCATTCCGACCCAAATTAGGGGAGGAGAAGGAGCGAGGGAGTGCAGTGCGAAGCGCTGCACGACCGAGCGACGATGACGACGATAGAGGTACTAGTTTCAAGAAGAAAGGTGGGAGCCACTACGCAGGGTACAGTGTTTCGTCTGAAGACCCAACAATGTCTAACTCCAACCGAGTCCATTCCGACCCAAACTACGGTGTCCTCTCCAGTGATAAAACCATCCGGGAGCGGTGCGAGACCACTGGAACGTGGTTGATCAAGAAAACAGTTCCTCGTTGATGATTTCTTCCCCTGAGAGACCCAGGCGGTTTGGTTGAATGCAGCCATGGTGTTTCGAGGATGGTCGCATCGTGAAAGCTTGGAAAGAAAATACTGTGAATTTCGGGCCGAATCTGACTTGTTTCAGCTCAAAATCACTGTATATGGTGGCTGCCGGGGGGCAAATCCCCTTTGAATACTTGAACAAATGAACACTTGAGATAGTGGTCACAGGTCCCAGCCAACTTTGAATTGATGGCATTTGAATAATTGCGGTCACTGGTCACAACCCTTGAATACTTGGTTGGAATAGTACAGTACTCTCATCTTGCTGCTTGCGCATGAGCCGCCCACCAAGCATTTCACTTCTCCTGTCCCATCAATTGCTCCCCCGCGTATCGTCTGAACTCGCTGTTCTCGTCTCCGCCGCACCGAAGATGACTCCGACAAAGAGGGCTGCTGCATCTCTCTCAGCCACCAAGATTCCTGTGTCAATCAAGTATCCACTGCAATATTCCGCGCTAATCGCACGAAAGCCGCAATTCGCCGGAATAAAAGCTGTGTCTGACTCCTCCCGACACTTGCCCGAGACTTGCCCGACATGCCGCAAGCCGCAGACTGTCTGCAGACTGCCAGTACGGCACTGGCATTCCATCTCATATCGGATAGTACATCTGGCACCAGGAATATGCATTCACTCCCTCTTTGCGACTGTTTGCGAGGCTCGAGCCTCGGAATGACTCCCCGAACACTTGTTTGAATTTCATTCGTGTCCCTTGGAAGCTGGAGAACTCTGGCAAACGAATAGCTTCCTAACATCCGGTCTTCCGTCCCAGTGCTAATCTCAGCCTTCTCTCGTGGCTTCACACATCGTATCGGACCAGACTCGCTCGTGCTCTGCGTCGTTGCGTTTCGTGCGGCTCGACCTCATTCTATTTGATCTTGCCGGCAGGTGCGTACTAGATTCAATGGCCATGGCTTCACGCAGTAGTGTATCCTCCTCCCCGGTCCCCGTGCCGATGACGGCGCACCTTGCCCAAATTGTATCAACGGATGGATATCAGTTCAACGGAGTTTTTGTTTCCGCCGGCGCTATCCTCTCCCTCTTTTTCTTTGCTCCTTCTGATCCTCGGCTCTGAATCCAGGTATACGGCGTACCTCGCAAGTCTGCGTCCCACCCTCCCGATTTTCACTGCAGCTTTAAACTTTTAAATGGTTACAAGTGAGTCGGATTAGCCTTCCTTAGGAGTGACCAACTAATTGTTCCCCCAATTTTCCGAGCCTCCGGCTTGTCGTAGTCCCATTCATCCCGACTCGCTGAGCTCAGACGGAATCATTTGTCTTCTCCTATTTCACTCTGCTCGGGTTTGAAGGCAGCTGTACGGTGCACCTTGCGAGGGTAAGTTCTCAACGGGTGAAATTGATTAAGTGCGACAGTTTGTCGCAAACTGACAGGATTGTCGATGAGGTACTCACCGCAACCTGATGTGATGTATGTCAGGAGCTAACGCAAGGATGCCAACCCTGAGCACGAGAATCCTAAACTGCGCGTGCACACTCGCAGGGATTAATCTCTCCACATCTGCGTCCATCACGCATGGTATGGATCGTGTGTTTTGTTTCTTGGCGAGCCGATGATCGCACTAACATTTCAACCTTGAGTCCTAGGCCTGTTCTGATTCACGGGCTTCAAACGCAATTGGATCGGGCCGCGCCTGAGCCTCGCTCGAACCCGGTTCGCGCTTCCTGACCTCGCTTCGCTCATGAACTACGAAATGGATCCCAGGCACGGCGGATCGGACCGGGTTACGTTGTATATTGAGCGATGTCTGTCACCCTGCCACGCACGTTGCACTCCCAGCGTCGTCTTGCTCAGTACATCGATCGCTGCGATGCCGGATTCTAGCTCAAGCATCCCCAGCCATAGCCGTAAGTCCTTGCTAGCCTTCTTTGTTCCAATGCTGACTTGCACTCCCGTTCCTCAGGTGTGGAGCTCAAAAAAGAAGCTCCTCGAGGTGTCCAAAGGTGCGGTCCAGCTGGCGGCTGTTGCCCTGAAAGTCGCAGCGTCTGCGGCACAGAATGTACCGTACCTCGGTGCCATCTCGACAGTGCTCAAGGAAGTCGTCAAAATCACTGATGTACGTGGTCATGAATCATCAAGTTTCGGTGTACATTGACCCGGCTGTAGGAGGTCGATATCTGCAAGGCAACCTGGAAGGCGGTCAAGTCCGAGGTCCAGGCAATCCAGATGCTGGTTGCCCATTTTAGTGCCCAGTGCACCGAGAAAGGGATGGCACAGGAAGAACTACCAGAGACAATTCAAAAGGCCTTCAAAGAATTCGAGATGTACATCCTTGTTTAACCTGTGATGTTCTTGGACTGACCAAATCACACAGTTGCCTTTTGAAGGTCATCGGGACCATGGATGATTGCAAAACCAACTCTGAAATCACTGCCCGAATTCGCCTCATATCTAAGCGCTCGGAACTCACTGCCACTGCAACCCAGTGCGAAAAAGAGGTTGTCTCTGCTTTGAGGATTTTTCAAGTATGTCACATGTCATCTCATGTTTTACAGTTCCTCACTCGATGTCTGTTCCTTTCAGGCCACCCTTCAGATGGATCAGTGGAACCTTCAAATTGCTCAAGGGAAGGTACTCGATGATGTAAGGACTGCTGTTATGCAACTTGTGCCTCATGTGTGGGCTCTACATGTTACATATATTCCATGTGTTTGACCATCGGATAGGCTCCAGTCATTTCTACACTCAACTCAAATGGGTGAGTGCTCATCATCCGAGGCCTAGTACAGTTGATCCCAGATTATAGGCCGACCTTTATCCTTCCTCCGGCACCCTCCATCTTCTATGGGCGCTCTTCCGAGGTCCAGGATGTTATGGACCTCATCCTCAATCATAGACCGGATCATGTGGCTATCGTAGGCTCAGGCGGGATAGGAAAGACATCAATTGCTTTAACAGCAATCCATCATCCCGACATTGACAAAGCCTTCCTTCATCACCGCTTCTTCCTCTCTTGCGAGGCCATCTTTACAGCTGATACCCTGGTCCTTGAACTTCTGAAGCTCTTTGGCCTATTTATTGAATCCAACAGCTCCAGATCTCCTTCAGACAATCTCAGGCTATATGTACAGTCCATGACATCAAAATGTCTTCTCTGCCTTGACAATTTCGAAACCCCATGGGATTCAGACAAGGATGCGGTGGAATTGCTTCTCGCTGGCATAGCTATCCATTATCTTACTGTGATAATCACAAGCCGTAATTTGGATCGTCCTCGGGGTATCAAATGGGGTGCCCTCAAGCCCATACAGCCCCTGACTCTAGATGCTGCAATTGAAACTTGGGATGCCATCAGCCACAGTCATGACAACTTTTCTCTTCTCCTTATCCAGGCTGTGGAGTGCATTCCCCTTGCTGTCACACTGCTTGCCCAGCTGGCTGAGGTTGAATCTTCAGAGACACTTTGGGCAAGTTGGAACTTCGAGTCAACAAGGCTTGTCAAATCAGATGGATCAGTCCATCGTCTCAACAACCTTGAGCTTTCTATTGAGCTCTCGTTGCATGGCCCACGCCTTCGGGCATGTTCGGGTGCCCTTGATTTTTTTACCATCCTCTGCATGCTACCTCAAGGCTTGCCAGAGTCACGAATACCAGATTTGGAGACAGCATTTGCCCAACATTTCACAGGCTTGCGATCAGCCATCATAGTATTGAAACAATGTTCACTGGCCTATACACTTGATGGCTTTCTCCGTGTATTATCTCCCATACGACAGTGCATGCAATCTCACCCCAATCTGTCAACTGGCCTGTCCAAAGCCCTGTTCACTCAAATGGCCAACCACTATTTGAGCTTGATTCCAGTTGATTATTCATATATTGACTCCAGTATGGTGCACCAAACTATACAGCTCGAAATTGGCAACATATCAGCAGTGCTGGAGCTGTGTCTAGCAGAAGATATGGATCATGAACAGGTACTGTACTCCACCATCTGGTTCTCTCGGGTATGCTAACATTTGGCTGTTTATGATAGCAGACTCCTCTCAAAGGCTGCTTCCATTGCTCGTGAGTGCAACTGAGGCCTGGAAGGTGACTGTTATTTGCAACAAGGCATTATGTATCATTACCTTGACAAGCTGTCTGATGCTGAAAATATGTTGAAAGCTGCTCTTGATATTCATGGGGCCATCAACGACAAGGTCAGCCAGACGAATGATATGAGGGAACTTGGAAAGCTCTACCTCAGGCTTGACCAACTAGAGAGTGCCGAGAAATCTCTGCTGTCTTCCCTTGACCTTGACAAAGAGGCTGATGACAGGCTCGGTCAGGCCAATGATCTCAAGGATCTTGGCATACTCTATTTCAGGCTTAACTGATTTGAGGATGCTGAACAAGCTCTTCAGTCTGCTCTCAATCCTCACAGGGAAGTCAATAGCAGCCTCGGTCAGGCCCATGATCTGCAGGTACTGGGACAACTCTACAGGATGCTTGACCGACTTGAGGATGCCAAGCATGCCCTGCAGTCTGCTCTCAATCTTCACAGGGAGCTCAATAACAGGCTGGGTCAAGCAAATGATCTCCAGCAACTTGGAATACTCTATCAGAGGCTTGACCACCATGAGGATGCTGAGAAAGCTTTGCAGTCTGCTCTCAATCTTCACAGAGAGGTCAATAACAGACTCGGTCAAGCTAATGATCTCCGGGGACTTGGAGAGCTTTACCAGAGGCTTGACCGATTTGAGGATGCTGAGCAATCTCATAACTCTGCTCTGAACATTTACATAGACATCCATGACAATCTTGGCCAGGGCAACACATTGCAGGGGCTGGGAAACCTGAGGACTACCCAATGCAGATTCTCAGAGGCAGAATATTTCCTTAACAGGGCAATGGATGCCCACAAACATGCCTGTTACCCTCGGGGGCAGCAGTATACTCACGAGTTGCTCAAATGTTTGCATGAACAGCAGAATGAGCAGGCCAACATAGCTCAGGAAGATGCAGGGGAGCAAGAGAACTGACTGGAATGTTGTTGGGTGAGTCTTTCTACCCCTTCAGACTGCATTTATTTAACTCTGGTTCTGGCAGGATAATAGGGCTTACTTGATTGAACAATTTGTACTACTACCATTTTCTCTGTGCAGTTTGATGCAACTGATTGGGTATAATGACACGGCTGTGCCAGTGGGGAGAGATTCAAAACTATGGTACAGTATGCAGCCCCAAAGTACCTACGTATTCCTTTCGGAATGAGCAAGACACCACCATGCGGCAAGGCCAGGTCACGCTGAACAATTAACCTCTATTGCCCCAAATCCAACCTCTCTCTTGCCTTGCCCATAAATACTGGCTATCTCAATTAATCTCAGTGTTCTCGGGGCTCCAAGACGTGCACAAGCTATCAAAATTTGTCAATCAACCGCAAATGCCATTTCATCTGATGAGTCAACATTGCACCTATTTGGCTCTTTGACGCGACGCGACCAGTCACGTGAAGACCACCAACTTCAAGTACCAACAGTGGCAAGAGGTGAGTGATCGGCTGATCTTGTCCTCTGATGTGGCCACGCGAGCGAGATATTTCTCCCCTCCGATCATCTCGCGGCCGTTCGGCATTGCTCGGCTACTGCTCGGCCCTTCGGCGTGCCGCAGGAAATTCAGAAACTCACCGCCAATTGCGCGTGCTACACTCAACCATATTTTTTATGGGTACCAGGCATGCCTTTATTACTTGTATTTATAGTGTAAATACATCCGACTCAGAAATAATGTTTGACTGCGGGTTTCTCGAACAATGTCACAACGTGACTACCATCTGCGGCAGGGCGAGAAATTTGAGGACACGGTGACAACGGGGAGTACCGGCAGAGGATTGTGATGGATGTTTCTGTCTCAACAACCGACGCGTCTGAAGAGCCTTCTGATTGCTCCGGAGGCAGTGGTGAGACTTCGACAGCGTCCAAGTTGCGCCGTTCGAGTTCAGAAATACCGAACATGACGGAAAAGTTTTCTCGATCGGCCCTAGACTTTGTAAGCTCCCATTTGGGGTGTCAGTCGCGAAGATGTTCCTCCATGTTGTATTTCCAGTGGACATCTGCGCAGAGAATGCAAGAGGCACGTTGATGCGACGTTGCCGTCCGTGATCGCCGATGTTTGCAGGTACCAAACAATCTCCTTATTTGGGGGAGGGGGGTCGTGGGAACGTTGGCCATGATCTGCTGATTACGCACCTCTTGTCAAGTACCACGAAGTACCACGTTGACCCTCGGATTGGAATTCCTGCATCACCTGATTGATTCAGGACGGAAATCACTTTCAACAGGACCCCCAGATCTCCCCCCTCTCGAATTTCCCGACTGTATGCCCCCGACAACATTTTCTTGCCATGTTCTCAAACCCGGATCATACATTGTACTTGGCTATTGCAAACCCCACAGCAGAGTGGTGGACGACTGAGGGCCACCTCATGCGCATTGCAGATGCCGCCTCAAGCTGCTCTGGATCGTCCCCTGCGGTCTGCCTAGTTTGAATTATTCACACGTGTGAGAGGTATTGCGGCGGAAACTTCAGACTCGGCGCGCACGTACGAAGGCTGGTGGATCTCAATGTAAGCGAAATTTTATTTAGTCGAGTCCCTTTCTTGGACCCGTTGCTGAACCAGATAATCGGTAACACAGTTGTGTATTCAAAAAACGTCTCAATGTATGCCCGAAATTCTCGGAGCCTTTGATTCATAACTTCTTTATGAAGGCGACAGCACGGCGTAAGTAAGCAGTCAGACATGGTGTACACTGTACAGAGCACCGCTCCGTTTTTCCGTATACGAGTAATGCGGCAGCCCGGGGTCCGACTCCCCGCAAGTGCTGGAGGAGTATTATGTTTTGGTGCTCGCCCTCCGATGCCGTTGTAATAGAATTCAGTGGTGCGTAGTCGGATCTTACCTTCCCCTGGTCTCCGTGCATATCATGCTAGCACTTCCAATCGCACAACTTAGTTAGCTCGAGCGCCCACTGGAATCTGACATGGATTCAGATTAGTCGCCTGCAGTTATAAGATTCCCACCATGCATCGTTTGGATCCTTGAATATTGCCTAGATCGTCCAAAAAGTGCAGGAGTTCATCTCTCAGCAGCCTTCGATTTCCGGGCTCCCTTTCCGGTCTCGGTACTTACTTAATTCTAATCAAGTTCGAATCCACCTGCCGCAATTGAGATGTGAATTGTCCGTCTTTCACCGACCCTGAAACCGTCTAGATTAATGGCCTGGAAGGTACTCCAGCACGAAATAGAGCTTCCTCTCTGCAGGCTATATAGCGACTCCCAGACGCAAGCCGATGGCGGAGGAAAAAAGAGTCTCTTCAAACCCAAATCCGGAAACAGCGAAGGTCGAAGTTACTTTATTAATCGTAGACTACAAGTATGCTACCCACCGGACGGCAAAGCATATCCACGATCCAGTCCGTGAATAAGAGTAGGTATTCACGCGAGAGTCCAGAGTCCAGCGCATCCCGCCCAACACGCGCCCGCGCCCCACCGTCGCGAGCGTCCCCAGCGCCATGCGCCCCGCGCCGGCGCGAGCGGGAAGCGGCTGGCGACCATCCCGCCAAAGTCGCGCGTCTGTGCGCCCGCGCCTCAGCCGGAGCCGGCGCGCTGGGCTTGAAAAGCGCGGCGTGTCGGTGTCCGTGTCGCTCGTGGACAGCCACCCGAGATGATTACGCAGACTCACGCATACCAGAATGAACACCTAAAGGAACCGCGCCGTCCTTGCCTCCCGCCCGTTGACGAGCCGCGTGAACAAAACGTCGCTCGTGAAAGACGACCACTATGAAGGAAAAGATGTCAGCCACCAAGGAATGAACGCTCGAGCGAGCGAAGGAAAGGGGAGCGAATAACGAACGAAAAAAAGCGGAAGCGAAAGGGGAGCGAAGAAAGGGAAGGGACGTGAACAAACCAAAGAGATCACGAATGAACGAAAAAAATGAAAGGGAAGCGAAAGAAAAAAATCGCAAACCAGAAAAAGCACGCATCGCATCCCAACAAACACCGCCGCCCTCCGCGCGACGTCCATGTTCACCGCCATGTGCATCCCCACGTCCGCCCCTCCGCGTCGCGCACCGAATACCCGCTCGCCGAGGTCGGCGAGCCACGCCGTGCGCTCCTTTGTGAGGATGTATACCACGTCGAGCCGCACGCCGCTCGTCGCATTCGGCACCCGCGTGGTATTGTGTGCGAGATAATCGGCGGGCCTCGCGGACCGGGTCGGTGTCATCGGGCCAGCAGCGCGTCAAGACGCGTCCGTCTTTCCCCGGTGCGTCCGGCTCGGCAGGGATCGATGGGAGGACGCTGAAGCTGGAGAATGGTAAGCGTGCCGCAGCGCGCGGCGTAGTCCCCACGGCGGGGGTGCACCGCGAGTACGCGCGAAGGCAGCCAGATGCGGGTGCAGTGGGAAGAGGTGCGCGTTGCGCGCGACGGCAGCGCGCATGAGCGGGGACGCGGCGAGGGTGGGGAGGAGCGGAGGGGAGGCGCAGGGAGCATCAGAGCGCGAGGTCGAAGGTCTGCGGAAGGCGTCTTCGTCTGCGGCGCGGGAACGAGCTCGATGCGGTGCGCAGGAGCGCCTGCCAGTGCGCACGCACGGCGGGGCTCGGGGCGGGCTTGACGCCGGACAGCGCGTGTGTTGATATAGCAGGGCCACACGACGTCGAACCACTCGGCCGAGGTGCAGCACACGAAGGGGAAGAGGGGCGCGCTGCGCGCACGAGCGGGGACGCGGCGAAGGCGGGGAGGAGCGGAAGGAGGCGGGGCGAGACCGAAGGTGGGCAGAAAGGCGTCCTCGATGCAACGGCGCTCCCATTTAGTGTAGACGATGTCGCGCCAGTCTGCGAACATGGCGTGCAGGGCGGGGTTGCCGGCATCAAAGGCGCCACCTGCGACAGGGTCCGGCGACCATCGCGCTGAAGGGGCGTGTGTCCAGACGGAGAGCCACTGCGCCTGTTGGTGGCCCACAACGGCTGGATGGCGATTGAGCCGTTAAGGGCTGCGGGAGGCTTGAACGGGGCTGCACCACCGGGCGAAAGTCCACACTGGCGTCGGGCAGCGTGAGCGACAACGTCATGAGAAGTTAACGGGGACGTAAATGCCCGTGCCGCTCAGGGCGCGTCGTGGTCCAGCGGCGAGTCGACGGAGGACGTGCGGATGGCGTCAGGTTGGCCAGGTCGCGCGTGTACATCGCAGGTTGTCGACGACTGGGGGTGGGCGCCGTGTCAGGCGGCGCCGGAGCACGAGGACGGAGACATACAGGTCGAGGGCCGATTGAGAAATTATCGGGGCCGGAGGCGACGCCAGAGGACATGCACCTTGCGTCTGGTATGCGATGCCCTGTAGAACCGCGTCCCGGTGTACTTGAGCGGACCATCCGCCGGTTGCCCAGAGTCGGCGACTCGGCGACGTAGGAGTTGTACTGCACGCGAGCGATGTGTCGCAGTTTCGTCAATGACGAGCAGAAATTCAAGAAGCAGGAAGGCCAGGAGATCGCAGCGCGGCTGGGAGTGGCGAGCCGATATCTCTCTGCGTGACTTCGTCGCGTCGCGTCAAAGAGCCAAATACGTGCAATGTCGATGGAATACCGGCGCGATAATGGGCGCGATCAGATTCCCTAGACAGATGGTGTTTGAAATTCCATAGAATTCACTGTCCAGACGACTTCTGCGAGTGCCTGTACCGTGGATGCCACTGGACCTGTGTACATATTTATCCGACGTGAGCTCAATTCCCCCTCCGTTTTATATTTCCCTTTCGATTTCTTTTTCCCACCACCCTGTATTCCCGCCGCTTTTCCTTCCACCCTTCTCCTCCGAAATCGTTCTGTTCTGCCAGCCGCGTCCCGGTATTCGAGCGCGTAAAAGAAGATACGGGTCTTGCGTCCCAGTCCAAACAAAAAATGACGTACTTGCACATCACGTGCAGCATCGCGTCGGGTTGGACAAACCAAACACGTGCAACGAGGCATTCCAGGCGAGTGGGAATTTGGCGACCAATGAATGTGGGCACGGGGCCGTGGGGTTTAGATTTTTGATGGTTGGGCGGTGCTTCAGCCCTGGCCCCTAACAAGATTGGAAGAGATAGAGAGATATCTGAACTCAGGTCCGAAGATATTTTCTCTGCGCACCGCAATTTATATTAATCACGGGCCCACACAAAACCCGAACAGCATGACGAGCCGGAAACATATTGAGATGAACGGTAAAGATGGAAAGGAGTGATGTGCGGTAGATGGGGAGATACGCATCTACTACGTGGAGCCTCAGGAGAGGAAGTCCGGCCAAAGAACGTGCTGAAATCAAGGACGAGCGGACCAGAGGCAACGTTAGCGGGCAGTTGGGCAGATCTCGAGATGGCGAGGTGATGATCGGATAGCCAAATGAGCAGTGGCGATGTGGTGGCGCAGCGCCATGTGCGGCATTTTTCGAGTCTCGTCAATAGTAATGCTAGGTCTTCGAGGAGGTACACGACTTGCGCGTCAAGCAAACTGACTGCTTGGGCGACCCGGCCGATGCAATGTACATATATATACGTTGATTCTGTCATTCTTACTCGGATCTTTATCTGTCCACTTTCATTAACGTGCTGTGCGATCTGATTTTGAGCTGCGCAATTACCCCCGTTCATCGCTCTGATCGGTACTCCCCGCAGTGGGGCCACCATATTAATCAGTCTTGCTCGTGGTCTCGTCCCCTGCCTCCCTGAGCTTGACCCTCGCTTCCGTAGCAGAAATTTACCCCACTCTCGCCCCCCAATCCTCCACTCATGGATCCTGAGGTCGACCCCACCCGCTCGATAATCGAAAATGTTGAAGTGGCCTGGGCCATCGCTGCGGTAACGTTGCCCACTTCAGTGGTATCTTTCATTTGACGATACGTAAAAGACAGAAGTATTCCTCTACGGTAACGACTCCTCCCTCCCCTGCCCCTGGGCTAAGCTTCAACTTTCTCAGGGACGTACTCCGTCATGTTTGCGCTCTACCTTCATATTCTACGAACACGCGGAATGGCGAATCTTCGCTTCCTCACTGCTGCCACAATTGTGCTATTTATTCTGAGCACGGCGCATTGCGCCCTCCAGCTTGCTACCACAATATTCGGTGATCGCCTCCTGCCCGCCCTGCGAGGACAGGACGGAGATACTCAGTCTTATGCGTATGCGAACGAGGACAAGCTTTGCGTCTCGCTCGATCTTGCCACGAACGGGGTGTATGTTGCCAGCATGGAAGTAGCATAATTTCGCGGAGATAAGGCTTCCCTCTTGACGCCGCCCCATCAAAGGGCGGTTGCAGATACTATTTTAGTACGTGCCTCGGTGCATTGAGACGGATTCAATCTCAGATGTTTCCACAGATTTACCGCTGCTACGCGATCTGGAATTACCGCCGCAACATCGTCATATTACCCATACTTCTCACCTTGGTTGGCGCAGGTTGGAATCACTCTTTATTCTCGCAAGTGCTCTCGCTCAACCCCTCGCCTTGTTTCTTTTTCTTTTTAGGTTTCGGATGTGCCAATCGTATCATAAGCGTTACCATCGTACCCAGTGTATCAGGTTTATTCATTGTATCACTCGCGACGTCCCTTTTGACGACCGTGATTTTGATGGGACTAACTGGTTCGTCCATTCCTCAATCATCGCGCCTTCAAATTAAGTTATCCTCAGTGGGGCGCATCTGGTGGCTTGCACGCGCAGCTAGGATGGTCCTGGGACCTAACATCGCACGCAAATACCACACAGTATGTGCCATGATGTGCGTGCCGTGGCCGGACTACGTTCTCGCTCTAACACTTATTCAGTTTGGAATCTGGCGCGTTGTATTGTATCGCAGGCGTTGGCTTCGTCATGGTGGGGCTCCTTGTAGACATCGACGTGGTGAGTGGCCCGTCATAGTGTAGGAGTAATAATCAACTCTGAATAGATAGTGAGCGGCGCCGTGGTGGCGCAAGTAGTCGTGAGTGCATCGTGTTTCGCGGGGCATCCGGTTAATTCCCCACCCTCAGGGAATAGCACCGACAATCATTGCGGTCCGCGTGGCCCTTGGATACAGTGTTGAGAATGTTGACAGTTTCATTGTGGCACAAGCCCGCCCTCGGCCTCCGCCGATCCTCAAGGCCACAATTTCTCCACCCGACTCACAGGACACGGGGACTCTCTATATTTATTCGGGCTCAGAAGTGGTATGAACTCATTGGTCTGTAGTAGCTTATTCTCCAAGCCCGGGGCTGTAACCATTCGTATAATCCCGTGCGTTAATCACGGCTCTCCAGAGAGGACCGAGAATGTACTGGCATCTGTACTGTCATGCCTGCAGACCCTCGTTTCAGATA
The DNA here is from genome assembly GCA_029378255.1 of Mycena rosella. Classification (NCBI taxonomy): domain Eukaryota; kingdom Fungi; phylum Basidiomycota; class Agaricomycetes; order Agaricales; family Mycenaceae; genus Mycena; species Mycena rosella. The sequence goes on from JARKIE010000051.1 coordinate 49,160, forward strand.
GCCATACGTGCGCGTTGAGTTCTGTCGTCGGCGAGGAAAAATGAAGACGCGTAACTCGCGGATGTCCCTGTCTGGGCGGCAATCTCATCGTCGCCTTCACGGGGGTATGGCGGAATAATACAGTTGTAACATTAAACAGTAAGATATTGGGTCTTGGGATTGCGGCGCATTACTTCGTGCAAACTCAGAAGAATAAACCAAGACGCGGCTCGTACTGCGAGGAACGGAGCAAAGACGGATATTGTCAGGGCTGATATGTTTTTGAGACAATGGTCCCAGCGCAGCGACACAGACTGAGATGAGCAGAACACGAACGATTGCGACGGACTGCGCGAGCCGAAATGAAATGGTCAGCTTGGACCACGCCCAAACTAACCGGGGTACACGATTACACCTCATGCGGTTTGATTAACACCAGGTGCAAACATTGACACATGTGGAGACTTCAACGCATGTGGTCGGTATGTGCTGATGTCGCTCACAATGGATCTTTGTCAAACTTACTGTGATATTTAACAAAGTACTAGTGAAATTTTACTTGGATACAATGAATGGATATTGCTTCCAGGGCAGCCAGCACTTGATTGTCGTCGGATCTTCTGAATATGGGTGAGTTGCATGATGGGAAACGGTAGCGAACTCACTGGATAACTCGATGAAGGTTCCAGGATTCTGTGGCATTGATCGTGATGTTTCGCGCATCGTCTGGATGACGCACAATTCTGCTGTCTATGGAACAGGTCAAGATGGAGATTTCTGCGAGGTCTGCGGGAGGCGTCTTTGTCTGCGTGCGCGGGGACGAGCTCGATGCGGCGCGCAGGAGCGCCTGCCAGTGCGCAAGCACGGCAGGGCTCGGGGTGGGCTTCATGCCGGATGGCACGCGTGTTGATATAGGAAGGCCACACGGTGTCGAACCACTCGGCCGAGGTGCAGCACGCGAAGGGGAAGAGGGGCGCGCTGCGCGCACGAGCGGGGCCGCGGCGGAGGCGGGGAGGAGCGGGAGGAGGCGGGGCGAGGTCGAAGGTCTGCAGAAAGGCGTCCTCGATGCAACGGCGCTCCAATTTAGGGCAGACGACGTCGCGCCAGTCTGCGAACATGGCGCGCGGAGCGGGTCGCCGGCGTCGAAGGCGCCACCTGCGAAGGGTCCGGCAACCATCGCGCTGAGGGGGGGCGTGTGGCCAGACGGAGACCCACTGCGACTGCAGCCAGAGGTAGTGCTCCTGCGACCAGTACAAGTCCTGGAAGACGTACACGGACCCGGAGACGTACGTATGAGGGGACGTGTACATACCTGCTCGAGGGTTTTGGTGCCGCACAACGGCTGGGTGGCGATTGAGCCGTTAAGGGCTGCGGGAGGCTTGAGCGGGGCTGCACCACCGGGCGAAAGTCCACACTGGCGTCGGGCAGCGTGAGCGACAACGTCATGAGAAGTTAACGGGGACGTAAATGCCCGTGCCGCTCAGGGCGCGTCGTGGTCCAGCGGCAAGTCGACGGAGGACGCGCGGATGGCGTCATGTCAGCCAGGTCGCGCGTGTACACGGCAGGTTGTCGACGACTGGGGGTGGGTGCTGTGTCAGGCGGCGCGCCGGAGCACGAGGACGGAGACGTACAGGTTGAGGGCAGGAATTATCGGGGCCGGAGGCGACGCCAGAGGACAGGCACCTTGCGTTTGGTACGCGATGCTCTTGAGCTTGATGCAGAACCGTGTCCCGGTGTACCTGAACGGACCACCCGCCGGTTGCCCAGAGTCGGCGACTCGGCGACGTAGGACTTGTACTGCACGTCAGCGATGTGTCGTAGTTTCGTCAGGAACACGACGAGCAGAACGTCAAGAAGCAGGAAGGCCAGCGCGGCCGGGAGTGACGAGCCGAGCAATGCCTATCTCTCCGCGTGACTTCGTCGCGTCGCGTCAAAGTGCCAAATACGTGCAATGTTGATGGCTTTCCAGGAGCTGAATGCCGGCGCACTAATGGGCGCGATGGCGGATGCAATTCCATAGAACTCACTGTCCAGACGACTTCTGCGAGTGCCTGTACCGTGGATGCCACTGGACCTGTGTACTTATCCGACGTAAGTTCGACTCTGCAGAGTGTGATCAGAAAGTTTCGGTCGAATGAATGGATATCCAGAATTCTTTATCCCATATGCATTTCGAGCACCACTCCCACTAATCTAGTATATAAGGGATGTCGTGGGGCACGAGCCGATGGCCGCGTCGAGAGGACTTAGCTTGGACAGAATTGCGGTAATGATATCCTCGTTGTTCGTCTGCTGTTTCTTTCGTGAAGCGGAGGGACTCCAATGGAGGTCACAACCCGACGGCAGGGTGGATGTGGGCGTCACCTTGAGCTTTGTTTGGAGTCCAGGTAAGGTCATGGAGAACATGCCAGCGCCAACACCGGCTAGGTAGTTTTCCGCGGTTTTCACGGCATAGTTTCCGGCAGCAGCAGCTAAAAACGCGGCGAGGAGGTCAGAGGAAGCGGGTGTGCGCTGGGACGCGGGAATTCCGCGAGTGTCGCGAAAACAATGAGCACGATGGTCGTATGAGGGAATGATATCAACAGTGAAATAGCCACGCCGCGCAGCAACTGATTTCGCAGCGGCGCTGAATGATAGTCCCGTCCTACTGATTCCCTTCCTCTTTCCCACTCACTCCTCTTCCCCTTTCTTGCTTCGACCTCTCTCCACCCTCTTTCCCTTCCCCCATCCTCGCCACCTCGCTCCCTCTCCCTCTAACTTCCCATCCTTTCATCCCCATCTCTTACGCTCCCCCTCGCTCTTCCCTTCTCCCCCGCTTTCCCGCCCCCGCCCCTGCCCCTGCCCCCTTCCTTTCCCTTCTATCCCCACGCTCCCCTCACCCCACTCCCCCTCCCCACTCGCCTCGGCTTTTCTTTTTCTTTCAATTATTGCACAAAATCTTCAAAGAATTTTTGTGCTTACTCCCCCTCCTCACAAGATTCCAGCGAGCGGGGTGTATAGGATGCGGTTGTTGTTAGGTGAGTGGGCTTCCCTATACTGCGCCGAGTGGGAGAAATTTTGGGTTACCGATGTGGATCGCGGGGACGTGGGATGAGAGCACGATGAGGTGGGCTTGTGTGCAGGGCGCGGGTTTCGGCGGAGTGGACTGCGCGCAGCGCTCGATGCTGCGAACGGGTCTACAACGACCCACATCACTGTGACGACGATGATGGGTATAGCGGATGGGCGGGGCGCACGCGTACCTGCTAGTGAGCGCGTCTCCCGCGCTGCGCGTTACTGCGGCTGCACGTCGTCCTTCTTTGGCTCGCGGGCGAGCGTGCGGACGTAGCAGGCGGTCGCGCGGTACGTTATCTTGCGCGAAGTGAGCGTGCGTTAAGCGTGCACAATACTGCGGCGCTGCGCACGCGCGACGAAGGCGATGAGGCGAGCTATAGGACGTGTTAAACGTAATGAAACTCGATGTCTTCGGTATATTAATATTGCCGTACAACTTCAGGTACTACAACGCTTTTACTTTACTGTGACAAGGCGAAAGAGGACAGGAAAATAAACGCAAAGGCCCTAAAGTAAAGTTATACCGCGAACGTGAAGTCAGGTGATAACGTCTCCTTGCTGGGGTTGCTACTTTTGTCCGTCTGCGCACGGTTGGCCTTGGAGCCGTCCATGGACACGCTCGATTGAAGCTCAATGGCCTCTCCAGATCCCATTGTGCCGAATACAATGGCAGACTGACGCCCTTTTTTGTTGTGGGAGCGTGGTTGCGAGGCACCCAAGCTCGTGTCGTTGCTCGAAGGGCGGTGTTGGGTGCTGAGGATAAGATGCTGCACGGCTGGTAGCGGAACTGGGTGAGTACAGCTGCGCAATGAAACGAAGCCACGGACACACGTACCGATCAACACAATGGCAAGCGGCAGAGTCGACGCTGCGCCTGTTTGAAGCACCCCTAGAAACTCCAGCACGACCCATCTAGGAAGAAAAATAAAATGAGTATCGACCAACCCGCTAGGTACGCAACTCTGGGCGTACAGATTGACGAGGAAGACAATTATGAAGTACAACAGTCCCTGCGCGAGAACACGTCGTACAAAATTTGACAGGTTACTGCAATGGAAAACAATTCGAGGTCAAAGCGCTGCGGCTGCAAGGTGGATAGACGATGCCTCACGTGACACCGAAGGTTCGGGAATAGACCAAGAAATAGGTCACCGTCACGACCGCAATAAGATCGTAGGTCATATGAGCGCTATAATAGCTATGCCCTCCTTCATCAGCACAGACATATACCAGGTGGAACCATAATTACACAATATTCCAGTCCGGCTGATGGGATATTAGCCCCAAGCTCCAAATTTATGGAATATTTTAAACCGACGTACTTCGTTCGCATGAAGAACCCGTCCTTTGCATCTACCGGGCATTTTAGACAACTGCGACGGGATATGAATGAAATAACACACGCTCCCTAAAGAGCCGCGAACCCAATGTCAGCACCAAATTGTAAGAACCTGGGATCTGGGTCTTACATTCGGAATAACCGGCTGAGAGAGACGATCGATCAGTACATATATATGCCATCTGAGGCTCGACGCACATCACGATGATATGTAATACCGAATACCTGGACCTGCTTTGCGGTTGAATCAGTGCATACATGGGGGTAGTTTCAAGTCTCACCGGAAAGCCAAGGAGCAGAAATGAGCCTAATCCATACAGAACAAACTTCGAGCGGCCGGATATGGCGTACGTTCTTCAGTTCGTCATATGTAAGACTTACACGGGGTTATGTATATCAAAGACGTACCGAATGAAAACGAGGATTTGAACGGCCATGCCGGCAAGCACTAAATGTAGGAATGAGCGACGAAGATTCGTGTACCTTGAAGACGACATACGCACTGGCGGTTACATTAGGTACCATATAAAAAGATTGGCACGTCTCTAGCGTGAAATGTTTTCCGTAGAAGCCTAGAGCATTATAATCTGCTGTTAAAATAGGTTCGATAACCAGGAGACCGCACACACCGACCCCGTTGGTGACCAAGGAAATTATAGTCATACTAGAAAAGATTTCAGAATAATCCAAGAGAGGATTGAAACACCCACTAGCGAGCCATAGCGTAGAAGAAACACACCGGACTGAGTTTGCGTTTGACCCATTGCTTTTTGTAGAGTGCATAGGTACCCGGAATGGTTTGGAACACATCTCCACCGGCGAGAGTAAAGGATCTGGGGTGACTGTCAATTTCCTGAGTACAAAACGTGCGTGCAGCGTACATTATACGGAAGAGGTTGTACCTAGCAAAAGAGAGGGAGCTGGGAGAACTGTCAACCTCATTCCCAACTATAAAAAAGCACGTGTATACTGTATCGTGATGAGGCTGAGGGCTGGCATGGAAGAGGTGGCGGACTATGGGAAGGAATAGACTCGAGGGTTGCAGGGGAAGATACTAAGAAGATGTATTTATCCGCCGCGGCCTCTTATGTCACGCGCTTAAAACATTTGACAGGATCGTACTGGTGCTGAAAGGGTTGGTATTGGAGGGGCGATAGACAGGCACAAATCTCGTCATCGTCTCACGAAAATTCAGGGTCGGTGGTGTGGAAGGGGAAGATGGACCGCTCGTAGACATTGCCCCTATATGTACCTCGTCACCCACCAAATGGGCAGAATAATGTCTTGGCTGATGGGCCTACTCTACGGTACATCGGTCGTCGGACCGGATATTTGTTTTGCGGTACATAGGTACAAATAATTCCCTTTCTCCCACAAACCACGACCATCGTCGCGACCAGTGAATCGAGCAGTCCACCGTGAATATGTCGCCAATGAACACAATCCACCCAAGCCATGTATTATAACCTCTATTGAGCCCCTACATGCTGCACCCGTCACGCCCACACGGCATATTCCCCTATCCGCACTCGCTTCTCATTCCACGTGTACACAAGATTCTTGGGACCAATCTATATATTTCCCCTTATTCCGGACCTCCGACCCAGATATCTGTCTACCAGCCCCGAACTCCGTTCTGCGGCACCGGTGTTTCGTTTCTCGATGCCATAAGGATTGACGGGATTGGCGGCAGCACAAGACCGTGCACGCCGCCGTGGCGACGATGCATTCTATCCTTTCCAGAATATTTTGCGCCTCCCGATTTGGATAGATAGGTTGATCATATATGTTGATTGATGGAGGAAGATACTGACATGGTCCCACAATTGGAATAATCAGTCTACTGCGTATTACTGCGTATTACATCGTAATGCAGCCTAAAAGTTACCCATCAATACATAGACCACACATATTACCAAGAGGGGGCGGAAAATCGGAAATCCTTTTAACTTTCTCCGGCGTGCCTGTGGAAACGGGGATCAATGAACCAGAGGTTCCTTCACGTAACACCCAGGCCAATGGAGCGTGGGAGAGGGTGGGTAAATGCCATCTGGAACAAGTACAGATCACCGATAGCGTCGGGTGTCTCATCGTCGCATATTCCGCCTCCCGCGTAACCGATAACCGTCAACGCTAACTATGTACTCGCTTTGGAGCATCGAGTTGACCGACCCGATGCCTTGTATACGATCGAAGCTGAAGATTGACGGGCTCAAATTTTCGATGATGCTGACGAGAGAATACACGATTGCCAGTTTTACCGTCCCTTGCGCGGAGTAAATCGTGAGAGTACATTCTTTCTACGTCACTTTAAATACATTGACCATTTTTTACTATTTGCATATGTGGCGGTCAAAGTTCGCATTTAGTCCCCGGACACTTTTTCTTGACATTTTTTGACTTTCCGCAAACTTTCCGACACTTTCATTGCCAAACTTCCCCTTCGACACTTTTATCACGTTTGAGACAGTCAATAGAAGTGTCGGAAAAAGGTCAATTTATTCAATTCAATTCAATTCAAAATCTATTTGAGTGCGCGCGGGCCCATGTGGCACTATACTAAGAACATGGAGGTAGGCTAGCGGGCGCGGAGGGTATGAGAAGTGGAGGGCGACAGCGGGAATGGTATAACGTGGAGTCACTGCATTCAGCGGGTCGGTAGCCGAAGCCACGTGGAGCTTCTGCTAGGTCTGGCGAGGTCATCTCTGGTCTAGGCTTCGGCTAGGCGGCTCCATGCGGCAAATATAGCCAGATCCGTCGAGCTGATGCCTTTGTCGCTTAGTCGCACTGCCTCGAGCTCCCACTTTCTGGCTGTCCCGCTTTGCCTGAACCCTGCAAACGGCCAATTCTCGCGTGTTGAACTTGATTATTCTACTTTAAAATGTCTCCGTGATATAAATACATCTTTGTTAAGCTTTTCACTGCCAATTCTCTTCTTTGAAGTTTGGCCTCAGGCATCAGGGCTCAGCTCTGAGGAGCCCGACATATTTTTCTTTCTCTCTTGCCCTAGACATTGACCAGCACAAGATTTACAGGAACCGCGACAACCCCCATCTACTGTATTATTTCGATCAATTCGACAGGGGTGTGACCCATGACCCAAAAAACCAGTTCAACAATTCAACAACCACCAAATGTTGGCTTGACATCTTCAAAATTTTGACATCCGAGAGAGAAAATTCAGGTTTTTAGCATAGTTGAGAGAAATTTGGGTTGGTCGTGACGAAAGTTGCATTCGACAGACCCCTCCGTGACCCGTGACTGTTGAACTGATCGTAATAATACAGTACACGCAAGATCCAGTCGAGGTATGCGGATGTTTGGCGAGCCGTGTGGAGCCGTGTGGAGCCGCCTAGCCAGACATAGCTACATGTGACTGATGTGACTAGCCGCACGTTTGCGGCCTGGCGAGCCTCGGGCATCGGGCATCGGTCATCGGGCAAGTCGAACATCCCCGAACTTTCGTACTCATTCTACTATGTTCTTACTGGCTCCAATATGACTCGTAGCTAGCCTGCCCACGACACAAGCAGCCTCTGAAGTGTATGTAGATAAATAAATCTATTACAAGTCCTAAAATATAATTTTTTAGACTCGTCTTTACTCTCATTTCTCCGCAAAAGCGATGGACTTTTGTTCAAGCACGTATGTGTTGTGTGGGTTCCTTTTGCCCATGTAAGGTGATCATCGTGAGTTTCTTATCCTTTATATGACACATTAGTTGTAGTAAATGACCGTTTATTGATAGTATGACATTTTCTAGCTGACACCCTGTGTCAGCACAGCGGCTCATCAGGTTCTTGGATCATGACTGAGGTGACTGGACGAGGGAAAAGCAAAGCTGAGGGACAATCAAACAAGCAGCTGGAGTATAGACCAGAATAGTATAGAGAATAGTAGAATAATACAGGGTTTATATACAGGTGCCAAGGGATTTATAGGGGGTTTGGTGTCTGTGGTAACAAGACACATAGGTTTAATGCAAAACCTTAATACCGATCGTTGTTCCTACGATCAGGATTTGGAGGGGTTGAGTCCAGAATAGCGGGGTTGAACCCTGGATAACGGAAAAGAATTCCGGGTCATGACACCCGGTTTCCGGCTTTCCCTTGGCAGGGGTCTTTCTCTTTTCTTTCCAGCTTTCTCTCGTCTTTATTGTGGCTATGCAGTCCGCCAAACCGAGGTCCTGTCCCAATGGGGACAGGAATCAAGGCAACAACTATGTAGAGAATAAACAAAGGACGCTAGTAGTAGTAGTAGTAGTAGTATACTACAGTAGATATGATATAATAGATAGTGCATAAGGGGACGGAGGGAGGGAAGAAAAAAGCGACTGGTCTAGGACACGGGAGCTGGGAGTGTAGCGTGAGACGGGTAAGAAAACCTGCTCGCTCGGCTCCCAGTATATATAGTAAAAAAGATCATTGAAATAGGAGGAAAGGGATGAAACGGTTGTGAGACACGCAAGGGCATTGACCCGCTGCAGTGCCACCTCCGCACACACATTTCAGCCTGGAGCTCGCTGCCTTCTGCCTTGATCATATCATGCCGTTGGTTACCGCAACAGCTCGGCAATGTCGGCAAAGTATCGGCCCGGCCTTTAATCACACATTCCTCTGATCCGGTCATCTTTCTGCTGTTCTGTGTTATACCCATTGAATCCTTTCTTGCAAGATGTGTTATTGATCCAAGTCATTATGTTGGACAATCAACATAGCTATCCCACATCATATGAGGTTGAATTGTTGAAATAAATTTAAAGATGCGGGGCGGCATGCTTTACAATTCAATGCTTAAGCTTGAATTGCCTATTTACATTCAGCTCCCTGCTCTCCCATTTGATAAAATAGTGCTCCACTGGTTGCTGCATCATCCGCCCGGGTCGGCATGACATCGGCTCGGCCTGCCATCAAAGGTCGCTGAGATGCCGCGATCGTTCAGTAAAAACTTGTTGTTTATGAGTATAAACCCCCCTGCGAGGCGAACTGTAAGCTGGTTAGCGTGTCAGCGCCGATCGAGCGAACGGTGAGCCGAGCCCCACCTATTCAGGGTTGGATTATCCGAGGATTATAATTATCTTGACCAGATCTTGACAGCAGATAACAAGCAGATATGTACGGTTAAATTGAGGCCTGGAATATGTGAAATGCAAACCTGCCTCAGACTTGTTATGCCATACACATGCAATGGCCCTAAAGCACAAGTCAATTGTGTTCCCACCAAATCTTGTGTGATCTCAAAGAGCCACTGCCGGTTCTTTACAAGAACAACCTCTCGTTATATTCTCAACAGAGGCCCGGCTTTGGCTATCAGGGTCCTGAACGCAGGGAGTGCTATGAGTGCAGGGTGTGTATTGCGGGACAAACTTGCAGGATGTCTAAACTATGAGTATCAATCAAGTCAAGTAAAGTAACAGAAGAAAGGATATGGCTCGCCCTAGAGGGCGTAGCGGGGGAAGAGGCCGGTGTCGCGCAAGAAGACGAGGACCGGGGCGGGGTCGGACTTGGCGGCGAGGAGATGCCAGAGGGAGAAGCGCACGGTGCCCAAGCGCAAGATAAGGGTGATTCGTTGCCGTCGGTGGCCCGGGACTGGGCATGAGCGGAGGAAGTGGGGGATGGTCTCCGGCACGAGACAGAGTGTGCAGTCAGGGGAGGGGCCGAGGTGAAAGCAATACAGGAAGGTGTTGAGCCCAATGTGAATCGTGCGCAGCTGCGTCAAAACGCTGCACTGCGGGCGGCTGAGGTCGGTATACATACGGGCGATGGCGTTGGATGGTTTGGGGTCATCGAAGAGAGCAAGGCGGCGGTAATGCAAAGAGGTAGACCACTCCGAAAGCCAGCGCTTCTGGAACACGAGCGCGCCTGCGGCGATCACGGCCGCTATGCTTAACGGCAGCGGGGACTCAAGTGGGGCGATGCGATGTGCGACGCGAGGGGGGTGGAGGTACCTCGGGCCGCATCCTTCGCGTGCGCGTCGACTGCCTCGTTCCCCGCGATGCCGACATGGGCCGGGACCCAGTGGATGCGGAGACGAAGGGTGGAGCATGCACGGCGGAGGCGGCGGAGGGCGGAGTGGAACGTCGCGAGGAGGTATTGGCCAGGTTGAGCCTGCGGCGCGGCAATGGCGGTGATCGCAGGCTGGCAATCCATGAAGATGTCAATGTTGGTCAGTCTCGGCGTGGCTTTGATGATGTCGAGCGCCAGGATGGCGCCGGTGACCTCGGCCTCGAATACCGTGTGCTCCTCCTGCACGCCCAAGAACTTCATCCGCTGTTCCCCTTGTTCAGCTCCTGTCATCGCAACCGAAGGTCAATTTATGCGACACTATTATTGATCTAAATCAGATTGGCGACACTTTTGTTGATCCAGTTCAAATTGCCAACAAAATAAATTCTTTATCCAGCGCGCACATTTCACTTCTGAACAAAATTTATCCCTTCTCCACCACACATAACGCGTTTGCAGCTGCACAATCGAGTATATTCACGCCGCACTGCCAAGATACCTATTTCCCACATCACATGGACATTGCGCGGACACAGTGGCTTTGGACTTGAAACACGGTCAGGCACGTATCTATATTACTTAAAGCATTTTATTGCTTCTTTGTTCCCCTTTCTCTCTCTACTGTCACTCTCACTATCACCTTATTTCCCCATTTCGTACCAATCCCGACGCGACGGCGATCTTGACAGCACCTGGATACTCGGACTGCGCCTGGGATTGAATTTGGCATGGATTGGGCACCCATAGCCAATGCTGAGCGGAGCAGCGATGCTCCGTTCAACGTGCTGAAGAGGTAGTTTAGCCGAAGGATTTACAACGGGCAATTTACGTACGTTTCATTGTTTCATGTACTTCTTTCATTTCGCTTGTGGGCTCCGGTGTCGCACGAGCACTTGACGAGCACGCGAGCAGCCGTCCCATCCTTTACTTCCCTTATTTCCCTCCCACCGCCATCATAGTCTACACATTCACTCGGATTTCTTGGGCCGCGCACCTGACATTCCCGTCACATTGAGCCAAGTACTCTCCTATTACTATTGTGCTGACTACTATTTCTCTAGAGCTTTTATTCGATCGCGCAGGCGGGGACATCTACCTCACGACTCGGCGCCCATCTGGCACGACCTGGACACCCACTCAGTCCACCTAAGGGCAAACTCTTTCTTCGACACCAGTGTTGAACGCTGAGCTTGTACTGTATCGTTTCGGGATTGCTTCCAATCTCTTCGCACAAACATCTGGTTTCCCCTACAACACGCGAGGTACCAAGCGAAAATTGTTCTAGCGTCTGTTTATAAGAGACTAGATTTCCCCTTGATCATGATCCACGCTACAATCGCCACTCAAGTTTCTGAGCTTCTCTAGAACTCCGCTGAACATTTGATTGTCCATCACTCGTTCTGGTTCTAATCACTGCAGAACATCTGCACGGCCTCGCCTGGCATCCGCGTGACCTATATATACTCGTTGGTTGCCCTCACTTCTCATTAAACTTGCATTCCGTATTTTTTTGGAAAGTCCTCCGACCCAACTCACTCCATACGTGCATACTCAAATGTATGGCCTATTCAATCGCTCAATTCTATCCTTTTTTTGGGTCTCAGACTGGGTAGAAACACGAAGCGCAGGAACTCGGACGCGAAAGGAGGGATTGCATGGGGTGGTTCTCAGCTCGCGCACAGGTTCTATCCTGCTGATCAGTGCGGAAGTAATCTGACCGGCAACGTCGGAAATCTACCCCGCTTCGTCCTTTACCTGACTGTTATCCTGAGATGCAACGAGAATTGTACAATCCCTTTATCTGTTCCCCTGCTCTGCTTTTCGAAACGAGATGGAAAGCTGGGAGTCTCGGTAGTAAACAGAGGTCAAGATTCGGAGTTGCTAAGGCGTACCGGAAAATACCAGAGGAGTAGGTGACATTGGGGATAATGACATTCCCGTTCTTATCCACCGTCGGAACGATCTCGCACGTCGCAAAGACAGCGGCTACAGTCGCAAAGAGGGCACTCTCTGCCAATGATTTCCCAGGGTACAGTCTGCGACCGAAGCCAAAAATCACACTGGTGACCCTTTCCATTTCAGAACCCAGATTTGGCATCGATCCGGGTCAAATTCCATGGGGTTCGTAAATACTTCTGGATAATGCAACATGTGCCTGGGCAACCTCGCTCAGTGTTCGCTAATCTTCACAGCAAGGTCTTTGCCTTACCAGATATTGGCCATCACAATTGAACCTTTGAGTTAGTGCATGCCTGCATAAATGTCGTCCTGGCTAAGAGCATGAACTGCACCTGAGATTGAATAAGTACAAGCTGAGGGAATAGTTGATGAAAATTGATACCCAACGTGATAGGAGGATTCAGTCGGAAAACCTCTGCAATAACACTTCGCATATATGGAAGCGAGGCCTGATCGGAGACCCTGGGGAGGCGGTCACGACCAATGACCGAGTCGATTTCTGCCCATGATTTGGCCTGCACAGCCGGATTTAGCATCATGGCTAGAAAAAAGTTGAATATGCCGATGATGAGCTGACATTTGTAGAGCATTAGAATATTTTGAATGTAGAAGTTGAACCCGTACCGTCTCCAATCCGCCCGCCGTCATCGTACCTGCCGCCTATACGACTTGCTCTTCTAGATCAGGTGAGAGGCTTCCGTCCATGGCCTCCAGCGCCGTGGCACAGGTGTTGGGAAATCAATACGCTGCCGGATTCCTGTATAGAATATTTAAGTGCATGCGGGTTGTCAGGATCTGGGACCCTGCGCACCAACGAACGCTTTGACGTAGCATACGGAGCCCAAACCGCCTTACTGTCAATATCCCTTCAACCTTTGGCTTTGGTAAGAAAACCGGTTCCGGGTAGCCACGTCGGGAGATGTTTTACTGTATTCATGTTTGAGGTGTGATCAACATACATACAAAGGCTTACAGAGAGGCATTGAGTCCACCAGCCAGACACCCGACGCCACAGATCTTGTAGAAACACTCATGGAGGCCCGGATGAGGGTTAGAAATGAGTCATCCTCGAATCCCGAACTGTTCTCGAATCAATATGAGGATTCTGAGGAATCCATGAGTCCCTCACACACATACCATTTCCTGGGTAAATAATTCAATTAGAGGCGAACGGCTGGGATGATATGACTGAAAAGGTGGGGCATGTCCGAATAGGGTCCCAAATATCTTTTGCGATTTTGCGTGAGTTGAGGAGAATCAGGGGTTGGCCAAACGCTGCAAGATAAATGAGGTCGCCTTGGTGTGCGTAGTCAGTGCTTCTTTGCCAGATCGGCGAGTGTACTTGCCATATCCTTTTGCACATCTTGACCAAGATCAACCATTCGTAATTTTGCGGCATCTGTAGTGCGTTCCCAATAATCGGCAAGCGACGTGGGCCAGAGGGTTTCTTGTTCCTTCGGGAACCCAAGGTGAAGACGGCGAGCCATCCGACAGACAGTGATAGTGAGAGCAATTTTTGCGTCTAGCATTGTGGGTTCTAAACTAGCATTATGGGGCCTAAATCATACCGCGGTCCCGATTTGACCTGAAACAGTCATATTAGGGTTAACTCCGTTAATTCTCGGCAATTGTGGGTTCGCGCCACTTGTATTTCGTCGCCCTTCACCCTCATAGTTGTCGGGCCACGGCGATCGCAGATCCGCATTCGACCGACGGGGTCGGGTCTCACGTTCGCCTGCGAACCCCCGAGCAGATTCTCACGGTTCTGGGGTCCGAAGACTGCAAATGTCGGTCGCCGAATTTGGCTAGACCTGGAAAAAGGGAGTGATTACGCTTTGTGTTCACCGCAAATTCACCGATTGAAAAGAAACGCCGCCGCGACATTCTGGTGTTCACAACTTTCCAATTCACTCTCTCGCACATAACTGTCCATATCCCACCCGACATTATATGTATCATGCGATTCCTCTCGTACATCTATGTCTCGGCCGCGCTCATGTGGGCTGCCTACGCTAACCCGCTCCCGCACGTCGCGACTGATCAGCGGTTCGTTCTGCTTATCCAGGAGGGAAACTCTGGCAAGGTCTCTCAGTCAGGGGTTACCCGAACGACGAGGACGTCTCAACCGTGAGCCGAATACGCCTCATCCTCCAGGGCAATGCTCATGTTAGCAGCAGCCCTCGGTCAGAGCCGATATAATCACCGAACTCGATCTGGCCGCGGCGCGCAACTCGAGAGAGAAGAAGCAGAGGGCATCGAGGTACGTTTGACCTCCGTCCTTCGGGTGTAAACCATAAATTTGAACTCTGACCCAAATTTGCACATCACAGGCTCGTAACGGAGGAGAGTCGAACGGCAGCGGGTGTGTTGTGGCTTAAGCAGGGGAAGCTAAGGGGCTACAATCACGGTCGTGCTATGGAAGACGCGCACCCGGAGATGTACGTATGAGGGGGCGTGCAGATACCTGCTCCAAGATGTTGGTGCCCCACGACGGCTGGGTGGCGATGGAGTCGTTAAGGGCTGAGGGAGGCTTAAATGGGCCGAGACGGAGTGGCGAAAGTCCAGACTTGCGTCGTGCAGCGTGAGCGAAAAAGTCAGCAGGAGTTTACGGGGACGCACCTTCTATATGCCGGCGCCGTTCAGGGCGCGTCGTGGTCCGGCGCCGAGTCGACGGAGGAAGCGCGGACGGCGTTGACGCCCAGCTTCTGCAGGGGGCAGGGCACGCGTGCGCACGCAGCACACCGCAGGTTGTCGACGACTGTCCATGGGCGCGGCGTAAGGCGGGGCTCCGCAGTATGGGCAAGGAGACGTACATCCCGGCTGGTTTATGGGATTCTCTGGGCCGGAGACAATGAGCCCTGCTGGAGGGGATGAGCGACGCAGCTGACGTGCAGGGGAATACACAGCTGGCGTGGGGTACGCAATTTCCTTGAGCTTGATGTGGAACCGCGTCCCGGTGTACTTGGGCGGACCACCGCCGTGCGCCAGCGCCCGCCGCAGTTTCGAGTGCGCGGTAGTGACGTCCAGGAACACGACGAGCAGAACTTCAAGACGCAGGGAGGCCAGGAGATCGCAGCGCGGCTGGGAGTGACGAGCCGAGCGATGTCTATCTCTCCGCGTGACTTCGTCGCGTCGCGTCAAAGAGCCAAATACGTGCAATGTTGATGGCTTTTCAGGCGCGTGGCGATTGCATACATCATCGGCGCGATCGGATTCCCTAAACAGATTGTGTGTGCTATTTCATAGAACTCACTTTGCGGACGACTTCTGCGAGTGCCTGGGCCCTGTACCGACTAATGTCATGGGATGCGATTAGAGGTTCTGTGCTATTTATGCCCATGGAACTTGGGATCAGCGGAATAAACCCAGTGAGTTCAATTCCCCCTCCGTTTTGAATTCACCCCCTTCGATTCCTATCTTCGTATTCCCGCCACCCTTGTTCTCCCGCCCCCTTTCCCTCCGACCCATAGAAACTTTGTCACTCGAGGGCAGCGCTATAAACACCACTGAATCGTCGGCTCCAGCCCCTTCCTTCCCGCAACACCTTTGCAGTCTCGATTTGGATGCAGGCGAAGGGGCCGGACTGCTCTTCCAACACTTTTTATTCCTTCCCGCCACCCCCCAGCTTCGGTCACTGGAGCTCCCCCACAGGATGGAGGCGGAAGACTTTGCAGCGATTGCGCTGTATTTACAGCACGCGGGCCCTGCGCTGCAGTCCCTGACGCTCTTGCTTATGGACACAGCATCAAGTAAGCCCTTTCTCGTTTTGTATGTCTTTTGTGTCCACCAATGTCGATCTCTATTGCCTCCCTCCATGTAATCCATTTCTAGCAAGAATTTCCGCACCGATGGCACCATTGAAAGTCATGATGAGATACCTTACATAGTTGTTCAACTGCGTCAACAACATGAGTAAGTACACCAATCCTCAGGTGAATACAGCAAGGAAAACCATGACGTTCCTACGTCCCAGGGTGCACTACTGATGGAGCAGCGGGCGTCGAACATTGAGGAGGTGCCCTGTAGGCAATGTCAAACGCTTTAGTGGGCAGTGCCGCAGATATACGTGTGAGCTGACCGCTTAGTCGAAGTCCCAGATTCACTGTTCGGTTTGTCAAAAAAAAAAGGGACGAGCGCTAACAGTCTAGTTACGGCGCAGGTCGGTGTTTCAGATTCGACAGAAGCTAATTGAGGGAAAATGAGTATCGGGTGGAGAGAGTGAAAAAAGGACGTACAGTATGCGTCCCAACATGTTTCTGAATATTCACCTGCGCCACACAAATGAGAGGTGGTTCTGTGCTCGGACGCAGGCGACGTTGGAGCTGTGGTCGTATCAACATCTAATGCAAGAATCACCTAGTTGAACCGGGAAGGGGTCCCATGTCGGAAAAGGAAGAAGGCACGAGCAGGTTACATCCGCGCCAGACACAGTGCAAGGCCTCGGTGAACAGAATCGTGAAGCTGATCGACCACGAGCTGTGCGCTATACTGGCTGCAATCAGGGTCGGTTTGTAAAAAAAAATGAGGCGTGCTTGCCATAATACTTCGGGTGCATGGGAGGATCTGCTCAACCGAATTCAAAAAAAAACGGAAGTGCGGGGTCCATACTGAATGATGAGTTGAGGTCTGAACACGTACCTTTTACCCTGGGCGTTGCCAGTGGGCGCGCCAATATCGCGATGTCCCCAGATGTCCGCCGGAGCGTGTCGAGTGGCGCTGGCAATACCGAGCAAGCGGTGGCTGTATTGGAGTTTCCCGCGTTTGAGATTGGCCTGTGTCACTGTCAGTGCGCACGTCGGGTAAAAAATTGAAGTATCGGCTGACGGTTGAATGAAAGGCGCTCCGCGGGTGTGGCCGCCCCAGCCTAATATCATCTAAGATCAGGATATACTAGCAGTGTGTCCGTGCTACGCTATGGGGAATCTCAACGTGTTAGAGTTACAAAATCTTAAAATCGACAGGATTCAGAAGTTGTAATAAGAAGTAATTGTACATTAATTGGAAATTATGTTGGATACATTTAGTGTCTAGTTAAACGCCAGCCAGTGGAGGTTCCTTCGCCTTTATCCTCGGCTTCTTGGTTCGCACGGTCATCCGCAGTCTTGCGCTTCTTGGGGTTCGGCTCTCCCGACTTTCTGTCTGAGCCCTGACTTCCGAAGAAGCCCGTAAATTTAAGGCGCGCAGGAGTGCCAGTGTTGACTGTAAAGGCCCTTAGCTCAGCTCGAGGCACAAAATAAAGTAAAATGTAGGCGCACCCAATTTGGTCGGACTCTCCTTGGCCTTAGGCGTGACAGAAGCTGGGCCGAGGAACGTAACTTTCTCGAGATCGAAAATGAATTACTTGACGGTACGATCTTCATTGCGCTTGATGCCAGTCAGGAGCCCTTCAATGGCAGTGGCCTTGACTTCCCCGGGAGCGGCTTATATTTCTCCCAGCGCTTTGTGTCGGGGAAAAGGCAGCGCACAGGGAAGACATTGTCAGCGGTTTTGGTGGCGGAGACATACTGGGTTGCATGGATTTCGAATGTCAAGTCGTCCTCATTGACATTGGTCGCAAGCCCGGCGACATGAACGACAGCATGGTGGCGCATGTCAAATTTTTCGGGCGACCCAAGGGGAATAATCTGTGGCCGTGTTAGCATATCATTTGAACCGGCAGGGTGAAGAACACACCCAAACTATGTCTCCAAATGCGTGATAATCGACAGGAGTGAGCTCCTGCGAGTAAACTTCGATGGTGGGCAAGGTGCGCGCGGGCTGAAGAGGTATTAGTCAAGACACTGGTGGTGCGATGTTTCCACATACCTGGATAACCACGCTGTAAGAGCCAACCTCCGGGAATTCGAGATTGTCGATGTTGAAGTGCCGGAGCGATGTGATTAACGCAGTGAAGTGCGGCACAATGCGGGCAGGGTACAGTCATGGGTCCGAGATCATGCCGGTTCTCGGTTTCGTTGTATTCGCAACGCGCAGCCATGAACGGCCCAGCTAGATGGTGCATGAGCAATAGCCAAAGATGTTATCGAGAGGTCACGCACCGGCAGCGCCAGCAATCTGTGTTACTCTGCACTGCACATCGGCACGTGAAGATTCTTCTCCTAATGCGGCTGATTAGAGATGATCAGAAGACTCGAAAGGACTCACGTCTCGCTTCATTGAGCCGCTGTGTTGCGGGAGGTGTCAAAAGGCCATTATCTAATGCCTGCAAGACGAATTGAGCATCGTGCACCAGAATCTGGCGTAAAACGTACCCTTAGGACGCATGAACGTGGATTGGGTGCCACTTGAGAAGCGCACGAGGGGGAGGATGGGGCTATTGAATGAATGAGGTGCAGCCGAAAGAAACAGGAAGCATACGCACGGGTGCGAATACGGTTCTCCTCCTCCATCCGTTCACGCTCTCGGCGCCTCCGTTGTCCCAGCTGCCTCGCGTTCGGGGGGCCTTCGAGTTCAGGGCGTGGCGGCCTTTTGCGTTTCCATATGCGGGGTGGATCTTCCGCCCGATCTCGTCATTCGCGTTCACGTCGTTCTGCTTGGGCAAAAGATCGCGCATTAGTTCGCGAACCAGGCGTGGGAGTCGACGATCGTGGCATAGGCGGTCAATTTTCGTCAAGGATGCGTATACGGCGGCGGTGGGGGCTGGTATCTTGAGACACGTTAATATCGCGCAGACTCTGGCGCACGCGGTACTGGTGGCGCTGGGTCGACGTGGGTGGAGTTTGCATATTGCTCGGAGAGAAAAATAATGAGCCTCGACTGTAGGTGCATTGAGAAGCGGCGCACGAAAAAAGATGAGAAAGTTCAAGGGGTCTAGGGCTCCAACCGTTTTCGTGTATAAATGGTTTTACACGATTATAACCGTTTTCGTTTTCGTTTTATTTGAGGCCAGGGATACACGATAAACAAACCATTTTAAATGGTTTAAACGGTTTCATTTCTGAGCCGACCCCAAGCGGGTAACTCGGCACTACAAGCTTGCCGCACGAACTCGTTTCTGGACAATGTGTGTAGGGCACACGTTGAGAGGTTGATGTGACCTTGCTGGGGGAGCTCGAACACTTTTGGTACGCATTTAGAACTCGGCGTGGCAACCTGAACACATCATTGCTGTGGTGGAAGGTGAGAAGACCATTGTGAAATTCAACTACTGACATCTATTTCCAGGAGCACGAACACGAATCCCCATTGTTTAGAAGATGGCGCATGATTTTCTCGCAATCCCTGGCACCGGCGTCTCTGTCGAGCACTTGTTCTCAAAATAACGCCACTTGTGCCAGGACACTCGTGGATCTTTCAAAGCCAAGACCATAATGGAGGCAATGCTCACCAAAACGTGGATCAAGGTTGGGTTCCTGAAATGCATATAATTGGACTGCGGCAGGGGGTAGTAGTTGGCTGGTTCGATTTGTATTTGTAGCTGGACCAGAAATACCGTTTATAAATAGTTTTAAACGGTTTTTAAACGTTTATTGACCGTTTTCGTGTAGTTTGACCGGATCACTACACGAAAACTAAATGATTGGAGCCCTAAAGGGGTCAGTGTTTTGTTGATTAGAGTCCGAGTTGAGTCACACAGCGCGTTGAGAGTCAAAAGTCAAATGTATTCAAGTGCTAGTGCAATGCTAGTGTACATGGGAGAGGATATGGAGCTGTGGAGCGAGGTCGGGAAAGACGCCACTGTGGCGATGACTGCGGTGCGCCATGTTTGGTTGCGGCTCCGTGGCGATAGTCTGTAGTTTACCGCGTGCCTGATGTAGGGAGCTCGACCTTATTACATAATCGTTGGACTTTGAATTTCCAACAAGGCTTTCCTCCTGCCTGGAGGCAATACAGGCCATATATTAAGAAGCCAAATTCCTTAGAATGTCAAACAAAAGCAATCTGTGTCCTCAGAATTGTGTTTACAGAGTTCGTTGAGGTGCAAAGTTGTTACCGGCCGGTTCACATCAAAATTCGGCCTCACGGTTCTCGCATCAGCTGGGAAAAGTTGAGTGTGAAAGTTGCTGGTTCCCGTGGATGGTTCAATAATCCCCAAGAAAATCGACGAACAACGCGCTCTAACCCTCATTTCTATGTCCGAGAAATTCAAGATTACATAATAAAGCTGACCTCCAATCAACTGATCAAGGCACTCAACAGACTACAACATGCGAGGTACGAGCATCTCTGTTGTAGCGTCTGTCTGCGAGAGACTACCGTGGCGATATAAATAGAAACTCGAGATCTCGACAGTTGGGTGGGACGGTGGAGCGGTGGGGCTCTTGGAGCGGTTTGTGTGGAGACAACAGGACCGGACAGCCAATCAGTTTATGTGGTCAAAAATAAACCTAGATGGATTGTTATATAGATAACTGGGGTACTTGAATCACACTTGAATCACACCGAGGAACCAGAACAGTCAAACTCTGTCAGTGTGTCGCATGGAAGGCCAATTGAAGTGTGGAGAAAGGTTGGCGTCCGACGGTTCCCAGCTAACAATAGATTGTGAATATTACTGGCAGAAATAAGGGAGGACCAAGCACCGGTTGCATTCGTTCTGAGACGTACCCCGGGGAAAAGTATGCTTGTAAGCAGTCAGGGATGGCTCGAACCACGACGAATGGATGCATACGGTGGCAAAAACACGGCACGTTGGCGAGGAGGTTGATCGGGGCAAGCGCTACAACGGACTCACTAGTGGATCACCGACCGACAACTTGAACCCAACGACGAAGGCGGAATACGTACCAGGGCAAGACTGTGGTCGCGGGAATTCTCAAGGAATTGAATCGATAGGCGAGGGGTGTTTTCCTCAGTCGCGAGTGGGTGGAACAAATGAAAAGGCGAAGAAGAGTGATGCAAGACCTAAGACCTCAAGGTCTTTTGAGGGGATTTTGAACGGCTGATCGGCCAGGTGAGGGTGAGGCAAGGTTTTGAATCTCGAGTTAAAATTTGATCTTTCCATTCAGACTGCGCTGGTAGAATGGTACAAGAATTGGCACTGGACATGCGGCCCCCGGAATGAGTCACACAGCCCCGAGAAGTAGAACGGTGGACTCTAGAAATCATAGCGCGCGCCTGAAGGCGGGTTGAGTCACCTAAGGCCGATGAGAGCAGTGTGCGGTGTTCGGCAAGTTTTCATGGAACGGAAATCATTCGCATCCGACATCCAGGGGATTTGACACAGGCGGTAAGTGGTCATAAGGTGGGAAGTCGTGGTGATACATGCCGGCGTTGCTTTGTGTGGCGGCGAGCTCGAGATTTGATGTGGAAAATCACATGCAGATGCGCAAACAGGTGCAATCTGATTTGATGGAGCTGCTTATAATATGAGTAATGCAATCACTAGGAGGGCCGACTGCGCCAGCACAGACCTTGCTTGTAATTTGGCAGAAGGAGATGTCCAACCTTACCATCTCGCCATGCTGCACACACTCTGTGAGAATGGGGTATCTAAAGAGAGGGGAAGAGTAGGGAAAGCAAGATTTATTCCAAGAAATACGGGGGCTTAGATAGCCTAGAGAACAATGTAATATACAGACATAAATAGAGACATTGAACAATGGAGTTTATGAGGTTTCAAACCAGCTGAAACCACTTCCATAGAAACCCTACGTGTCCATGCAACCGTAGCGTGTTTCCGGTTGCTGTGTGTGTCCATGCTAGCTGTAGCAGGGTTTCAGTTCGTCAGCTTGCCAGAATATTCCAACACACTCGTTGTCGGATCCAGTGCACTGTGATGTGCCACTGGTTTGGTGATGGATTTTGACATATACTGTCGGAAAGATCTGGCGACACACCAAGTGGATCTCTCAATATTTTCAATCTCTATATTGCGCTGTCACGGAGTTCAAGACACGAAACTATACGGTTGTGGTTAGGAGATTTTGATGAGATGTACGCTGTTCTTGAAAGGGGCACACAATCCAGTCTTGCTTTGCAGAGGATGATCAGTTGAAGGGCCTGAATGAGCAGACAAAGTGATGATGGCAGGAGATGTGTAGAAGTATGTACGTAGGAATCTCTAGCAGTCGTAGAAAATAAATGCTTTACCCGGACCCGACTTAAAACGGACCACATCATACATGAGCACGTGAATCGGAGCAATAGGGGTGTCGGATCATACCGGGGAGGTAAAAATGATGGACAATTATGACGCCGCAGGGACGTTGTCAAGCAAAGTAATAATCTTAGCCAGCCTTAAGCTTGTTACGCTCTCAACAACCGAGGCCGAATACGTCACCGCAACTCAAGCCGCCAAAGAAGCGATGTGGATGCGCAAACGAGTCCATGCCATTTTCGTCACTTCGTCACTTCGCTTAAGTGTGTGAGTTTGATGGGAACCATCACTTGGCATATTTTTGGGAAAGTTCGTGAGTTGTTTGTTACACAGCAGCTCCTCAGTGTACCACGGAGTGATGGGTATCAGCCGTATGCCGAGCATGGCCGGTTAGGTTTGGGTTAGGTGGTTAGGTGGTTAGGGATTTGGGTTAGGTGGTTAGGGTGGTTAGGGGTTAGTGGTCCGGGTTAGGGGTTAGCGTTAGTGGTTAGTTGGGGTAAGGATCTATATGAAAAAACAAGGAGGGACTTGAGCTAGTGGCAAATGATGGCCGCATTGATGTTTTCGATTTGAATACTCACGGATAGACTCGTGAAACCAGTTGATGTTCGCAGCGCTTACACACAGACGGAGCGGAACTCGGAGGAAAGACCGGATTAGGACATAAATCAAAATCTGATGCCAAGAGGACGTGCGGGTAAGCTTGCGAACGGACTGGGCCCACATGTCGCCTGTTTTGGTGATGGAGATTTCCCTCGCCATTTCAGAGCCCCGACTTGGTAGAATCGCGTTCAAATGGTCAAAAAAAGTGCTCGAAGCCCCTAGGTAAAACTTCGATAGCTTTCGATTCTCTATTGATTGAACACCGCTTGTTTTTCGAACCAAAATAATAAATAATACTACAACAGGGTATTTAGGCGTCGGAATCAGAGTCAGACATCCCAGCGGGATCTGCCCAGCCCCCTCCTTTCCCCCTGTCACCCTTTGCTCCGCTGCCACCCTAGCTATCCATCCACCACACCCACGCCAAATCCATATCCGGCATATTACAGCCCCTATCCTCAATTTTCCTACTACGGAGGTGCGGCTGGCTCACTGGTGGCTTCAGACCTGCAACATGGCACATACACAAGCATGTACTCTCCCTCTGTCCCCTTTGAAAGCCCTGGGACATGGTTGGCTGCACCCGCATCAGTGCCGATGTCCTGTCATGATCCGGAATTCTTTTCCGTTATCCCGGAGTTCAACTCTGTTATTCCAGACTCAACCCCTCCACATCCTGATCGTAGGAACAACAATCGGTATTAATACTGTGCATTAACCCTATGTGTTCTGTTACCACAGACACCAAACCCCCTAATCCCCTATAAATCCCTTGGCACTTGTATATAAACCCTGTATTATTCTACTATTCTCTATACTATTCTGGTCTATACTCCAGCTGCTTGCTTGCTTGTCCCCTTCAACTCTGCTTTTCCCTTGTCCAGTCACCTCAGTCACGTTTCAAGAACCCGACGAGCCGCTGTGCTGACATGTCTGCAGCACCACACCCACCGGCTCCTGACCGCCCGCATTCACCTACATAACCTTTTCATGATAATTCCTCAGTTTAATTAGTGTCTTTCGCTATGTCCACCTCCTCGATCGCCCCCCATAGACTATAAAGGCCGGTATAGATGTATATTATGTCCAACTCTTCCCAAAAAACAAGTTGGGCTCATTCGATAGAGAATCAAAAGTTATTCAAGTTTTAGCTAGGGACTTTGAGCACTTTTGTTCAAGATTATGAGGTGTTTTTGACGAAGTCGGAGCTCTGAAATGGCAGGGGAAAATCTCATCACCAAAACAGGTGACGGGGGGGCCCAGCCGGTACCCAGCATTACTATGCCGAGCCTTAGCGTGTGATTGCTGAGTTACCGGATGGGGACGAGCCTAACTCACGAACTTTCCCAGAAACTCACCGAAGTCACGACCTTTCACAATTTTCCATCACCAACTAGCCGTAGAGATCTTGCGATATGTGGATCATGAGCACAGGCCAACACTCCGGGAAAATCGGTTGTGCAGACTTTGTAAGACAGAAGTAGAAACCCCGGAACATGCGCTGCTTACCTGCCGATCCTCTGTGGCACTGGTTGAACTTCGCCGAATTTCCCTGGAGCAACTCTTCATTAAATGTCCCAATCTGCAACGCCGCTTGGTCCAGGAAACACAGAATTCCTCAAGACCATGATATATCCCCGGACCAGTATCACACTGGTAGCTAAATCTGCTTATGACGTCCTTCAAATCTACGCCATCCCAGTGTACCGAGCTTGATCTAGTAGGGCCCCTGTCTTCAGAACTAACTTTTTTGCTTCTTTTCAGTTCCGGAGTTCTACCGCGGCGAGTCGTGAGATTGCGTCCGTGAGCTCGGCTTTTTGGAATTGGAGAGAACTCCAGGGGCAATAATGTACACTAGCGCATGTACATTTCGATACCTCCTGGGCCCCGGCGTTCCTCAGTGGGACCGGCCGTGTAATCCTACCTACCTACCTACCTACCATCAAAGTCACGAAGATCCCCGAGCTTAAGCGAACTTAAGCGAAGTGACGAAGTGACGAAGGTGGGTACTACTCCCTGCGCAAACTCATCGGGGAAATTTTCCGCCCACTGTCCTCGCCTACCACACTCTTCAGCGACAGCAAATCTGCTATTGCTCTCGCATAAGACGGGCATTACCACGCCCGCACGAAACACATCAATTTGCGATATCATTATATTCGCTACATCATTGAGGCCGGTGCTATCAAGCTCATTTATTGTGCAACGGATGAAATGATTGCCGACACCCTTACCAAAGCCCTTCCTAGTGCCAAAGCCAAGCATTTCGCTCGCGCTCTCGGATTATCCACGGTTTGAGGGGGAGTGTTGGAAATACAACCCGTGATACCTCTGGAGTTGCCGCCGAGCCCTCCATATATTTCTTATCTTATTCTGTTTCACCATTGCCGTGTCCACTTACGGTCTAGCTCCAGAAACCGCATGCCTTATTGTTCGTACCGCATGCTACACTGCCCCGACCGCATGCTCCTATTTGAATTACCTCTGGCTCGTAGATAAGAGACTTGTATAAATACCAGCCTGCTCGATGAATATACTCAGTCTGTTCTTTAGTTGCAAACCCCCGCCAATTATATCTTCCCATATTGCAATGGCCGACGGTACTCAGGAAGATATCATTGAAATAAATCCCGATGGTCTATCAATTTCCACACTCTGTCCTCGCCTCGAACTGACGCTATTCCTCGAAGCCGTGGCTCCGCTGTGATTCCAGTGGTGGAACGAGCAGCAGTTCCAGCCTTTTGTGGTGTAGGTTGCGATGCTACGCACCGAGTTCCGCATTTACGCGGCGCAGGTAAGAGCGGGGCACACTCATCTTCAAGTTGATGTTTTCCATCGTCTCTCCACAGCGGGCAAACGCGCATCGGGGGACGGGTCATCAGGATCCTTTCGACATAATTCCCTTCGCGGATGGAAGCGACCCAACTGCAGCACCCAGAAGCCAGCGTCAAAATCAAATATACTTCCCTCATTTTTTGTGGGCAGCACGCGCTCCCAGCTCTCCGCAACACAGACGATATACGCGCGCTCACGGCGGCACAATCCAGTCTTTACCGTACGAACTACCAGATTGTCCAACCCGGAAACGCCGCAAATCGTCGTATTCGGATCGCCGAACACATTGGCGCGGGATCTTGCGCAGGATATACTGTTTGACATGGATCCCTCCTTACCTGTGCGATCTCTTCAACGAAGTAAATTTTAAATTGACGCAAACACTTTTTCTGCATCATATTGAAGGTGGGCTGCATATATATAAATACTATCTCGTCGACACCCGGGCCTTCACGGTGCCTATGTAGCCAAATGCGCACCGCGCTTAAGCAGGAGCTCGACGACCTCGGTGTACCCATTCTGAGACGCTGCTTGCAAAGCGCTCAAACCATCGCTGCCGCCCGCCGCATCGGCATTGGCGCCCTTGTCAAGTAAGAGCTGGACGACCTCGGTGTGCCCATTCTGAGACGCCGCTTGCAAAGCGCTCAAACCATCGCTTCCGCCCGGCGCATCGGCATTGGCGCCTTTGTCGAGCAGCAGCTCGATAATTCCCGTGTATCCTTCGGAGGCCGCCGACAGCAACGGCTCGAGGTATATATTCTCCCCCAGGCCGACGTTAGTGTCCTTGTCGAGTATGATCCGGACGATCTCGGTGTGGCCCTGCTCAGCCGCCGCCTGCAACGCGCTGCGATACCTTTCGCCCGCCTTGTCTACGTTGGCGGCCTTGTCGAACAGCATCTGGAAGATTTCTACGTCGCCTTTCAAAGCCGCCGCATACAATGGCCCAGTGTAGTATTCACCCTTCCAGTCGACGTTGGCGCCCCTGTCGAGCAGGAGCCGAACAATCTCGGTGCGGCCTTGCTCGGCCGCGGCATGCAAAGCGCTCCCATAGCTGTCGGTTTCAGCGTCTATATCGGCGCCCTTATCGAGCAAAAGCCGAACGATTTCGATGTGCCCTTGTTGGGCCGCAACCTGCAACGCACCTCCACCTGCCCAGTCGACGTTGGTGCTGCCCTTGTCGAGCAGGAGCCGAACAATCTCGATGCGGCCTTTCTCGGCCGCAGCACGCAATGCGCTCCCATAGTCGCTGGTTTCAGCGTCCATGCCGGTGCCCTTTTCTAGCAAAAGCCGAATGATTTCGATGTGACCTTGCTGGGACGCCACCTGCAATGCACCTCCCCCTTCCCAGACGACGCTGGTGCCCTTGTTGAGCAGGCTCTGGACAACCTCTGTGTGGCCGTTCAAGGCCGCCGCTAGTAACGCGCTACCATAGCCTCCGCCCGCCGCATCGACGTTGGCGCCCTTGTCAAGTAGGAGCTGGACGACCTCTGTGTGGCCTTCGTGGGCCGCCGCCTGTAATGCATTGCCGTAGGTTCCACTCGCTCCGTCGACAGTAGCGCCCTTGTCGAGCAGGAGCCGGACGACCTCTGTGTGGCCTGCGCGGGCTGCCGACTGCAACGCGCTCCCATAGCTTCCGCCCGCCGGGTCGATTGTGGCGCCCTTATTGAGCAGGAACTGCACAAGCTCGATGTGCCCCTGCGCAGCCGCTCCCTGTAGCGCGGTGCCCTCTTTGTATCCACTCACTGCATTGACGAGGGCCCCTCTTTCGATCAGCAATTGGGCCATCTGAAGGTACCCATAGTACGAGGCCACATAGAGGGGGTAGGTTCCTAATGCTGCCATATCATTCGGGGACGATCCACGATCCAGCAGGTGTTTGGCGATCTCTTGCAGGTTCGCCGACGCGGCGACCCATAGGGCAGGCGTCTCGCCTATTCCCCAGTTCTCGAAACTCCAGGGTGGCGACGCGTAAGACGGCCAAACATTACGCCATTCGAAGGCCCGTCCCAGGAAATCGACAATCATGTCTCTGACTAGCACCTCCGGCTCTCCGGCAGCATGCAGAAGACAGTAAGGGGAATAACGAAGGAGGGCGTGAGGGACTCCCGCCAGGTACAAGGATATGTGGTCTTTGGCGTAGCGGTCGTCGAAGGCCAGATATGTCAGCAATACACGAGTTATATCCGCGTGCGCGTCGGGGAAAAGACCATCCAAGTAGCCCTGTGTCGTATAGTGAACAAGTCGGACCGTTGGACTCGCTTCCTCATCCCAAACGTATTTCCCGTCTGCCACTTTTGTGTCAACGATGACGAGGCCGGCGCAGACAGCTAGAATGATGCCGATGTCCGTGAAATTGTCGGGATCAAGGCTTTTCGCTCCTGGTTCGACAGCGAGAGCTTCTCGAAGTTCTGCCACCGTCAACAGCCGCTTTGCGGTTGCAACCCAAGCCAGGGCCTCAAGGGCGATCTTTCTGTCGTCCTCGTTCTGTTCATTTATGCGCGCCATCGCGTCGTCATACGTCTGCTTTATATCTGCGGGTAGTTTTTGCAGAGCTTCTCGAAGCACTTTTATGTTGCTCTTTGTGGCTAGCGACTCGATGTGAAGTTTGGCGAGTAGGAACCTGCCGGGAAAATAAACCTCTGAACGAATTTGACCTGCGAGAGCACGAGTACTTACATTCCGTCGGCGGTACTTTGGATTTTCGTGATGATGTCGTCTCGTAGCTCCGGCCGATTCTGCATAAGGAAGGACAGCCGCGACGAATCCTGGATTCGCTGCTCCAGAAATTTCCGAATGTCCTCGTCGGACGCGCGAATCTCGAGGGTTTTAAGATGCAGTGGCAACATCACCAGATTAATATGAGGGCGCGAGGTCAGCAGCAGGCTGACAGCGGGCTGGATCACGGTGAGACGTTTGAGTAGGATCACCCTCTCGTCGTCCGGGTACTCGTCCAGACCGTCAACGACAATATAAACCTTTGACCATTCAGCGACTACCGAGCAGAGGACCGCATGAATTTCGTCAAGCGAGGGAGTGGTACGCGTCTCGGAATGCTTCTGAAACAGCTGGTGTACCAATGACTGGGCCGATATTGTTTTTTCGAACACAAGTTGTCTCCAGAGACCCGCGAGGAGATTGGAAGGAGTTTGTGTCTCCGTTTCCTTGTGGTTGAGATAAATGCACGCTACACCAATGTTGTTGTTTTGGAACTGCAATTTGAGATGGTCGACAACCATGGACCTATCACGGCGGTTAACTAAATGCGGAATGTTATATTCTTAAACGAGACGCACGCGAGTACAGTTTTCCCAACGCCAGCTATCAATTTCCTATCAGTAGGGCAAGTAAAGAAACTCTTGGGGACGTACATATTCCACGACACCATAAAATCCCCCCGGATTCGGCTTTCCACTCTTTGAAGCAAACATCTGCGAGGAGCCAATGCCCTGTTCCCTCCTGCCGGACAGCAGAGATTTCTGCGTGTCTCTGAAAAAAATTGATTGGTGACAACCAGTCGAGTATTTTAGTGCGCTCTTCCTCCAGTTTCGAATCACGGCTATATATTGTCGAAAGATCTGATCGGTTCTCAACACATTGGTCAATTTTGAGGAACTTACGCTGCATCGAGTAGAGTAACAACATTGTTCCCGACTTTGCTCTGCTCAATCTGGATATCCACCAAGCGGTTGTTCTGGACAGCCATTGTAAGTACATATAATCGTTGAACGCGCCAGATAGCTACCCTGAATCTAGTGCCGAAGAAGTCCAGTTTTTTATCGAGAGAGTCCAGCTCGTCCCCAAGTTCTTCGCGCTTGAAAATGCGACTGAATCCTCCGCGCTGATCGGAGGCAATGGTAAGATTGCGTGCCTCTTCCAGCAATCTCCACGAGTCTCAGTGGGCAACGGCGGGTGCATAACACGGTACATAAGGACTTACCCCATGTATTCTTCCAAATCCGACTTGAGGCGATCACTCCACTCAACGTTGCCGTTATCTTTCAACCGAAGAATGGCTCCGCCAATGTCGCCGGCAAGTACAGCGGCCTTCTCTAGAAGCGAGTCCCCTTTCCCGTGATTATCTTTGACTTCCTGCGGAAATTGAGAACAACTGCAATGCGGTGATAGACAGTACCGACCTTGTAAACCGTGATAAACTCGGACAGAATTGCGCCGATGGGCGCAATGAAAGGAACAGATTGTACAATTGAACCGACTTGTTGCACGATATCCAATGCAATAAGGAGGTTGGATAGGACCGAATCACTTCCGTCGGTCCCTTCAGAAGCCTTGGGTTTCGTCGCCCCCGCTTAACACAAGGTCTGGGAGTGTATCACACAGAAATCAGGTATGCATACCTGGCACCTGAACTGCGGAGGGGTCCAGGGATGCAGGTTCATTCCGCTACGTCAGGGTCTGTGAGAACAGGGAAGCCTAGCAGATCATTTGGAGCCTCACCACTTCCAACAATTCGGCACGAAGAGTGATGTTGCTCTTCGAATCGCGAAATATCTCATATACTAAATGCTTATGAGTGCATCTCCCGCGGAACGATGGGATATCGACCCTCACGTTTGGATTCGCTCTGACCCGTGCAATGTTTCAGCAACGTTTCCACCGAGAACTCTGCCTTCAACAGTCGCTCATCGGACCACCATCGGTGCTGCTGGTACACTAGAATACTGAATAGTTTCCCATTGGAAACCGCTCTGGGAGGAATTGTCAGCATGAATCCCGGGGTGGTGGATGGACTTACGAGGAAGGGGAAACCCGAATGGACAGCTTGAGCTCGGCTTCTTTCGATTCAGCCTCTCCGATTTGTCTAGCACTGTCCGTCGACAAAATTTTCGCCGAAACGACAGCTCGAAGCTTCGTGGGTTTGGCACATGAGACACGAATTTCTTTGTTGCTCGTCAATTTCGCGAGGAATCCTAATAAAATACTGGAAAACTCACCGGAAATTTCCAAGGTGGAACTACGAAATGCTTATTAGAGTATACTGATCCACTAAAAATGCGGCAGACCTCTCGCTTGCGATACCACCTGTTGCGCTCATAATGTGGACGATGAGGGTCGCCCTACTAGATGATATGGATCTTTACACCGTTGCCGTCGGGTCTACAATTGCTCAGTCCTCGCGACGCTTGCTGTGTCCAAGCTTAGTTACTTACATAGTAGCGAAGGTGCGCGGTTATGCTGTTTGAGTAGAGTGTAAGAAGCAAGGAAGAGGTGCTTACACGGCTATCCCGGCTTTCATCGGAATTTGACGGGAAAAATATTCATTGGAATCCAATAGGAATTGATTGCCGCAAAAGTACTTTTTTTGAGCCCCAGCCTTCTGGTGTGGTTCCAAAATTGTGAGAAGCCGGCGGAGGGGACTGATGACCCCTCGGTCAACAAACCGTGGCCTTAGCTTGCTTGAATCGAAAAAAGTCCAAAAAAAAACCATTGGATTCCAACGGTTATTTTTCCCGTCAAATTCCGATGGAAACCGGGATAGCCGTGTATCTGATTGACAACTGTCACGATGACACAAGGGGCAAGGCCTATGACACTAACAATGACATTGTTAGTGCCTGAGAGGCATGGCATCAAGCACTTGAGTTACATGTTTAACGGATGGCTTAGCGGAAATGCCAGGTCGGAAAAGACTGGCCGCCGATATGATTACGTAATGTAACGTACGGCCGGAAAAAGTATAACGGCCTTCTAATTGAGGAATCGGACACCTTCGCCGGCGTAACTGGTTGGAAAGCTTCTGCAGATTGAGACTCATACGAGTCTATAGTGCAATACGCCTACTCACCTGATGGCATCAAAGTCGCATTTTCGTACCTAAACATTTGCGCCATTTACATGTCTCACTAATAATAGCTGTCAAATATAACCCTTTCGGCATTGCACACGATGCGCCCTTCCCACGCCACCGGCAGGCGTATCAATCGTCCCGCGTCAAATCAAACTAGCATGTGCCGGCCGTTGTGCCGACGGCGCCGCATGATCGCATGATCGCCCGCATGATGTCCCACAGTCCCCACGCGTCGCCACTTTTCCCTGATTGCCGCGTAATCCCGACGCTGACTGCCTCCTGTTCCTGGGGTCGATGTGGAGAGAGAGGGGCTGCCGGCGGCGAAGAGCGCGGGGGGCGGGCGTGACGACGGGGGGTGAGCGGGTCCCTTGTTTGCGTCCTCGCGGCGTAGGGCAGCGCGTGGATGCCGCGTTGATGTGACACGCTACCACGATGCGCCATCAGGAACGGCCGGGACTGGTCGCCGCTGATGGCGGTGGTGGGGCGTGTTTGGACACAGACACGCGGTACCGAAAAAGTGGGTTTACCGACGGATCAGCTGGGTCGTTATGTCGCACAGCCACTGATGGTATTTTTGGGCGAGGGGCGCTGTTCGTCGAGCTCAAGGTTGCAGAAATTTTGAGAAAATTTTGAGACATGAAGAACATGGCTAGAAATGTCCTCATCGAGATTTCATTGCCCAACCCCGACTTGATAGACTATACTGACTGCTCGCCGTTGAGTGTGACGCGATCGTAACGTCACCCTTAGCGTCACACTTAACAGCGCTCCCCGTTTCAAGCCATTTCCCGGGCCTCTGCTCTCGCAAAAATCTAGGGGAATGCGGCTGTTCAATACCTGATGATCTGTGTCCCCAAAGCGTCAAATCAGCATTTTACATGCATCAAGAAAAAATGATCTCCGGACTTCATCTTTGCTCGACTAGTGTCCGGCATCGTAGTGGGCGGGGCATCTGTCAACTATTTGGCCGTTGTGTAAGAGTGTAAAAAGACCACTAATGAAAGACACAAGACGGAATTATGTGTATATTGCGCTAATTTGACTGTTCAGTTGTTGCCGGGAATGCTTGCATTTGACATGATCTGGGTATTGATAACTGACGCTCGTGTATGCAAGAAGAGGGATTTGTGCAGAAAAGTGCCTCAGAGTGTTAGGAGACATTTATCTTGTGAATGCAGACAAAATTCTATGAACCTTCCTTTTTTGTATTCTTTTTCTAGATTTCCCCTTCCGGCGACCCAGTACAATGGTCGGAAAACCAAAAAGTGTATTACACTACTACGTAAGACGGCACAGTAGAGAAGGCGATCACGGCTGGTCTGATGGCTTCTCTGATGGGATCGAGTAGCACTCACCACTCGACTCATTACATCCCAAAAAGCCACATGTTTCGGCATCTCGCGACGGTCATGTAGCCTCGTCGGTCTTAAATGGAGAACTGTACTTCGCGCAATACTATTGCACAATTATATATCCAGTTGTTGGAAACAGTGCCTTCGGGCATCTCGGGCATCTCGGCAATCCGCCAGTACTTACCTGTGCTGTGTGGAACTTTGTAGAACAGCTCAGACTATTGTAGAATAGTGTAGAGTATTTTATCTATGACTCACAAGGCTGTGTTCTAGTAGTATTTAAGCAGCTGTATTCCATATTATGAATCTAACTTATTTTGCTTACAACTATCACTGCGTGAAGTCGGACGTTCACCGCGTCCAAACCACTTACTCAATCTACCTGCGCCAACAGGTTATGGGCCCGGCTTGTAACTTACTTCACGCAGATTTACTTGAGAACACTTTTATAACACTTGGCATACTCGGAGATTTTTCTACGCCCTCTACTAGTAGCTCATCTCTTACCCGTCTAACGAATCATGGCACCCGAATCCTCTCATCGAATTGAACTACTGAATGACGGCAATTACCTACCTTGGAAACGCCGTGTTCTGGCAGTCCTCCGCGACAAAGATCTACTCGAATATGTGGATGGCACAGAGGTGAGACCCGTCCCAAAGGATCCAAATGCCCCAACTGTCGACGAAACGAAGGCAGTCAAAGCATGGATTAAAGGGGATGGGAAGGCACAAAGCCAAATTGAACTGGCTCTGGGTGATTCCCAGATGGTGCATATCTCAGGTGCGATGACTTCCGCTGAAATGTGGAGTCAGATTCGAATGGTTCACGAATCCCAAGGAACTTTGGGATGTATGTCGTACAGGCGTCGATTGTACCGGACAATTGCTGATGAGGGAACTGATATCCCTGGGCACATCAAAGAGATGCGCGCTATCAAGGATCAGTTGATCACCATGGGTGATGAAGTGAAGGACGAAGATTTTATCACAGCGTTGATAACGTCCCTCCCAGAATTTTGGGATCAATTCACGTCGTCGCATGTGGCTTCTAAAAACCTCAATCAGAAGGTTGCTGCCGCAGTTGCACAATCTAGTTCTGGTAGTCCTTTACCTGTCTCCGTGCGGCCGCTCACGACTTCTCTTGAATTAATTTCGTTGATTCTTGATGAAGACCGCCGTCGCAAGGAGAAAGCTAGTGAGGCCGCAGGAGGCTCATCAGCTATGTTCTCACGCAGTCGGGATAACACTACCCAGCAAAGTTCCGACGAGACTTGTTTCAACTGCAAGAAACCCGGCCACCGTGCGAAGGATTGCTTTGCAAAAGGCGGTGGAAAGGAGGGGCAGTATCCCTGGAAAAAGAAGGGAAAAGGAAACAAGAAAGGTAAGCATACGGCAAACATTGGTACTGACCAATCGAGCGCTGATAGCGCACCGTATTATTCCTTCACGGCAAGGCCCCACTTCGACTCGCGCCTCCCGCGGGGGGCGTGGCTCGCCGATTCCGGGTGTACGACACACATTGCAAATGATCTGCAATTCTTCACAGATTTTGTACCGGGTCAAGGCGAGACAATCAAGGGACTTGGAGATAACGAGGTTAAGGCTCTGGGAAAAGGCACAGTGAAACTCGAGACCTGTAAAAATGGCCAGTTGATTACGACTGAACTGCGAGACACACTATATGCACCAGATGTCGTGAAAAATCTGTTCTCCATTTCTCGCGTCGATGATGCTGGGGGCAGCGCCAATTTTTCAGGCGGAAAAGTAGAAATTCGTGCCAAAAATGGCGATGTTGCAATGGAAGGAAAGAAGAAATACTGGTTATATTGGCTTGATGCGAAAGCAAAGCCTGCGGCACACCAGGCTCATGTCTCGGACTCGAAAGCTCCAGACAATGAGGGTATAAACTCCTGGTATTCATGGCACAAACGGTATGGACACATCTCTAAATCGACTTTGGAATTACTGGTGAGGAAAGGAAGTGTTGCCGGACTCACTATTGATCCAGACAGCACACCGCTTGGGCAGTGTGAAACCTGCATTAAATCCAAGATGCATCGGAAGCCCTTTCCACAGAAAGCTTCCAGTCAATCTAAAACAAGAGGTGAAGGTGTGCATAGTGACCTATGGGGTCCCGCACGTACCAAGTCCACCGAGGGCAATTATTACTACATCTCGTTCACGGATGACGCAACACGCCGGATCACTGTCCTGTTCTTGAAAACCAAGGACCAAGCCAAACAAAAGGTCATGGACCATATTGAATGGCTGGAAAGGCAATACAAATGTAAGCCTAAATGGATCCGTGTTGACGAAGGCCGTGAGTATTTAAACGAGACGTTGAAATCGGCACTTTCCAAAAAGGGAATTGAACTACGTGCCATCGCTCCTTACTCGCAATCCCAAAACGGGGTCTCCGAACGCCTTAATCGCACGCTAGTGGAGCTTGCTAGGGCAATGTTGGAAGAGAAGGACTTGCCAAAGAGCCTATGGGAATGGGCTGTGCACCATGCCGCTTATATTCGAAACCGGAGTCCAACAAAAGCTTTACCGGATGGAATTACTCCTCACGAAGCTTTTACAGGTGAGAAACCGAATGTTTCGCATTTCCAAGAATTTGGAACAAATGTGTGGATCTATGAGGAAGTTCAGAAAGCAGGCAAGCTGTTTAAACATGCTAACAAATTTATATTTGCAGGTTACGAGGAAGGACCCAAAGCTATCAGATACTACGACACGAAGACTCACCGAGTGAAGGTATCCCGGAATTTTACGTTCACGGAGCCCGATAAAAAGGTGACGGAGTTGAAGTACTTTGAAGTAGATCTGGAGGAAGGTCAGTTTGAGGGGGAGTCAGGGAATGGCAAACTGCCGTCTCCAAAAACCTCAAAACCACCAACCGTAAATCCAGCTCCGACGGCAACAGTGCCTGGTCCTGCACCAAAATCTCAGCCCGATCCGAGTCCTGATAGTGACGAGGATGACGTACCTGACCAACAGCAAGTTGAACCTCCCTCCACTCCATCGCAGCGGAAGATACCCGCTGTACCACCGAAATTATCCTCGGCACCACCGACACCTCGTACGGAGCACACTGCAAAGCCAAATCAATTGAATCCTATTCCACTTCGACGATTAACACGTCCCGTCACGGATCATAATTACCGCCAACTCGGAAACCCCGATGCATGACTGCCAAAGGCAGGCCGCGCAAATCGGACCGAGTCCGATGCGGGAGATGACGGCGATGATATTGCGCACTATGCATACCGGGCATCAGTAGGTGATCTCTCGACTGGGAATAACATACCTCAGAGTGTGCGCGAAGCGCGCGAGTCCCCCGATTGGCCTAAATGGGAAAATGCGATCAATACCGAACTTGACACGTTGGGTCGCATGGGTACTTGGCAACTCGAAGAGTGCCCCAAGGACCGAAAATCCATTGGATGTAAATGGGTGTTTGACTTAAAAACTGATCAGCAAGGTCAGATTGTCAAATACAAGGCCAGACTTGTTGCGAAGGGATACTCACAAATCCCCGGCATGGATTACTTCGACACTTTCTCTCCCGTCGTTCGGCTAGAATCACTGCGATCTCTGCTCGCTATCGCCGCCGTCGAAGATCTTGAAATGAAGCAACTGGATGTGAAAGGAGCATATCTGAATGGTGATCTTTCCGAAGAGATCTATATGGCCCAACCACCTGGTTACGAAGACGGATCCGGCCGTGTTTGCCGCTTGAAGAAGACCCTCTATGGTCTCAAGCAATCCGGTCGTGAGTGGAATCGGAAACTCCACAATTTACTCACTGGCTTAGGCTTCAAACGAATTGAAGTTGACCACGGTGTCTACATGCGCAGAATTAAAGATCAATTTGTGATCATCACTGTATGGGTCGACGACTTACTGCTTTTCAGTAACAATCCTACGATGCTTGGCGCTGTTGAATCCGCTTTGAAACGCGAAGTGGAAATCAACGATATCGGGGAACCCAAGAAACTAATCGGCATCGAAATTTATCGTGACAGAAAGAACCGGACAATCCAGATTTCCCAGGAGCACTATATCGACGGTATCCTGAAGCGATTCGGTTACGAGAATATGTCGCCAGTCACAACGCCGATGGATCCCAACATTGTACTCGAGAAGCTCGAGACCCAAGGCCAGACAACAGATGAGCGCGGCCGTAGTTACGCCGAGCACATGGGATCGTTGATTTGGCCAGCCACAATTAGTCGCCCGGATATTGCATTTGCTGTTGCGAGACTTGGATCATACACAGCAAACCCCGGTCCAGCTCACTGGACGGCAATGAAGAGAGTCTTTCGGTACCTGAAAGGTACGCGATCACTCCGGATCACTTACGGCGGCATCAATCCCGATAAATCCGAGACCCCTATTTTGGACACGCACGGCGCGTTCAGCGACGCTGACTTTGCAGCGAACCCCGATGACCGGAAGTCAGTCTCGGGACATGTTTACATGCTTGGAGGAGGCCCAATTGCATGGCACTCCAAGAAACAGCCTACGGTTGCACTCAGTACGGCCGAAGCAGAATATTCGGCACTTACCGCCGCAACTCGACAAGCCATTTGGCTTCGTTATTTATTCAATGCACTTGAGTTCGGAAAAATCGATGAAACTACTTTGATTTATTCCGACAATCAATCCGCGATAACTATCGCACACGACCCTCAGCATCACGCCCGCTCGAAACATTTCGACATCGAGAATCATTTTGTTCGTGAGAAGATCGAGGACGGTATAATTCACGTTGAATACTGTCCGACGGCTGAAATGCTTGCTGACATATTTACGAAAGCATTGCCCCGCGTTAAGCATGAGAAGTTCACGCGCGACATGGGATTACTGCCGGCTTGAGGGGGAGTGTTGGAAACAGTGCCTTCGGGCATCTCGGGCATCTCGGCAATCCGCCAGTACTTACCTGTGCTGTGTGGAACTTTGTAGAACAGCTCAGACTATTGTAGAATAGTGTAGAGTATTTTATCTATGACTCACAAGGCTGTGTTCTAGTAGTATTTAAGCAGCTGTATTCCATACTATGAATCTAACTTATTTTGCTTACAACTATCACTGCGTGAAGTCGGACGTTCACCGCGTCCAAACCACTTACTCAATCTACCTGCGCCAACACCAGTTGATCGTCTACTGGTTTCACAGCCGCCGTCGGAACATGTGGCAACCTAGGTGCTTGATGCCAAGCCTCTCATGTACTAACAATGTTAGTGCCTGTTAGTGCCTGCCCGCTGTCTAAAATGACGTGCCACCGGTCCTAGCCGGAAGGCCCCGGCTGACGTAATCTTTATGGATTACCGTCGTGGGTTGGTCGTGGGTTCAAATCCCACAAAAACCGTGAGGCGTGTATTAAGCCGGTTGAGATCCCGGCTTCGAGTCCCACAGTACCGTGACTTGTTCTGTCACGTGTCTGCATAAATGCATTTCTGTCCTCGGGATCTGAGCCTCTGAGGAACCCTTCCGGCTATTCGCCAGTGCCTCAGATGGGTGTCACGCGCCAATTCGTCTGCAGAGACGAGGGCGCTGCTCGCACGACCCAACAAAGCCGCGAGCAACATCCCAAAAAAAAAAAAAAAAAAAATGTACCCGATTTGGTGTATCGTAAGATGCGGCTGTGTAGATTAGATTAGATTTGTCTGGTTGAATCGCAAGCCTGCCACTGCGCTAAATCGGAAATGGATCGCAACCAGAATATATCGGAGCGCACGGGAACGCCGAAGGGGCTTGTCCTCCAAATCGGATCCAGTTGTCGCAGAGGAGTCAGATCTCAGACCCCACGACTGTCATTTTGTCGTTGCAATCGCGGATTTCCCGAGCTCGCGTTCCAATCCGGGGCATATTGAAGGCTTAGTCATTACGAGCCCCGTCCCGTGGGCCCTCTGAGCCTGCCATCTGACGGTACGGGATTCGCTGTAACGTAGACCGTAATACCTGATACGGTTATCCCAAAGGACCTGGGAATTGCAGCGCGTACCTTGGCGTGTAACCGGAGTCCTGCTGTTTCCGAAATTGTGATATCATCAAAGGTTTCGTAATGCTCCCTTGTCTTCCGCCATTCACCATGAGTATAGGCCGAGGGCAGCATTATAGTGCCTAATTCACCTAATTTGTCGCTTAATTTGAGAATGATACCCTTGGACCCAGCCTCCTCTGTGTCCGAGTCTTGGGACGATTCGGCTCATCGTCCCCTCGGAATATTTGCCGCGATTTCTTTGTGGAATTATCTGCATGCTTATTTCTCCACATTATATATTGATACTCAATCCCTAGATCGCTCTGGAAATTTGCAAATTTTCATGCCCGCCACTGCCCTCCGACAGATTCAATCAAGGAGAACTTCATCGTCGGCTAATGGTTGGCTGACTGGTACTGCCCATGTCTGCCGTCTGGGCTGTTCCTAGGCCGACACACTAGCCTCAGTGGGTTTGCTGTCAACTAGAACTTGAAGAAGAATGCTTATTGGCTGCGCCCGTGGATATTCTCACTATTCCGGGTGAGTCACCATTATACTATTCCTCATTCATTCGGTTCACTCGAATGGCTTTCTCAGGCTCTGCAGTTGCTGTCGAACATAATTTTTCGGGTGGCCGCGACACCATTTCTCTCCGCCGAGCCAGCTTGAAGCCGGACATCATCCGAACTCTGATGATAGTGAAGCAGTGGCTTCGTCTCGCGCGCCTCGCTGTCCGGGAGATGATAGGCAGGTAGTGATTAGCGCATCGTATATGACTACGATACGGTGAAGGGCGTATTTATAGCGTGTTTGGCCAGCACTAGGGGCGCCTGCTGGTAGATCGTACCAGGAGTACTGATAGTAACCGTCACATCGATGACATTGTCACTGCTGGGCTTGACCCTCTTTTCTGCCTCGCGTTTTTCCAGGAGTTTGCTCCGCCGATCTGTTATATGGGTTTTGAAAAGGGCGAGAAGTACAGGCTTCCTACCAGCGACGTCCGTCGATGGATCATGGAATGTCAACACACCCCTCAGATCGGGGATAGTGAGTCGTTCTGGCTGGAAGCCGTCCTGGAGATATTCCCCTTCATCGATGACTTGAGTTGTTGTTTTCATAACGTCGGAGGATTTTGACCCGTCTTAATTGATCATCTTATACCTGCGGAGCGGGCACCGTCCCGGGCCTTTAGTTTTAAATCCCGTACCCGGCGGAGAAACGGCGTGCCTTTAGCAACCATTCCTGGCCCAGGAGAAGTAATCTGGGCATTTCTGCACACCGGTCCCCGATTCACCATTGTGTTCTCCAGCGCTCGGGAATATGAAACAAAGAGGCAGGAAGAACAACACACTTGTATCGTCAAGTTTGCGGCCAAGGTATTCTCCCCGTCCGTAAGTTCGTAACACGTTCCTCGACGTGTGCTTGCCCGCAGGAGTGGGGAACAGGGCGGCAAAAAAAAAGAGAGAGGAACATAAACGCACCTCAGTCCCGACTGACGCGCACGACCTCCGTCCCAAATTTCTCGAGGCTTTCGACCATAACGGCCACATCGGGGGAAATAACTTGCGCGGCCTCACAGCTTTCCCACACAGCAGTACATTCCTTGAACAATCGTCCTGTTTCTCACCGCGCCGCAGAACGATAAATTTATCGAACTGCGCCGTAGCCAGGATTCTAGCTATAAAGGTTACACTGCAGTTCGCTTCAGGATCCCCTGCTTTTCGTTCCGGCTCGCTAACCGTCTTCTATGAACCTCAAGGTCGTCGTCCATAAATCTGTCAATTTCTATGTCTTCGTCGGCCGCCATCCTTCTGATATTGTGTCTTCAAATCGACTATTCGGGCTCTCTGGTCGTTCTGGCTCCTGAATCTTCTCTGTCCTCAAATTCTTGACGCTGTGACACACTGGCTCTCCCTTCTCCCGGAATGGGTCTCTAATGTCCCGACCCCGCAATCTCAATTCTCAACCCGTCACGAGTGCACGCTTTCCAACTGGGCTCTGATTGAA
This sequence comes from Mycena rosella, assembly GCA_029378255.1. Taxonomy (NCBI): domain Eukaryota; kingdom Fungi; phylum Basidiomycota; class Agaricomycetes; order Agaricales; family Mycenaceae; genus Mycena; species Mycena rosella. The sequence goes on from JARKIE010000051.1 coordinate 90,129, forward strand.
TCGTCCGGCTTATTTGTCCAGTCTGCACCGTTCCAGCGTCCGGGGATGGTCTGTCTTCCGACGTCCTGCGGCCCAATCTCTGGCTGGGCCTGGGTATCACTTTTTTTCCTTGAAAATCATGTCTCTCGATTGCTCTCGAAGTTTGACCTGCCCAAGCAGCATTGCGACGTCAATCCTGGCTATTTCACGCAATACCCGGAGTATGTCTGAAATCGAATAACGTGCCAAGTCTCTGATTATTCTCTCACAAATCGAGAGCCGCTGAATATCTTTAGATATTTCGCCTTCGAATGTTATTTATGCATTCCTTGAAGTCGTCGTAGGTACCAGAGCGAAGCGGAGGCCATCCTGTCTATTTACAATATTGTCCAGCGGCGCTGTCTACAACCGATTGAGGAGACATGCCAAAAATACTTCCAAAAGGACTTTGCTTGCTTTCGCTGTCAAGAATTTTTCAATTTGGGTTAGAAAACAGTTCCTCTGACCCGTACTTGTACCGTTGCGGAAGTACCATATGCCTCCCACGTCGCCATAGGTCCCTTCGGGCATTCCACAAGTCCAGCAATTGTGATCACCTGACCGCATTGAGCTTTATCCCGTGCGCACTCCCCGCATCAACCTCCGATTCGAAGCGAGCACCACATATTCACATCTCCAACATCCGTGATTACCTCGAGTGCCATATCCGCACCTTCACACTTCATCCAACGCTTCTGCACCGAATCTTCAACCACGGCCATAAATATTGGTTCTCGACTGATATGTTTCCCTCCTCATCCTTCCACTCGTACACTCATTTATTAATTTACCTATCGACTCAGTACAGACATTTTCATTCCGTACGCCAATGCGACGAGTGGATACCCGAGTCTTCGGCCTTCTCGGACTACGTCGGGGATTGAGCCGACTGTGGATTGGTCACCCACGAGTCACTGTTGAGCGGCACAACGTGCTCTCCCTATTCCGTATTTGCGTAGCTCATGGTCGGTTCGATGGCGACGGTTTCGCTCTAGCGGTAACACTTATACCATGGACACTTTAGTTACATTTGGACCCGATCGTATTTACATCGTTACCGCTGTCATGTACAGGGGTTCGCTCCTTGCTTCCCACCACCACCATCCATTTCCCGAGTCGTTTCCCTGTGCGCCACTGAGCATTTACGATCCCTCCGAGCTGAGTTTATCTTATTCCGGGTCCATATTTCCTTCTATTCTTACTCCAGATTCTTCCCCTTGGGCACCAGGTATTCTACGGCACGCTTGCATTCATTTTCCTAGCACGACCGACACATCCTCTGTCCACCCCTGAACACACCCTTTCTTCTACACCGTACGGCGAAGTTCTCAGACGAAATTCGAAGTCGCGCCGAATTGCCGACCGTCGGCAGTGATCCGAAACTCTGCGTGACAACCGGTCACCATCATTTCTTTCTCTTCTCCACGACATTGGTCTTCGATGCACCCGGAGTTGAGACTAGCAAATCTTGCTAGGCTCCCCATAACATATAGAGTTCGTCATTTCCGCTTTCTCGGTACATACGTCTAATGGGCCACGCAGCGATATGCATCCGCCGCTGCGAACGGCTCTCTGGCGGATTTCCAGAAATTGGCTGACCTGGGCGCCAGAAAACCGTGCCGCGAACCACATCTGTTCCTCCCAGTATTCTACTGCAATCTGGATCCCGCAAAAATCCCTACCCCCAGTCAGCTCGATTCTGGGAACGACCCTACCTCGTCAATTGCAATGGCAATGATGTCTTTGGAGGGAATCGTCGACCTGCGGCAGTACGGGTATCGCTGTGTGAGGCTGCGGAGTTCTTGGATAAGAAGTCGCAGAACACAGTGATCCAAGTCGGGTGAGTTTTACTTAGACTGAGATGTTGAGTCGGTAAAGCTCCGTGTTTGACGAGGATGCCTAAGTACTGGTAGGTACTGACTATTTATACTATCTAGGACTAACTACGGAAACTACGGAATAACTGCGGCAGACTGCGGCAGCGCTGTGCCGCTGTTGCAATCTACTGTGCAACCGCGCCTTGACCGCGCCGCAAGCCTGCGGCCGCGCGGCGCGCTGCACTATTCGGGACTCGGTGCCGAGAGCCGATGCGAACCCTTACACTCGCCCTCAAGGATCGCAACGCGATACTTTCAAAAATCGCGTCGCGTCTCGGCAAGTTTAATAACCGGATTCGGAATCTGACGCGCCGTGATCACCGTCTGATCCGGGCATGTCTCTTTGCTCCGATCGCGAACTCTCATCATCACTTTCCTCGGGTTCCGAATTCGAAGTCGTCTCGGCGGTATGAATAACGTGGCGCCTCCTCGACGTCTTGGGGGACAGATAGAGCTCTTCTGAATCTGAAGAACTGCCAGAATCATATCTCGCTGCCCCGACAGAAACACCACGCGCCAACTCGCCCTTCTGGTGCTCCTTCCCGTCATCATGCCTGAGGCGGCTACTCGGGACACTTCCTTCGAAATATTCATCATCTTCCAAGTCTGTTTCAACGCTCTCTAGGCCGTTATTCCCTCGCCCTCTGCGTCACTTGTCAAGTGATCAATAATGCTCTTTGATCTCTCGAAGCGCAACGCCCATTTCATCAACCGTTTCAAGCTCGTATCTTCGGGAGTCATGCCTTTATCAAGCAATTTAACGCGTATTTTCCGTTCAACGCCGTCCCAAAAGATCTGTACCAAATGCCTTTGATTGATGCCAGGAACTCTCCTCGCAAGCGATTGGACCTGCCGTGCGAAATCTCGGACTGTCTGCTGGCCTTGGCGCGCGTTCATCAACTGCATCCGTAATTGCTGCTTGAAATCAGCCGGAAAACAGTAACCGAACAGCGCTATGTAGACATCCTTGACCGTCCATTGCTTCAGGCACGTCGCTACATGTTGCATGAAGAATTTGCTTGCTGACCCACTCATGAAATTCACCAATAATTTCAGGGCCAACTTATCCGACAATTCAGTGAGATTGATCCACGAATCTACTTCGAACGTCCAACGATCAAAGACGTCGATGTCCGGTTTGCCGTTCCAAACGAATGGATGGTTCAATTTGATACCGTGCGTAGCCTTCGATGTCTTCTGTTCCCTCTTCTTCCCTTTCTTCTTGCAATTCTTACGAGCCTTCTTTTTCGCAGCACGGAAGTCCTTGCTCTCGGAAGAAGACGTGGATTCATTCCCAGATGTCGAGGGACTAGCCGATGTCGAACAATCAGAGGTAGGCGGACTTCTACTTTCGCTTGTAGTTGCCCTGAACCATTGTGATGGATATTGGCACTTTTGGGTAGATAGGCAATTATTTACCTCGTGTTTCAGCCTACATGCCTCGTATTTAGTATTTATTTCTCACGGTTCAAGTCACTGCCTTTCTGACTCAGGTCCCGCAATTCCAGTGCTTGGCAGTGCAGGTTGGAGTCACTTCGAGTCAGTCTGAGTCATTTGATTGTGACTCACTCAGTAGCTAGCAGTATATAAGGGGATTTACCTCTGCTTGTAGAAAATCTTATCATCTTACTACTTGCAATCCAACCACCGTGAAACCTTCACTTACCGCTACCTGCGTGATACTCAACCCGGGCCGCCAGCGCTCATCTATTCTTTTTGCTTTGACAGCAGCCTTACATATTTGAACTACGACGCTAGCTCTGGTTTAAATCTAAGACTTCATTGGTGAAAGCTTGTGTGTGACTGATTATATAAAGGTTCCAGTATTTGAACCCAAATATAAGTCATATTCCCTCTTGGAAAGGTATTACATTCAGTAAAACCAATCCATTCAAGGTTATCGCTTACCCCGCGATACCCATTTCTCTCACAACCATCCGCCCTCCGGCAGTTGCGATGCAGGCCGCATAAACTCTTTCGGTTTGCTGCCTGCACGCCGGTTACGTTCGGCTTTCATCCGTGCGGATTTTTCACGCGCTGCCTTGGATTTTGCAATCGGTGAGTCTGGAACCTCTACCGTTATTGCCATAAATCTGATCCCATCCATCCAATATCCTTTGATGGAAGATGTCGCTCCGGCAGATTCATCGTTCTGCGGCGACAAACTTTGGACTATTCCTCTGTCCATTGGTTCTTCTGCATCTGAACTCGACGCAAACCAGGTAGGAAAAAACTTATTTCCTACTACTAAAGATTGTGAGACCCTCGCAGCCTTTCTAGCCGTAACTTTCGGGGTTAAAAACACACCCTCCGGACTTTGCATGTCCACGGCTTCAAGCAAGCTTTGATCATTGACCTCTGGCTCAAACCTCGAGCCACGAGGTGAGTCTATTCTGTCAGACTCTTCCGCATATTCACTGATAGCGGGAACATCCAGGACATCCACAGCACCTGGGAATACAGTTGTCCGGCTCAGTACATCGAGCAAGCTCTCGACTGTGATGCCTCCACACTCAACACTGAGTTGGGCATCATCGGCCGCCTCCTGCGCGATACTCGCGACTGAGGTCCGATCACTTGGCGCCCCATTCTTGGCGCCAAGATTTGAAGCCGGCATGCTTTCCATTCGAAGCACGCCCTCCGATTCATGGCTACCCCGCAAATGCTCGAGCGGGGCACTACCATCGGCCGCTTCCACCAGAACACCGTCCTGGGAAGTCCGAATATCAAGCGCGGCCGAAGTGTACATCTTCCCGCGCATATTCACCATGCTGTACGTCGCGTAGTGAATGTTACTTTTGCGCCTGCGCGTTTACAACCGGATGATCAATCCAGTTGAAGTCAACACGAAATAACAGAAAATTTGGACTCAAAAAAAATGTGAGGCTGCGGAGTTCTTGGGGATAAGAAGTCGCAGAACACAGTGATCCAAGTCGGGTGAGTTTTACTTAGACTGAGATGTTGAGTCGGTAAAGCTCCGTGTTTTCCTCGCGATATTCCGTCCTGCGCTTTTTCTTCTTCGGCTGTCGAGCTTGAACAGCGGCGCATCGCGGTTTCATCATTATCTGACGTCGGATTCTGCTTATTGATTCCATGGACGGAGTATCTTCTGGTGGTGGCTTACTCAAGATATTACTCGCCGAGAACCCCGGCTCTCGGATTTCGCCGTGTGTGACAAAATAATGGTCTGCCGTTGCTTGGTCAAATATCAAGTACCCGCCCGTTGCTGGATCGACAATTAACCTATCCATAGCAACCTCCATTCCTACGGCATCGAGTTCGGCTAAAGCCACCGCAAATCTGAAGAGCAACCAGTTCAATGCGGGATGTTCGTGGTCGGGCTCATACCCAACAAATACTCCTCGGGGCGGTGATGATAAGTGATTATCCCATGCATCGTTGACTACGTCTAGGACACTGAAGTCCGCTCGTGTCAAATCCTCACGATGCACCATGTACGGTACCTCGCACTTCAACCAATCAGTGACCTCAAACCCCGATCCGTATTCCATGACCGTAAATCGCTCCTCGGGTACCATGCCCTCGGCAATTGCCTCATCTGGAGGGTACGCGGTCATCCAGAGCTTCTTTATATATGAACAAACTTCACTCGGTGGTGCGCGCAACCACACTTTGTCCGTGCCTTTATCCAGAGTAGCGGGATCCGGCAATGTCTCTGGATCATCAATGCGAACTGAATCAAAGTGTATTGATGCGTCCTTCCTTTCTTTCGCAAGCTGATCCATATCCAGTGACTTCAAATAGTCGTATCGCGCCGCACCAACCGAGACTTTCTGATGGGGAGCTTTGGCCTGATGCTTTTTCGGGCAATTCCTGCTCTGGTGCCCAACCTCCTTGCAGTTAAAGCATCTATCCTCTGCCCTCATTTTGTCCATTTTCTGGCGACAGCTTAGGCCCATCTTTGGACTTTCCCTTGGATTTCTCCGAGCCCTGCTTTCCCCAAGCCTGGTTTTTCACAGGTTTCTCGGCACCCTTTTTGCCGCTAGGTTCAGCTTTCCCATTGCGCTTCTCCGGCTCGTTATCAGATGGGGGCACCCAGGGATCATTCCCGCTGGTTCGGTTCTTGAAACGACCCCAGGTGCGTCCCTCCGGTTTAGGCTTCCAATCAGACTTTTCCCTGTCAAGTGCTTCTTTGGACTTCTCGAAGCGCAAAGCCCACTTCACAAGCTTCTCCAGGGACGATTCCTCAGGGCTCATGCCACGTTCCAGCCATTTGACCCGTATGTATTGTTCTACCCCATCCCAGAATATTTGCACTAAGTGCCGCTCAGTTATATCCGGGAACCGCTTTGCCAGGGATTTAATGTCCCGAACGAAGTCTCGGACTGTCTTCTTGCCCTGGTACGCATTCATTAGTCGCTTCCGCAGCCGAAGTTTAAAATCAGCCGGGAAACAGTAGTCGAATAGCGCTTTATAGACATCTTTGACAGTCCATTGCTTCAGGTCCGTTGCAACATGATCCATGAAGAATTTACTGGCGGTGCCGCTCATGAAGTTGACCACTAATTTCAAGGCCAATTTATCGCTCAGCGCCGTGAGCTCAATCCAAGTGTCAACCTCATAAGTCCATTGGTCGAATGTATCCATGACAGGTTTCCCATCCCACACAAAAGGAGATTTGATCTTTATCCCCGCCATGGCCTTTTTCATTCGCTTCATTTCTTCCAGCTTGCGACGGCCTCGCTCCTTCTTACGCAATGCCGCCTTCTTCGGTTTCACATCGCTGTCTGAGCTTGAGGAACTGTCACTCGAACTAGAGTCGGAGTCTTCGGAACTCGAATCCTCCGAGCTAGAACGGGAACTTTCGGAGCTCGAGGAACTGTCACTGCTGCTGGGAATACTGGGAGTATTCGGTGGCACAGGTGGACTACCCGACTTGCTAGTCGTGGCTCTGAACCACCCGCCCTCTGGTACTTGCGAATCGGGCCTGATGAACGTCGATTTCTTGTCCTTGCCCTCCTTCTTCGCACTCGGTACCTTCCTCCCTTTCTGACCTTTCTTAGATTTGCCCGTGGCTTCCGCCTGCATTTCTCGGAGATAGGCTGCGAATCCTGCGCTACGTTCCCCGGCGCCGATTCCCTTGCCTTTTGCCTTAACGTGCTCCTTGGCGGGCTTATCCGGGACTTCAACTATTACGGCCATGCTGCGTGCCGGTTCCGTTGTTCCGATCCGCCCGCCCTCTGTCACGGAAGCAAGGATTGCATCCTGAAGGTCAGCATCTTCTTGTTTCAACCATTCCTGTGGAATGGGGCCAAGCTGATCCTCATCGTCGCTCAGGTCAAACCAAGAAGGAAAAAATTTATACTTGGTATCCATCCTATCGGACACCAACCAACGACAATCATTCTTGGCTACAACACGAGGTATGATAAATCCATCCGCCTCATTGTCCCAATCTACGTCCTGCATGCAGATGTCACTCAAACTTTCGTCCTGTTCGTCGGACGAGGCCTTAGAATCATTGTTCTGTGAGTCTGCCTCTACTACCTCTTCACCGCCGCCATTCTGATACGAATATAGGTATTCGTCGAGATCAGATGCGCGTACGCGAGGGCTCTTAGCAACGCTCAAGGCGTGCTGATCGACAGCGGGCAGAGTCCAAACTTGGAGCTCGCCCTCTGCTGTCAAGACTTCGGCCCCGTTCTGTACGTCGAACGAGGCCCCAACTTCGGCCGCCTCCTGCAGGAGAGATTTCCGCGAGGTCCGAGCTGGCATGGCGACCGAAGCATAAGTCTTCGTGCGCGTAGCTACCATCTTGTATGATAACACTGGTGTATAACCGGTTTGCAATTTAATGCGCGCTATGTGGCAATCGGGTGATCAATCCGATTGTTTGTGTAAAACACGGTAGAAAAAAATGAACTCAAAAAAAATGTGAGGCTGCGGAGTTCTTGGATAAGAAGTCGCAGAACACAGTGATCCAAGTCGGGTGAGTTTTACTTAGACTGAGATGTTGAGTCGGTAAAGCTCCGTGTTTGACGAGGATGCCTAAGTACTGGTAGGTACTGACTATTTATACTATCTAGGACTAACTACGGAAACTACGGAATAACTGCGGCAGACTGCGGGAGCGCTGTGCCGCTGTTGCAATCTACTGTGCAACCGCGCCTTGACCGCGCCGCAAGCCTGCGGCCGCGCGGCGCGCTGCACTATTCGGGACTCGGTGCCGAGAGCCGATGCGAACCCTTACACGCTGGGAGGACGCTACTGCCGAAGAAATGTGGCCCAGAATCTGGACCTGGATCCATTTTCTGAACCTCTGCGTTGAAACTGTCGCGCCATTCATTCCCAGGTCGCTCGAGGAGACCTGGGAGATCTACATGAAGCTTATCATCGATTTCCAGGGCAACTCGGCAACGGCTAGCCTGGTCAGCGAAACTCCGGGTGTTCGGGCGGTGATCGCGCGAGCCTGGGGTGTCTACCTCAACGACGAACGTAACGTCGACGAACCGGGCGTTGCTGATGCCATTCAATTCATCAATCGTGATACTCAGTCTGGTCATCCGCCCAACATACACGAATACACCGAGGGCGTCGGGGGGCTCGACAGATTTGCCGTGTGTGTGCTGTACCACATTGATCGCGTCCTACGCCGACCACACGGTTATCCTGTTTCGAACACGACGGTATTCCTCCTCAAGGGACTGCTGCGCCTATTGGTGGAGAGTGACGATGGACAAGGACCCCTCGCCACCGCGCTGCTCACTAGTGGAATTATCGGGACGATCACACTTGTCCTGTGTAGTTTTGATGCTTCAACGCTGGAGGGCGCCGACGACGTGCGGAAGAGGTGCTTCAACCTCTTGACGAGGAGGTTTGACCTATCTCCGAGTTATCCCTCCCTGGCTGAATCATTCAAATCCAATCTCGTGCACGCCATCACGACTTGCGCTCAAAACGATCTCAGGATGGACGACTTCTTGCGAACTCTTCTCCAGCGGGTCCTCCCACGGTCTCTGATTTCCCACACCGTCCTATCCGCCATCGACCGCCCCGTCGATAAGGACACGGTCCTGTTGTTTCCTCAGCCGGACCCTTTCCGCGACTCGGAATTGTTCCAACTATGGGACCGCTTCAATAAGACCGCGCTTCGCAACGTTAGGATATTGCAGGCCTATAATAAAGCCGTAAGCACCTCCGTTCTCGGGTGTGATAACATGAAAGTAAGTGTCCCATACCCAACTCTATCCTTTATACCTGATTTCGCACCGCCAGTGCGAGCAGATCCGGAGGAAAAACGAACTGATGCGATGCTCATCGTGTCGCGCCATATATTACTGCTCCACGGCCTGCCAAGCGCTTGATTGGTACGAAGACGGGCACAGGGATGTCTGCTCGCATCTTCGAAATCTACGTCTCGGTAAGCTTAATTCTATAATGCCGCACCATTTGATATCTAGAATTCGCAGCGGAACCGGAGACTCTGAGTACGAGAGACAGGTCGTTCCTGCATGCCCTTGTACACTACGACTACGAGCGGACCCTCCGGCGGTCGTGCGTGGACAAAATTGGCTTCATTCGCCAAAACCCCGGGGAGCAGTTTTACCTGCTCTTCGACTACACCCGGGGGTTCGAGCGGCCTCAAGTCCGCCCCGTCGGCTCGCCACCAGATCCCAATCCTTCCGAGGGATCCGCAACGCAGTGGGCCGATCAGATAGCGCGTGCAGCACGCAGCGGCGGGCGGCTGAACCTGGTCGTCGTACTTGTGGCAGATGGGGAGCACATCAGCCGCCGCATGGTACCCGTGCGCAGCCCCACATCTGCGTTGCACGACGGTCTGAGCCAGATTGCTGGACGGATTACTTCCGGTGCTGATCTTGCGGCGTTTACGCCGCGGATCATGGAGGATGTTTCCTCGCTGCTCCGGGAACGAAAGGAACGGGGAGACCATCGACCTGTATGGCAGCGCCTGGTGGTTCCGGAATAATCGGATATATCTGCACCGCGTCATTCGGCGTTCGAATACGGGTAAAGGGTCGTGTGCCTTTTCGTCTGAGGGAGAATCCTCACATTGCCTCTTAGAATTGAGCTCGCGGAGAAGATAGATCAGTGAGTTTCGCCTCACTTGTCTCCCCTTCCTTATCGAAATACATCCCCGGAGTTTTGCTGCTCCTGTAATCTCCTTACCATTGGCTGGACTCGTGTCATATAAACATCGTGGAGCGCCCGAGGTTCGAGAGGCAGATGATACTGGGGATTCAAGAGCTCAGATGCGTTGAGCATTCAGGCGAAGGATGACACGCGCTCCGCGAGCGGCGGCGAGATATCCCACCACGCAGGGAAGACTCAGCTCGAACCGTCGCAGAGTCCTGCGTCACACGCACTCAAGCGTCCGGATGTTGGCGTATCCGCTGTAAACGAGCCGTGCAGTTGTGTTGGATATGCAGAATCCGGACGCCTGCGCGGCGAGCCCTAGAGGAGCTGCATCGGTATAATTACATCAAGCTACGTGCACGGCGAGATACGTGCGCCGGTCGTTCGTATTGACCTCAGAATCGTGCTGGCTCGAGGTGCCAGCTGAGCGAATGGGCCTGCCGCTGTGCAACGAAGAAGTACGGCTTACGGCTTGTATTCCTTCTCATGCTACCCTATGTTCATTCTTCCCGAACATCTCCTCGACCTCTCGCGACACGGGGGAATGTGAGAAAGCCATATAAAAGACCGCTCCTCGACTTCCACGGCTCGGCCCCGCGTACCCGAGTCGTTTGCCGCTCAGTTATTTGACACCGAAGCCCGCTGCGGATAACAGCTGGCTCTAGCCAGATTCCAGCGCGAGAGCTGCTTCGGGTACCATCCTGCCGTCGACCCTGTGTTTCTTCGAACGAGGCACCCAAAATAGCTGGTCGTTTTCCCCCACCCGGAATGGAATCCTCCACTAATCCCGTCCACAGTACTGCATCCACACCGGTGCGGTATCTCTAAGGTTTGAGCCGTTGCAGCACATCTCCCAGTCCCACTCTGCAGAAGTACTTCCTCTAGAATAATGTAGAGCCCTCATTGTAAGAACTTCGCTCCACCCGTCAGCAGGGACGGCAGGTTCGGGAAATTAGAATGCGGTAGGAATAAATGAACGGTCCACCTTGGTCCACCAGTAATTTTTGGTGGGAAGCCTCTAGGTTTCTGATTTGAACAAGACAATTCACGTCGCGTCACTGCAGGGAGCTCGGACGATGAGTCGGGCTTTAATGGCGCGGACGGCGCGCGCTGACTGGCGGTGAAGCTTTGAGCTCGAGCCCACTCGGAACGCCGGCTAATGCGCTCCGTGATCCGGTTGCGCAGCGTCCTTCGAACCAAACAACGCGCGTCTGCTACATACCGTCATCTCGCCCCTTGCGCATGAGCCGCCCACCACGCATTTCACTTCTCCTGTGCTTCAACTGCGTCCCCTTGTCTCGCTTGAACTCGCTCTTCTCGCCGACAAAGAGGGCCGCTGCATCTCTCTCAGCGACCAGGATTCCTGTATCAATCGCAACTGCAACATTGCGCGCTCATCGCACGAAAGCCGCAATTCGCCGGAATGAGAGCCGTGTCTGACAGTGACTCGTCCCGACACTTTCCGACACTGAGTCGGCCGCAAGCCGCAGACTGTCTGCAGACTGCCAGTACCGCACTGGCATTTTATCTCATATCGGATAGTACATCTGGCACTAGGGACGAGCTGATATGCATTCACTCTCTCTTTGAGACTTTCTGCGGGGCTCGGATTGAATCCCCGAACACTTGTTTTAATTTCATTTGTGTCCGATATCGAAGACTGAGTACTTCGGCGAATAAATAGCTTCCAAACATCCTGTCTTTTGTGCTAATGCTAATCTCAGCCTTCTTCTTCCTGGCCGTTCTCTCGTGGCTTCGCACATCTTATCGGACCAGATTCCCCTGCCCTCTGACTCGCTGCATTTCGTGCGGTTCGATCTCATTCTATTTGATCCCCTGGTCACGGCTTCGCACAGCAGTTTATCCTCACCGGGCCCCTGTGCCGATGACGGCGCACCTTGTCCAAATTGTACCAAAACATATTAGCTCAACGCTAGGCTTCATCAGCCTTGTTACCTTGGAACTCATTGCAAACCCAATCTCACGAGCAGTCTTCCTAAACCACGTCGCCGACGTTGCTATTCTCTCCCCTCTCTTCCTTGGCTCCTTCTGATACTCCAGAATCCAGGTATAAGGCGTACCTCGCAAGTCTGCGTCCCACCGTCCCGATTTTCACGTCGTATAGGTACGCTAAGCCCTCGAGGACGGCGAGTGCGACCTTGCCCACAACGTCGATGTCGATAGGCCCAATTTTCAGCGCAGATTTGAATTGCTATAAGTGAGTGCCTGCTTAGTCTTTCACCGGCAGCAACCAACTAATTATTCCTTCAATTTTCGATACTCAAGCTAGTTCTGTTCAGATTTACCACGAACTCGCAGAGCTCAGACGGCGATCCCATTTGAAAGCAATGGATCTGTCCGGCCGTTTGACTTCGTCTGATTCTCCGCTTTGAACGCAACAGTCCGGCGGTGCAGCTTACATGCGTGCCATTCTCAGGTCGGATATCTTGGAGAATGTTCCCGGGTGAGTGTCAAGCTCTCTCGTGCAGCAAATCACTGACCATCTCGGCAGCGTGCGATCTCCGTAGAGTCCGTAGCGGTATTGATTAGATTCACGGCATGCGCAACCCTACTTAGGGAGCGCTGTGGAAGCGCGACTTGCCTCGCTCGTCGCCTTCGGGTCTCGGCCCGGTGGCACGTGCGGACCAAATATACCAACATATCGCGTCCGAATTTTATTCTGTTCATCTTTCACGCTCTTCTAGGTCATTTCAACCCTCAAGTCATTTTGTTCACCTCCGTCGCATCATTTCTATTATGCAGCTGCGCGGTCAACACTTTCCGCATTGCACTGCCAAGCCAATTATTCCCCACTCGACGGACTTCGGTTTTGGAACATGGTCTGGGTTCGATTTACAGCTTTCTAGTACATATTTGGTGCGTTTCCATGGTTTGGACATTCACATATCAACGCCGCTCTATCGCTCCATTTTACTTCTGGTAGCAATCTTGATGCGATGGCTATTTCTGACGCGTCGCCGCACTCGGACTGGGCCGGGGATGGACTCTCGACCTGGCTTGGGCAACCTCGTCGACGCTGTTGGGGGGCAGCGCGTCTCCCTATACGTCTTTGCCCTTTTCCCGGTGTGTGCGCACGCGAAGGACTTAGTCTCGTTGAGGGGTTTAGCACGGACATTTTACGTACAATTACTCATATTTTTCTCCTTGTGGGCTCCGGTGTCCCACGAGAATGGGAGCAGCCGACCTAAATAATGTAACCTTCGGGGACATTCGGAATTTATCTCTTACCCTCTTACCACCACCGAGCGAAAAACTTGAGCCTTACCGAGCAAACGAGCCCCGCACAGAGCTGAGTAAAACCACCATCTCTCTGACTCACACCTCTCGTAGAACTCCTTCTACCTTCTCACGAGGGCTTCGATTCCGTACGCATCAAGCCGATTACAGGCACGACCTTGGCGCTTCTTCGGTCCCCGACAGGACCAACCCATTCTTCTTCAGCGCTTCGAGATATATAATCGCTGCATGCATCTGCCTCCTGTGACGCAGGTCGGAATGTGCAGTGTTCTATTCTCCTGTGAGTTTTCCCGATGAACCTTCAGTTCTCGGCGTCCTTTCTGTACTCACGCCTTAATTGCAATGACGGCTGGTATGAGCGTATACTGTGCTTGAAAATAACCTCCCTCTATAGGGCCACTGCAGGTTCACAATTTCTGACGCCGCTTTTTTTACTGAGCTCATCGTAATAGTTGCCTCAGCTCTACACTGAGTCACATTGAACCAATCCTGGGTGTATTTTCTTTCGCACACCCTCGAAAATCTTTGTTGTAATCTCGGTGCTATGCAGCACTTCAGCCCCAGCCATGCTTGCCTGCATGTTGGCTCATGGTCGGGGCAGGTATATTGAAGGACGGGGTTTGGACGTGGTGAACATCTGAGTTAACACAGGTGATAGTTGTAAGCAAAATGAGTTAGATTCATAGTAGAGAATACAGCTGCTTAAATACTACTGGGGCATAGCCTTGTGAGTCATACATATTAGAGACCATCTACCTGGGGGCTTGATAATTATGACTGGGCATAATATACAAGTAGAGTACGACCTCCAACAAATGTTCAGACCAAATTTCAGCCGAAAGTGATGGGCTGATCGAAAGCTACGGCATCGGCGATCGGGATCCGAAGCGTGGGGACATCAATTTCTTGCCATCGGACCTTGATCGGACCGCTCGCCTCACTTGCGATCGCCATTTCTCCACCATTTCTTCGTGGCTGTTCGGCTACATATCGGACCGGTCTCCGTCCCAACTTTTTATAATTTTGGGGTTCGGAGGCGATCCAGAATAAATCAAGCAAGATTTGAGAAAGCAAAATTCAAGGAAATAGCGGGCCATGGAGTCATGTTGGATCTTGAATTAAACGCCGCCTGCCCCGTGCCCTCGGCTGGGGCCGTTTTTTGCAGGCCGTGATAAATTATGTGCGTTATGGAAATAATTTGGGATAGCTTGGAGACGGAATGGACGAGGGGTAAGTGGGAGACGAGGAGTGTGGAAGGAGAGCAGTGCGTGCGGGGAGATGGACTCGGAGCGCGATGGGGAGGGTAGGAGGAAGTTCCGATGGAGAAAATGGAACGAGGGGGAAGATCGGGGGTAGGGTGGCATGTATATAGGGCACCGGAAGGAGGAAATACGACGCACCAGGCGCACCCGGCTCGCACACATCCCACATCCTACCCCCCCAGCGTCGCATTCGTCGCGATGTCGGCACATGCGCAGCTGCCGGTCGCGTTTGGGAGTCCAGCGTTGGGAAGAGCGCCTCCGCTCGTGGGGCACGCCCCGAATGCGGAAAACTGCGCGGGGGTGTTTTCCGAACGCGTCCTGGCCGTACTGCGTCACTTGCGACGGCGCGTGGCCCGTGCGCTGCGCGGGGAAGTAGCGGCGAACATCACGCCCCGTGTTGCAAGTCGGCCCGAACTCGGAGCTGGGGGTGAGTCAGTTATAGCTGCCGGGGGGTGCGAGGGAGGGGTGGGAGCGCACAAGTGCGATCCGTGAGCTCGGGACTGAAACTCGGGCTGCCGCATCGAGGCCGATCACAAACTGAGGGAGTCAGTGAACGAGACAAGCGGCGCGCTAGCTGCGCCCCGAACAGCGCTGTCGAGGGAGCGCAGGAGAGATATGCTCTGTGGAAGGCGGAGGGCGGATGCGCAGATATTGCATAACCGAGGTGGCGGGAGCGGAGACGCACAGAGCCCTGATGGCGCGCGCGGCGGGCTTGATACGGGTGCGCCGTTGGTGGAGACCTCCGAGTCGAGGTGGCGAGAGCGGAGACGCACAGGGCCCTGATGGCGCGCGCGGCGGGCTTGATACGGGTGCGCCGTTGGCGGAGACCTCCGGGTCGTTCCCGCGTCGAACGCGAGAACGTTGTCGTACGCCGATCGTTTTGATATACCGGAGCGCGAGCGTCAGCGGCGTCGGGAGTATCGGACGGGGGACGTGTACATACACGCTCGGGGATGTTGGTGCCCCACGACGGCTGGGTGGCGATGGCGGCGGGGTGCTACACCACCACGAAAAAGCAGCGCACGTAGAGTTGAGTCGCTACGCGCGCACGCGTCGTGGTTCAGCGCTGAGTCGATGGAGTATGCGCGGATGGGCCATAGCATTTGGGCTGGGCGTGTGCGCACCCAGGGTATCGAAGGTTCTCGGCGACGGGGCGTGGGCGCGGCGTCAGCCCGCGCGCAGCCGCATGCAGAAGGAAAGAGGCGTACCGGGTGAGGGGCTCGCCGAGGGCTGCTTTAGGGATTACTTAGTATTGTTGAGGCCGGAGACAATGAGCCCTGTAGTGGAGGGTGAGCGACGCCGTGGACGTGCAGGGGAACACGCTGGTACGCGATGCTCCAACGATGCGCTTGATGTAGAACCGCTTCCCGGTATCGGGGACGTAGTACTTAGTTGTACTGCACGCGGACAATGTGCTGCAGTGTCGGGTGCGCGCTGGTGACGGTGAGGAACACGACGAGCAGAGCTTCAAGAAGCAGGAAGCCCACCAGCTCCCAGCGCGGCCGGCAGCGGAGGGGCGCTATGGTGGGAGTGACGAGCCATGGCAATCTCTCCCCGTGACTTGGTCGCGTCGCGTCAAAGAGCCAAATAGGTGCAATGTTGATGGCTTCAAGTTTCTAAGCGCGGTAGTTGAATAACATCACTATACTCGGCGCGATCAGATCCCCTAGAGTCGGAAAGAGTTTGGGACTTGCTTTTTGGGCGCTTGGAAATAGGCTCGCGAACAGGGAAGCTGGTCAAGAAATCACTGCAATTCCGGCATTATCTGCGAATTTCGTCCCCGAATCACCGCCGTGCACTTACACAAATGATTCTTTCGAGCCGGGGTCTAGGCACCTGCAAGCATCGAGAAGCAAAGTGTGTGTTATTTCATAGAACTCACTTTCCAGCCGACTTCTGCGAGTGCCTGTACCGTGGATACCATTGGACCTGTGGATGCGATTAGGTTGGTGATACGTATGCTCATGGAACTTGGGATCAGCAGAATCACCTTGCAGTGAGTTGACTTAGCCGATTGTTCCATGTTTCCTTCGCCTGGGCCCTTCGATTCCTTTCTCCTTAGTCCCGCCACCCCTGTTCTCCCGCCGCTTTTCCCTCCGAAAGCGTTCCGCGAGCAGCGTCCTGTAGACGAGCCGTGGATTTAGACTGCATCTGCGGAATCCGGATGATTGCGCAGCGAGCCCGAGACGAGCTGCATGCGCATAGTTGCATCGAGCTACGAGTACGGTGATCGACGTATTCAGGCATCACCCCGCAGATGCGTGCTCCGGCCGTTCGGATTGACCTCAGTAAAATTGTGTTAGCTCGAGGTGAAGTGCCAGCGGCGCGGATGAGCCCGCCGCCGTCCAACGAAGAATTGCAGCTTGTATTTCTTCTCGTGCTACCGTATGTTGATTCTCCTCGAAACTACTTCTCGCGAAACGCGCTAAGAAATGTGGGAAACCGGACATTAATCAATAGTGCGCTTCACCTTCCACGGCTCGGCGAAGACGGCCCATGCCCCAAGTTGGAGTCGTTTGCCGCCCAGTTTGTTGGCGCCGACGCCAACTCGCGGATACCGGCTGTGTCTGTCCAGATTACTATAGAGCTGGCCACAGCGTCAGCTTCGGGTGACATTCGTGCCAGATTGGAGCTTGTGTTGGTGCGGATCCGGACGCGGAGAGCGGGAAGCTCGAACGAGGCACTCAAAATGGGTGTGCGAAGCATGGAATGGTGAGGAGCCTCAAGGATTTCTGAAATGTGAACTGCCAGAAAACACACATTTCTCAGTTTCTGGTGGGAATTTTAAGAGCGTCGTTCCACCGGTCAGCGGGTCCGCAGGCCCGGGAAATTGGAATGCGATGGAAACAATATTAATCAACGGTCCACCCGATTTGTGGAGGTGAGTTGCGAATTCGAATCCGCCGCCTAGACTCGTAACCAGTCTGCCTACAAATGGCAAAAATGCGGCAAGCACTTTGCTCGCCTACGGCAAAGTGCTTGCCACATTTTTGCTACTCGTAGGCACTGGTTACGAATCTATACACGCGATAGGCTTCAGATTTGAACAGTGAACAATTAAGTGGATCGACATAATACTCCCCGCGATCGTTGCTGTTAAGTTTCAACTTGCAGTGAACTCGGACGATGAGTTGGGATTTGATGGCGCGGACGGCGCGCTGACTGGCGGGGAAGCTTTGAGCTCGAGCCGGACTCGACGTCGCGTACATTGGCGGGTGTATTATGATTTTGCCCACAGTGAGTGTCTCCTCTCTTTTGCTGGCCGATCTCGTCCTGTTCTTCCCCTTCGTTCATTTCTGGCTATTTACGCGCCCTTTCCCTTTTCTTCTCTTTTTCCATTTCTTTTCCTTTCGGAATGCCACCCGCTTTCCCCCATCCCCAACCTTATGTACACCCTCTCTTTCATTCTCGTGCTGTTCCTATCCCGCTCACAGCAAACGAGACGACGAACCCGCCCTTACTCATTCGTTACTCCCTCCTACTCTTTCTCTCTTATGGACCTCGTGTCCCTGCCGCGCAGGCGAGCTAGGTGCGCTCATGGAGAATGCATCGAGAGGCTGCAGAGGAACGTGGGGGCAACGTTTATCGGTGGTCGCGGGCGCCCGAGGTAGCGCAGAGAGCCGGAGGTGCCCATGGATGCCTCCAGTCGCCGAGACGGTGGCGGCGTCTGTGGACGCGTCTGGTGGTCGCAGATAATGAGCCGGAGGTGTCCATCCTGGCTGTCACCCCGACATCGTGATCGCGAAGAGCGTGAAACAGGTCGCGCAGGTGCTGGTCGGGCTGTAGGGGCCTGTGTGCCCGAGGCCGTAAAGTCGCGCGCTCCGCGTATAACCCGGGGCGGAGCTGAGAGAGGTTGTCTGCTGTCACTGCTGTGCCTACCAAGGCCTACCAACTCCTTGGTTTTCGTCCGCCTATTAATCCATTCGTTGATCCGTCCGTCCATCTATTCATTCATCGATGACTCCTTGAGCTACCGCAATGTCATCTTAGCGTTCCTGAAATTACCCCCGGCTCGTCTCGGAACCCCTCGAACGAGTTCTCCGTCCTTCATCCTTCTGCCGCCGAGTTCTCCTGCGCGCCGAGTTCTCCGCATTCGACAGGCAGTGCATGTACGTACGCCCCCGTGTTCGTAACACACTCGGCGAGGGGACTCTGGAGGCGTTTGGGACGGTACCCTATTCAGGACGCGGACGCGGGAGCTCTCCCAGTGAAAAAGCTTTAAAGCCCCCGTGTTTTGTCCTGCTGTCATTGTTGCGCTGCTTTTTCACTGCTTTTAATAGAGGCGTTTCGCGGGTCGTTTTGGGCGTCCCCTTCGATTTAATTTTGGGCTCCCCGTCGCCATCGCCGCCGGTCATAAGTAATACAATTCTCCGTAGTCATGTCACCGCGACGTCGAGCGAAAACCTAAGTTAGACCCTTAAACCCTTGGATGAGGATGCTTGCGGAGCGCCGGCGGGGATATTTCGGTCTTAGCGCCAAATGTAGCTCAAGATAAACTTTCGCAGTGCTAGTACAATAAATTCTAAAATAAATCAACGACTGCGGGTCGGAATGTCGCTGCGCCCCCGAGAGCCTCTGCCTTTTTTCGGGCCTGTCGGCGGCGGTCGGATGAACGCGTAGTCGCCCGGGATCGCTTGCTCCAGCAGCATCGTCCCCGAGGTGCCGTCGATGGCAAACTGCGCATCGGTCATCGTCTCGTACTCTACCAGCGCGTATCCCTGGCGAAGCGCGGTCAGGAGGGTCCACAGCGGAGGGGTGGCGAGTGCACCTTGACGTATTCCGTCCGCCGATCGAGGTTGAGGTGTAGGTTTTTTATCTCCCCAAACTCGGCGAACTTGTCGGTGACGTCCTCCTCGGTCGCCTCCTCGTGCACGTTAGTGACGAGGACTATCGAGCCCTCGACGGCTAGAAGGGGTCCGGATGAGCGTATGTATATTGCGCGTAAGAAGAGCTACGTGCAGCGGGCAGCACGGGTGTCTGCGTCCTTCACATGGAAGGTCTCAACCCCGTCGTACATGGGCTCTGTTGCTACGGTCTCCTCGTCTCCTGCGATGCTGGTTTAAGCGCAATACGGGCGAACCCAGTGTGTAACAGATCGGTGTTCTGGAAACCTCTGCCTCGCCGTCTGACCACTCCTCCAGCGGCAACCTTTGAGAGGTGTGAGGCATGGGTGGATGTTGTGTTGCGGGACCTACCATCGTCAATGTTCATCTCATCGTCGGACATTATTCGAGAGCTGAATTGGATCTCTTCCGAATCCAAGTCTTTTCTTACTCTTTCCTGAACGGTCATATCTGGTTTTCGAACTTGCCGTTTAACGTGACTCGGGCAACGCCAAAAAAAAAAGCTTCCATGTCCAACTCTGCTCTCTTGGTCCCATCTTCTGCGGCAGGGGTGGGCAAATTCCAGCGTGATCTGCGTCTATCTGTGTCGTCAATAATCCCTCCTGCGACCCCTCTGCGCCTATTATGAGTTCTCCGCTCCCACCAACCTCTCACGGCCTCCAATGCCCCATCACAGATCTGAAGTGAGTCATTGATGCGTGACGGTAGTCCTGTTGTTACCACGGGTCCGATCAGGGTACTCGGCGTGTATGTAGGCAACACTCCGGGGAGCGTTACGCACTGAAACAGGTCCTGAGTTAGCAACCACCGCTGCCTTATGTGTTATGTTCATCAATTCATTGCGTTCAGCCGGGCCTTAGACCTCCTTAGACCCGGCTTGGTCTACCGGCACGCAGCCCCGGCTATCAGCGTCTATTTCGGTTTAGGCGGCCAGATCATGATGGTCTGGGCCACCTAGGTACCGCCGAGACCAGATGTCGCCTACCGGCACGGAGGCCGGCCGAGGCTCCTTCGACCGACACGTCTATGTAGGCTTTACTGGCTAGCTGTGTGCGCGTCGAGGGAGCACCCTTCACCTCTGCTGCATCCTTTCAATATCTCTATACCCCATCAATATCTCTGTACCCCACAGCCTCTTCACCACCGATGCGCGTAATACCGTACGACCCTGCACACATATTCTCGCCATCTAATTTATGCTCTCGCCGACGATTAACTTGAAGCTTTGTGATTTGGGTGCTTTCTGGTGATGCCGCTGCTCTCTTTCCTGAACCCCCACAGGCTCACAGGGCTTCACCCGGGGACATTGAGGCGGCCGTCCGCTCGAGACAAAATTCGGTGTTTCAAGGCAGCTAGGCAGGACGGATATAGACGACAGGCGTCGAGACGGATGGGGCCAGGTATGGCCAGCTAAACGCGGCTCGCCACGTGCGGTCTGGTTGATCTAGACGCACGTGGGCGTCTAGCCGGGCGTAACTCCGCAGCAGTCTGCCCAGCCACTTAGACCCGAAAGTGATCTAAGGGCCGGCTGAACGCAGTGATTTAAGCAACCAATGGGTGGAATGTTTGGATAAACACAGTGTATGTTGCAACGGTTTTGGATCCTCCTTGGGGTTCCTAACCACATGCAATAGCAGCAGGGATGAGGCCCATTTTAGGAGAGGGAATTGTAATTTTTCACAAGGGGTGTTTTTTCCAACAGGTTCAAAATTAGCAACCGAAGGTATGTTACACGTTATGCCCCGAGATTTAGGCAACGATTTTAAGGGCCATATTATGTGTTACATTGCTTCCATACATGCCGGTACAGTATTCACTTATTACCAATCACCTTTGTAGGGGGTGAGATTCATATATTTTCAGCGTACAATGGCGTAGACTGACACTTTAACTGTCTGCAAAGAGATCTGTCTCTTCAGAATTTGTGAATCGGCTAGGGCCTCTCGCTATTGGACAAGTTTGATGGCCAGTTTCCGAGCATTTGACAAATGATTGGAAATCACCCGCCAAAAGATTACGTAACAAGCTTCACCCTGATCGGACCCCCGCGCTTAATAACAGACTTCAATAAACCGAGGTACGAGGTTAATCTTGTTGAAGCGTCTGGCTAGGAGAGACTAGCGTGACGGCGCGGGATAAGACCAAGAGGTCGCAGATCCCTGAATCTGACACACCATCAAGGCACGTGCGAGATCCTCCCCCCCCCCGAATGCGGAAAGCGCGGCCACCCGCGACTTGCCCGCTGCTCATATTTTTCACTCCAGTAGGGCTCTCGTAAGTTTATATAGTCTTCGTATGATATGGGGCACCCTCTGGAGAGCTCTTAGTTGAGCTAGGTTGAATATCCGTATTGTTTGGTGGGATGGCGCTTTTTTGCTGAAACTTGTCCCAAAAGGGGAGTAGCCACGCGAGTTGATGGGTGTGTCAGATCCAGCGATCTTGGATAAGATTCGGATAAATTATAGCCAGCGTGGTTCCGTTTCCGACATGCCGAGGTGTAGTCTACAGTACAATGTACCGTTACTACGCCGCAGCCCACTCCCCGTCGACGAGCTCTGAATGTAGGTCACCTAGGTGACTGTGAATCTCAAAAAAATCCCCGATCCCCATTTTAACCTTTACCACGGTGTTCCAGGTTTCGTTTTTTTCCTCCCAACGTGGTGCCTGGACCCACTTACCTTCATCTTGATCGATTCGATTCCCAAGAAGGCATCTCCTGCGACCATGCCAATGATTTTTCTCCGCAAATACACCCGGTTTTCGATTTCATCGACATCCAGACATGGCCGCCACCTTATAAAGATAGGGTCCGCCACTCCCCATTTTCAACTACATTTTTCCCTTCCCTCTTCCCTCTCCTTTTATCCAATACTTTTCGCCGTCCCATCCCCCATTCTTGATTATGCACCCCTCTTCTTTCAACCACCCTTGTATCGTCTGCGGCCGCGCCACTACTCAGTGGTGTGCCCGCTGCCAGAACGCGTGGTACTGCTCGCCTGAACATTCGCGCGAAGTGCGTCTCTTAATCTAGCGGCGCGTCATTTTTTCACTCCTGAGGCCCCCCACAGGACTGGCTCCACCACCGCGGCGCATGTCGTCCTACACCTGCCCTCGGCTATTCCAACATGATCGCGACGCAACCCCCAGCGGAGCCCAATTACATCTCCGTGACTGGCATACTATTCGTTGCGGACGAGCGTGCGCCCCCTTCTTTCTTTTAAATTCACACGAGCGCGAACTAATTCATCCCATCCAGACCGACCGAGGATTATCAGCGTCAAATGCCGCCCGCCCCACCACTCGTCGGAAAGCCTGTGCCCCCTCCCCCTCCTCCAGCCGTACTTCGACTCGCCTCCAGAGAGCGTCATCCTCACGCAGGGCCTCAATGGCGAACTCCTCCGCTTCCCGCTTCACGTTTTTTACTCGCCTATGGCGCTGGCGAAAGCGTCGCCTATCAATCGGGCCATTTCCCATATCACGTCGGGGGCCGCCCCGAAGCCCTGGTACGGCAACGTCGTTGCGTTCAGATTCAGTGGCTCGCTCCGCCAGGGTTATTCCGAGGCGGGCTCCAACGACCTCCCCGCCTTGTCTGCGTATTTCCTGACTTATCAGTGAACATAACTTCAGTTCGCGCACCACGCGCACCACCACGTGAGTGACATTAGACTTTACCTTTTCACCTTTTTCTTATGTTTTGATGCCGCTAGAACCCCATTTCTTGCTCGCCCTAGATTTCATCAATCCCCCCTCTTTTCAGAATTCACGGCTTACCACTGTAGCATAATATCTTGCTTTACCTTTGCTATTGTCGCACCACTCGCAAACACTTATTAATCTCGTACCGTCCCCTCTGTATAGTTCTTTTCGTGTCGTCATACGCTAGATTGAATTCAACCAAAGTTAATGATCCCCGATGGCTTCTTTTGCTTCCGAAGCTCTTGCCGGAGCCTTGGCGATGGTTGTGTTTACTGGGTTACCGGATGGGGACGAGCCCAACGCAAATCGCAATTATTTCAAACTTGAGAGATAATGGAAATCTTCGGCGGCACCAAATTGCTGCATATCAAATGGCGGTTACATAAACGCTCCGCTGAACCTGGTCGCCCGCTGATGATTATCTGTCAGGCTTCGCGGCGGGTGGAAGTGAGATTACGGTGGTCCGCCACCGAACTTGTTTTCGGGGACTTTTATTTTGCCTTGGATGCAACATTTATTGCGTGCCGCACTGACATTCCTTTTCGCGGCAAGAGTACCTGAATCTACCTGAATATCAACTCATTAAGCCCCGCGCGCGCAGTTGCCAATGGGGGTAGTACGTCTTTCCTCGTGAAAAATCTATGGACCTGTCAGTGTCAATAATTATTTCCGTCGTTAGGTATAAACCAAATAGCCCCTATCTTGTGGCTCTTCCGCTCTGAGTAGCGCTGAGTTCCCAGCCCTGGTGCTCCGACGTTCGAATTTAGAAAGATTTTATCCAAAATTTTATAGTCCATCAACGCCGTCGGTGCGACACGAAATCAGAAAACGAGGGAAATCGAGGTCAACCTTCTTCCTCCTCGTCCTCCTCCTCACCTTCCGTCCCCTCAGACTCCTTTTCGTTCTCGTCGTTTTCGTCCTCCTCGTCTTCCTCGGCGGTTTGATCTTTCCCCATTCCTGCTTGCGTTACAGCCGCATTCGAAGCCCCGCTTGCCATCTTCCGCGCCTCGATAGCGCGCTTTTCTTCCTCCTTCTCCTCGTCCACCAGCAACAAATATTCCATCGCGAGATCTTTCCGTCTTAGGGCACTGTTGACGCCGCCGCCGTCATAGCCCATGTCCTCGAATAACGCGCGGGAAGACGGCGCATCCCGCCCAGCACGCACCCGCACCCCACCATCGCGAGCGTCCCGTCCCGCCAAAGTCGTGCGTCCGTGTGCCCGCGCCCGTCTTCCCGCCCCGTCCGAGCCGGAGCCAGACGCGGGCGCGCAGGGCGTGAAGAGGCGCGTGAGCACTACGGCGAACGCGGGCATTACGGCGGTCGCGGACGCCCATCCTGCTGAAGTCGCACCGTAGATTTGCCTGAGCGCGCACGAGAGCGCGAGCGCTGGGGCGCGTAACATAGCAAAAGCGCGAAAGCGCGGGGGCAATGGGATGGGGTGAGAAATGGGAGACAAGGGGGGGCCCGACCCGCTGGATTCGCACGCCGTAGGATTGCCTGAACGCGCACGAGAGCGTTAGGACGCCGAAGCGCGAGCGCGGCGATGCACGCGGCGACGGCGGACGCAGGGCTCGGACGCCCGGAGCGGCGCGTCCCCGCTGAAGTTGCACGCGGGCGTCCCGAGAAGGCGAAGAGCTAGCTGGGCATGATCGCTGCGGGGCGTTACGGCGGACGCGAGCGCACGCCGTAGGACTACCTGCGCGTGCGAGCGCGTAAGTACTGCGGGGCGTTAGCAGACGAAGCGCGAGCGCCCGGAGCGTCGCGTTGACGCTGAAGTCGCATGCACCCTGCGGCCGCTCGGGCCTGGACCTGGCTGGGCGGCGATGCACGCGAGGGCGGACACAGGGCTCGGTCGCGCGAAGCGTCGCGTTCGCGCCAAAGTCCCACGCCGTAGAACTGCCTACGCGTACGAGCACTCGGTCACTGGGGCGCGTTAGCACGGCGCGGCGGCCCTAGCGACACACGCGGAGACGCGCGAACGCGGCCGCCGGTCCCGCTGAAATCGGGCATAGAATGGGGTGGGCGTACGAGTGCGTTAGCAGGCGAAGTGCGAGTGCCCGGAGCGTCGCCTTGCCGCTGAAGTCGCACGCCGTAAACCCGCCTGGATGCGTACGAGAGTGTGATCGCAGCGGCGTGTTCCAAATGGGATGCAGCGCGTGGGTGTTGGCAAGGCGAAGCGCGTGCGATGGAGCGCGATGAAAAATAGACGAGGTGAGCTTGGAGGGATCGTACGAGAGATACGCTGCGACTAGCCGGACGGCGAATGCGCCGACGTCGGTAAGCACAGCGCAGTCGGGGCAAGACGCACATGAAGGGTACCGCGTTGGTGGGCACCGCGTTCCCGCGCTAAACGCGAGGACGTTGCCGGACTTGGAAAACGGTGTCCGTTTTGATATACTGGAGCGAGCGTGAGCTCGGGTTGGCAGTATGGGAAGGAAATGTACATACCCACTCGGGGATGCTGGTGCCCCAGATGGCGGCGGGGTGCTACACCACCACGACGAAGCGGCGCACGTAAACGTCGAGCCGCTACGCGTGCACGCGTCGTGGGCCACGCCGAGTCGACGGAGTACGCGCGGGACGTTTGAGCAGGGCGCGCATGCACACAGCGCATCACAGGTTGTTAACGACTGGGCGTGGGCCCAGCGTCAGGCGGCGTTCCGCAGCAGTGGCAAGGAGACGTACAGGTCGCGCGCTGGTTTAATGGATTGTCGGGCCGGAGAGATGAGCCCTGGTGGAAGGGATGAGTGCCACGGCTGGCGCGGAGAGGGGACACTCACCTTGCGTCTTGTACGCGATTTCCTGGATGTAGGACAGCGTCCCGGTGTACTTGGATGGACCACCTGCTGTGCGCAGTGTGCCAGGGCCCAAAGTCAGCGACGTGGTAGTTGTATTGCACGCGGGCGATGTGTCGCAGTGCGGGGCGCGCCGGTGGCGGTAAGAAACGCAACGAGGAGAAGCAGAAAGCGCAGCCGCAGCGCAGCCGGCAGCGGAGGAGTGCCATGGTGGGACTGACGAGCGAGCGACGGCAATCTCACCTGGTCGCGTCGACGACGCGTCAAGGAGCCAAATACGTGCAACGTTAATGGCAATATCGTCGCTGTAATCGGCGCGATCAGATTCTTAGAAACATGGAAGCATCGAGAACCAAAGTGTGTGCTATTTCTTCGAAGTACCTTTCCAGACAGACTCCTCCGAGTGCCTGTACCGTGGATGCCATTCAAAATGACATTGGCCCTTTGGATGTGATCAGAGGCCAGTCATATTTATGCCCCTGGAATTGGGAATTAGTGGAATGAACTCCCAGTAAGTTCCATTAGAAGGGCGCAGAAACTGCACGAGAGAGAGAAAAACGAGACAAGTGTGATTCGGAGTCACCACAGGCGCAGAAAAATATGTTACTTCAGGCGGTGTTCAGTACAGCATCCGGTCGTCTGGATTCACCGTCACTGTCATCATTCACGATCCGCCAGCTCGCCCTCCAAATTTTCAAATGGCCGTGCGAAGTTAGAGGCTGCCCTCTGCCGCGGAACCCTCCTCCAATCCCGTCCACAGCATATCGTGCAGACTGGAAATTTAAGCCGCCAGAACAGATCCGAGTCTCTCAGTACCACTCTGCGGCCACCATCCGGTCTCACGTCCCAATCCTGATCCCAGCCTTCGCCTTCCTGGCCATCCTCTCGTGGCTTCGCACATCGTATCGGTCCAGACTCCCTGCCCTCTGCGTCACTGCGTTTCGTGCGGTTCGACCTCATTCTATTCGCTTCCCTGGTCTGCTTTGGGTCGATCAGCCGCGCACGTGTAGGGACTTGAGCTTCTGCCGAAAACTGCTCTCAAAAAATTTGGCACCCATCTCGGTTGAATCAAAGGTCGTATAAAACGAAATCTAATACACTCTAATCAATGTCAGATATCCACAGGACTTTGACGCACGCAGTGGACTTGAGCGCATTCCCGTCAGACTCCTACCTATAAACTGAGGAATAGACCCTCGTAGGTTTACTTTCAGGCTCATGAAACACCTCCGCACAGTCACTTCCGGGTCGGCACGATGGCCAAAAAAGCAGGTGAAAACCCAGCGCCAGGAATAAAAAAGCGCGATCGCGAATGCTCATTCGGACAGAGCGAGTCGAACCCCGAGCTGCCTTACGCAATCTTCGCTAACATTATAGTTTTAGAGGCCATGCTCCGTACACCATGTCCGACTACCCTCTAGAATCTGTCCCCGCCCAACCCGACTCGTCTCTAATCTCTCCTCGCGCTTCTCGAAGTATCTAGTTCTAAATCTAATCTCCCCGCTCACAAACACCCCATAATTTTACTCTACACCACCCCACCTCTCTGTCGAATTTGAAGCTTTAAAGTCCCAGCCCTCCCGCGACATTAAATCAAGCCACCACGCGCCCCCGCCGCTCCGCCTCGCACCCCGCCAGCGCCCCCCGCCACCACTGCCCCGCGGGCTCGCGCCACCCGCCGGCGTAGAATGCCGTCAGCGCGGGGATGGAGGCGCGCAGCGCGCGCGTTTCGGCCCAGTGCGCAGGGGGTGTGCGCACGGCGGTGCCGAGCGACGGGGACGGGGTATCGAGCGACGAGGACGGGGTATCGGGGATGTCGAGCGCGGCAGATGCAGACAGAGGTGCAGAGAACCCATTGGCGGCCATGATGACCGCGGGCGGGACGGTGCGCCGGCCGAGCTTGTAGCAGAGCTGCGCGACGGTGACGGCTGTGTGCGACGAAATATATCGTCAGCGTCGGCGGGGAATTAATCGATGCATGAATAAACAGGTGGGAAGGGCCGTCGGATTAAATTCGGGCGTGTGTAATAGGGGAAGCAAAGCAAAGAAAATAGAAGGGAAAAAAAAAGACGCACTGTACACCAGGGCGCCGTCGGCCTCCGGCGTCTGCGCCGCGCGCGCGAGGAGCGCCTGTGCGGTCGCGGATGGGGGAGCACCAGTTTTTGGTCCGTTCTCGCTTGCGTTTCCGTTTGCGATTCCCGTGAAGATGTCCGGTAGAGCTGTGGACGCGGAGGCGGAGTTGGAGTCCGTGTTGGAAACGGGGGCGGAGCTCGCCTTGAACTTGGATCGTTTCGAGGGCGGCTTCACGAAGCGCGAGATGACCCAGATCTGCGGCGCGTACGTTCGTCAGATTCAGAGTACGCGAGTGAATAATGTAGGGCAGAGGGAATGTAGAGAGCAGGCAGCGGGACACACAGGATGCGGGTACGCGAAGAGGAAGAGAATAGTATGTACGCACCCACTTATCGTCCCACGCGCCGACGCTGGCGCGCACCTCGTAGGGCGCGAACATGGGGATCTCGCGGATGAAGTGGTAGTGCGTTGCTAGCAAGCCGGCATTCAGCTCGACAGAAGGCAAAAGAACAGGAGGGAGCACATACCGGCGAGCGGCGCCCAGCCGCCGCAGCGGAGGAAGTTGGGGAACGTCTCGATCGCCATACGGAAGCGCGCGCAGTCCATCGCCTGACAAAATAATGTCAACGAGAGAAGAGAATGAACTGAGACGCCCGCACCTTGCCGTAGCTCGAGTTGCTGAGGTGGAGCAGGAAGTCGCAGTCGTCGGGGCCTGACGCGGAGTTGAGCAAATGATGTAGATTTCGAGAAACAATCACGCACTGGCCCAGGACTTGTACGTCCACACCTCACGGAGCGGATGGAAGCCGACGGGCATGCGCGCCTCGTACCACGCCTCCAGCGCCGCCTTCTTTTCGACGCGCCCCGAGAACGAGAAGAGGAGCCGCAGCTTCGCGAGCTGCAACGCCACCAAGAATTCGGCGACAGGATAGAGAACGCGGTCTGTGATGTACTCATTGGTTGGTTTTGACCCAAAGAATGGGAGAACGAGACGCACAATGCCAGCCGAGTGGGAACGAACGCGCGTTGATGAGGAGGAGGAGGATCCCGAGGTACTTGGCTGCAGAGGGGAGGAGACGCAGCGCGCGGCTGAGGCCGCGCAGCTGCGCTTCGGTGGTGAAGCGTACGGGTCCCAGGGCGCGTTTGACCAGCGCCAGAGACGACATGGCGCGGGGGTTCCAAATGGAAGAGGAAGCAAAGAGTCGGGAATCGGGATGCAGAAGGACACGTGTCCGGCTGTTCGGCTACATATCGGACCGGTCTCCGTCCCAACTTTTTAAATTTTGGGGTCACGGCGGTGATCAAATAATTTACCGCGGAAAAATGGGCCTAGTAGAACTTGGGAAACTTTTACCCCAAGAAAAAGTAAAGTAAAATTAATTTCCAGCTTTCTCTCCGAAAAAGGCGGACTTTTACTGCAGGCAAGTCAAGGAAAGAGTTCAACTTTTTCCGTGAGTTTTTCCGCCGGAAAAGTCAGTTTTTTTTCCCGTGGGAAAATGTGGTCTTTTTTCGCGGGGCAAAACTCACGGAAAAAAATTGGACTTTTCCCCTCAACTTATCCGCGGTACTATTGCCGACCGGGTAGTTGACCACACTAGGTAGTTGACCACTGGGTCAATGACTGGATATACATGAAGAAGTGTCACTGGATTGACCTCGGGGGAAGGATTGAATAGGATGTCTGAAGTCTAGACCAAATTTGGAGACGAAGTGATGGGTTGATCGGCAGTGGTGCCGCGTTTGATCACGATGTGATGCGTGAGAACATCATTTTTTGTGGCCGTCAACGGCATCGACGTTCCGTTCTCGACCAATCCTTGGTCAATCCACGACCTTTGGGTGTCGTTGTGGAGCTCTGGATCAGGGCTTTCAACTAGAGCATAATTTATCCCCGAAATTGTCATCGAAACTTACAGGACTCCAGAGACTAATTAAATCCAATATCCAGCGGCATAAGTTGACCACCCATTCCTAAGAGAACCATTAGCGCTACCAGTCTGAAACTCGGTATGGCCCGTATAGGTGTACCATATTTCAAATTTGGGGATCCATCAATATTTTCTACATTTTATTCCTCTCTCACCACTGTCCAACACATCAAATCATATGAATTTTGGGGTCCCAACTCCTGGATTTTTTCTAGGAGCTCTCGATAGCATGGGTCTGAAGCCTGGAGCCAAAGATGTTCATTTGCATCCTATGAGAGTGAAATAACACCAGTTTTATCCACCTGTGGTGTCTGTTGATTGCATGGCAGTCAGTTAGTCGAGGGGCTTCATTACCCCTATTAGCTTGCACTTCGGAATAAAATTTGTATGTGCTCCCATATCTTGGAGTCAAATGTTAGGTACACTAAATGGTAGCCTTGAACCTCCAAAGACCACCCAGACACTAGGTGGTGTAAATTCTGTCCTCAGCGGCGTCTCCAAGGCAGTGGTCAACTACCCCGTATTGGCCGTTTTTGGAATGCTGCCCAGAAAAAAATTGCTCGCTACTCGAAACAGCAGCCAAATTCTGCCAAATGTGTTTAAAAGACTCCTAGGATGCATGCCATCATTATGAAACCTGGTGGACCCCAACAGTCCACTGGTGACTTAAGAGATACATAAAAAAACACTAAGGTGGTCAACTACCCAGTGATTGATAGTAAAAGTCTGACTTTTCCCCGGAGAAACATCGGTATTAATTTTACTTGATTTTTTCCTTAGATAAAAATTTCCCGTGGTAGCTGGATGCCCAAGTTCTAGGCCGATTTTCCAGCGGTAAAATATTTTGATCACCACCGTGAGTTCATAGGCGACTCAGAATAAATCAAGCCAGAGTTGAGAAAGCAAAATTTAAGGAAATAGCGGGCCATGGAGTCATGTTGGATCTTGGATTAAGCACCGCCTGCGCCGTGCCCTCGGCTGGGGCCGTGTTTTTTTTGCAGGCCGTGATGAATTCTGCGCGTTATGGAAATAATTTGGGATAGCTTGGGGACGGCCCAAGCCGTCAATTGATTCGCGGATTTCCGCTGAGGGACTGTGAGTATCGCGAGCGGTCGAAACAATATTCGGTGAGTTTCAAGTTGAAGGTTCGAATCATGCGTGCAGAGTATATGCGCACCCCGGGCAGAAGTGGGCATTGCCAGGAGAGAGGGGGAAAGCAATGGGCGCCCGGATGGGGTAAGAAATTGATGACGGTTGTGAATCATGAAGGGTACGCCGAGAATAGCGCCGAAGTCCGAGAGTTGTGAATGGAATTGATCGGGTTACGTTCGTATAAAGAGTTCACCAAGGCCAGTTGCAGATTGCATTACTCACTGTGTATTACCAGAAACATCGGTTAAGGGCAAGGTCAAGGGCCGGAATCTATCATGTATGATCCTCGATCCCTCCATTTCTCCTGCGCGCACTCTCCCGAATCATTACTTTCTACGTCCATCGGAATCCACCTGCGTTGGACGCCTAAATCTCAGGATTCCTCTAGGTACAGCAAGTTGATTGTCAACCAACCCCACTGTGCACTATGCAGGTCCGATTGACGAACAACCCCGCACCTGCATCGGATGTGCGCTTGGGTAAGTGTAAGGCTCACATACAGGGGATGCCCATTCGATTCGGGTTTGGACCATCGCTCTTGTCTCGAGGTTTTTGTCCCGTCCTGGCGGGGTACTCCCTTCAGCAGTCAGTGAAGCCTCGCACCGCCAATCCTCACCTGCACTCTGCGCCAGCTCACCATCCCTCTTGGATTGGAATACTGCAGTCGAGAATTCCACAGACTTTCCACGGTGAGTACAGCTCGATATCGCTCGGAGCGCCTGTGTTCCGTTATGTGTCGCCTCTCATGCATATGGCCGCATTCAATGTTCGGAAATTGTATCGTATGACCCTGTTGAAGTTTAACAGGGTCATAGGGTCTGTTCCTCGTACCACAAGACACATCCCACGCTTACCCTTCCATCGACCAAGGTTGTCCAGCCTCTATCTCTGGTATCGAGATTCATTTGCGGAGTGGACTCACACCGGCACGGTGTGTGCAATCCGGATACCGTACGCAGGGGACGCCTATTCGAGTCGGGCCTGGATCATTACGGTGTGACGGTTGTAGAACTTCGGGTACTCAGAATTTCCCGCATGGTATCAATTGCGGCGCATCATCTAACTTTGCTTGTTCAAAAATACTCTAAAACGTACGCCGCCAGCTCATGCTTTTTCCGAAGGCATAAGTCCCTGCAATTCAGGGCCAATAAATGTGGCTAGTTCCGCACAACGACGAAGTATATTCTCCCGTACCATTGTTGTGTACTTTGCTCCATTGAAGCGTCGGACTCTCCAGACCAGGTGTCAAGCTAGTGCATCAGAAATTAAGTCAACTACTTTCGCGTTAACCAGATTTTTGCAGATTTTCCTCATGCAGCGGAATAGCCGGGGACTGGCCCTAAACTCTTAACTATGTAGTCTAAAGAGCAATATCATCGATCCACGCTCGTCAAATAAGAGAGAAAACAGGAACTGAGAGATGGATTTCAAGTGGGGGTGACGGTGGAAGCGTAGCGCATCTGCAAAAAAGAAAATCAGCGAAATTTAAAATATGCACCGAGGTGCAAGTGCGATCTAACCCGACTTACAGGTCAGACGGCCTTTTATTTATTCATAACTATTGATGCAAAAAATTACCACAGAAGTGCTCACCAAGAAATAAAGTGTGCTTCGTGAATCGTGTATATAAGTATACAGTTTCATGATTATGACGGTATTTATCGTCAAAAATTATTAGCACACTTTCGGGAACATTGTACAGTGCACGTGAGGTGTATTTGGTGTACATTCAACTATAAAATGTACATTCCTGAGGCTGCAGGTACTTCAATTATGAACATCCTAATCCCTAAGTTTGTGTATGTATAGAGCACATGCACCAGTGAGTTGAACTGGGTTGAACTTTGAGTTCATCGCTGGATTTTCGTGACTCCAGCAATCACGGCCCGTAATAACTCGGGCTTCTCGGTCCAAAACGGGTATCTGTTATTTTATGAAAAATAGAGGGCTCCGATATTTTGACATACTTGTTTAAGGCCTCCAATTTGAAACCCATGACTAGCAGAAAAAAGGACAAAGGATATTGAAGTGGTACAATTTTCCTAGGACTTTCGAAGTAAAATTGAGACCAATCTCCCAGCAAAACCACGGAAATGTGCGAGTGAGCGGGGATCGGGCCCGTGCTCTGTAGCTTGTTATTTGGCTGATTGCATCGCGCTATTATATCATGTGACTGAACATGCTGCCCGGCCAAGTACATTGTTCATCTTGCAATTGTACAATGTTCATGTTGTAAAAGCACCATGTGAGCAAATCAGTGTTGCTCTATCAAGGATACATATTTTTTGACGAAAAAAGCTTTTATATATGATTGATAACGGGTTTTCGATGACACACTTTCGGGAACATTGTACAGTGCACGTGAAGTGTCTTTGATGTACATTCAACTGTAAAATGTACATTTCTGAAGCTGCAGGCACTTGATTTGTGAACATTCTAGGCCCCTGGTTTGTGGATGTATATAATTCACGCACAAGTGAGTTGAACTGGGATTGAACTTTTGAGTCCATCACCAGATTTTCATGACTCCGGTGATCACGGCCCAATAGCTCGGGTTGCTCAATCCACAATGGCAGCTTTATTTTGATTATTTTGCTGAAAGGAGAGCCCCAATATTCAATGCTTCGGATATATTCAATGCTTCGGATATATTCGAAGCCTCCCATTTGAAACCTATGGCTAGCAGAAAAAAAATGACAAAGGGCATCAAAGTGATGTAATTTTCTTAGGACCTTGCAAGTCACATTGAGACCAATCTCTCCAGCCCAACCGTGGAATATGTCCCGGTAGGCAGGGATTGAGCCTATCTTTGTGGCTTTTTATTTAGCTGATTTCCTCGCGCCATTATGCCCATGTGACCAGGCATGTGGCTGGGACAAGTCCATTTTTAATCTTGTAATTGTACAATGTTCATGTTTTAAGTGTCATATGGAAGTTCATTGGTGATCTACTAATAATGCATATTTTTTGACGAAAAAAGCTTTTATAATGGTCATACACAATCTCTGGGATATGCTTCCTCCATGGAGACAACTATGCATGGAATTGCGACACCACACACCCCAATTTGTGAATATCTAGACCACAGTTGATGTTCTGTAAGGGGTGCGCAGTTTCGCAGTTCTTCGCAGTAACTGCACGCTGCGGAATCTTCCGAGGATCTACCACATATAAATGGGCACGATTTCTGGGCTTGCGGCCAGTAATTTCCGTCCCGCCCTCTCCAATTTCCTATATATGCAACTGTCTCCGAGTCAACCTGGCTCTCTGTCAGGGGTTCTCGTGCAAATCACCAAACCGTCGAGCTCTGATTTCACTGGTTTTTGCTCTCGTGTCTATGTTCACTGCAGCGATCACCGAAATTTAGTCAGCAAAAAACCAGCTAGAATCATGTTGTTTGTTTAGTGGGCCCAAGTTTTAGTGGGGAAAAAATTCTACTGAAATATAGGATCTTTCTCTCTTTGTTTATCCCACAAAAATCCAGAATTTTAGTGGGAGAAAAAGTTGGGGACAAAGGGAAAAGTCACGTGTTCCTGTTTTGTCTGACTAAATACAGAGTCTTTGTAGGGGAAAGAAAGAAAGAAAGATCCTATCTTTTAGTCTAGTTTCTTCCCCACTAAAACTTGGGCCCACTAAATGAACAACATGATTCTAGCCCGTTTTTCCCCGATTAAGTTTCGGTGATCGCCGCAGTGATTTCGGACACGCGTGGTTTTTGGTACTCCGTGGACCGGCTGGGCGTCTGATGCACCCTGGAATCTCCGGCAAATGTTCTACACCATATCACTGACAAGCTCGAATCTTCGTCGTCTCCATCCACTTTCAATCGATTCTTCAAATGCTGCGATTCTGATGAACCCTTTGCCGGAACTATTCATTCACCTCGGACTGGGATGAAATTTACTTTGCACTTCGCCATTAACGTCTTCATTTTTGTTCCCTATTAGTTCAAACAGTTCTCTTAAATTTACCATCCTGTTGCGGTATTGCGTCACCAGCCTGTCCGAGTCCGGGGTCCATCCAGCATTACGCGAGTAATACTGCACTGGGAGCATGTAATAAATCAAGTTTGAATGTCAATAGCTCCGAACTATAAGTGCCTCAATCGCCGCCGGAGCGAAGCGAAGGCGTGTCTTGTCTTCTTTTATGAGAGTACCGTGTGATATTCATTCCTCATTGGGCAGTAGTACTTTCATCTTTCATCCCACCCTGGTGAATGATGATCATTTATATTGAGAGTTGTTTCTCTCACTCCGTCGAGGGCATCATCTGCATCCTAGTAGGCATCCTTCTGTGGAAGCTATGGCGTTGGAGAGGAGGACTCGTGCTTGTTCGAAATATGGGAAGTTTAGCTGGGCATCGGGCAAGAATAGTTTTCCTTCAGATTATACGTAGCCGGAGGGAGATGAAGCAAGGGATTGTGAAATTATCACATCAGCCTACATATTAATATGATCGTGCGAGCCGCAGTGCTTCTTGAGGTGTGTTGGCTCTCACACAACCCCAGTGCAGGCGGTCCACAAAAGATGAGCGGACTGTGAGGAAGCACATGAATACAAATTAAATGCAGTTCATCCAAAGAAGTACATGGAAGACCGAGCACTCCGTTAAGGATACGGAGAAGAACGAGGAGCACATTAAACGGAACACTCCAACTGGCGCAGTTGGAGCATCAATGAGCATCACAGATGTGAAACTCCCTGATGATCTGTTCCAAGTGTGTGTCATTTCCCAGAGACTATTTTCTGTTTCCCAAGTACACCCACAGCATCATGTGCATACTTGGGTTGAAGTGTATGACCTCAGCAGCAACCTGCCCGAATATCCCGATGAGGAACCTCGCGGCGGAGAGAATGACTGAGAAACATCACGCGTGAAAATTCCTAGGCAGCTATCGCCAGCGGCGAGATTGCCGTTACATGGGTCTGAAGAAGAGAGCTTGCACCGATGTGTGTGGAGATGCCTGAGGCTCGGCCGAACCGTATTTTCCGGAGCTGGGAGCATCACGAGAGCAGTGCGAGGTGCGCACGGGTGCTGGGGAAGGTTACGGGCAACCTTCCAGAAGTTTCGGGCGAGGATGCGCGGTCCAGTGAATTGGGCTACCGGCTTACAAGCATTCAATCGCTTTCAGCAAGGCAAACAATTAGCACGCTCGTGGAATTCACAAATTTGCCTGCAGCAATTGCCCAGGTGGAATCGTCACGGATATTCTAGGATATGGAGACGGTGAAGTTCCCAGTCAGTAACTCACTAGAAAGGCAAAGTCTTGATCCCTTTCCGGGATGACCGCCTCACGAAGGCGGCTGCGAACATTCCTTCGAGGATGGCATTTATTGAAGCAATATCAGGGATGGATTTCGTGTGTCTTGAACGCAAAGTCTCACAGAAGAAAAAAAAACTGGATGCCCACGGCGGGGGTGAAAAAGGGGGAGGGGAAAGACCTGGATCCCAGTAGGGATTTGAAATAACATCAACTTCAGCTGAGAGCGAGCGACCCAGTGGGTTGGCTAAAAATCCCCCGCCCAAAGCGGAGCGTGGCAGATGCCGAAGGAGATCAGTAACATAAATTGCAGTGCGTGTGGGCTGCGCAGGGATATAGAGACGGAACACCGCACGCCCAACACGCATGATTCCGGGCATCAAGGGAGAGAATTGATCCCTGTTTGCGGTGTGAGAATATGACAGTAAGATCGTGGAAAACGCGCTTCCACGGTGCCCGACCTACCGACATGGAACCGTGCATTTTCCCCACAGGGCTTTTGACGCACCCGCGGAGCAGCTTTTGTACGTAGCATTATCTGTGTCTACCTACGTAGGGATGTAACCATCCAGAAACGGCGCAATGCACTGAGCTCCTCCTCGGGGCTGATTGTGGCTAAACTCCGCTTTTGAGAAAGTCGACGCAAAGCTCGAGACGATTGACACAGGGTATCAATTACGGCGCATCATGGAACTTTGCTGGCTCAAAAATAGTCTAAAATGTACCCCACCATCTCATACTAGTGAATACTTGCGATTGGTTCGAAGAATCACGATCATGAGACTCTGTCGTATGATATATAAATCGCCCTATTTTCAGGAACTTTATTCGTGTTTCAGCCCCCGAGAATCACTCAGCGCGATGGAGCCTGTTGTGACCCCTAGCCTTCCTCAGCCCGTAGAATTGTTGGTGCCGTCTCTTTCGTGGATTCATTATGCTCACAATCTGTAGCTCCGGACCACTGGTGATTACCTTGAAAATGCTCGGGTCGCCGTAGTTGACCTGGAATGCCCAGTGGCTGACCCATATCCTGCATTGGGGACTGTTCGGCGCTCTGTCGGTTCAACTATGTGAGTGGTCCCCTGGACAGTTCATGTTAATCTACTAAAGCACATCAGACCTTTATTATCAGGCCTTCCCGAATGATAAGCGCTCCACCAAGTGCCTGGTTTACGGTATATACGCCATCGAGCTGGTGTCGACGATATTGATATCCCACGACGGATTCGCCATATTTGGGTACGGTTTTGGTGACGTCTCACACCTTACCAGGGTGGGTTTCGACTGGCTGGATGTGCCCGTCATGAGCTCGCTGAGTAATTCCATAATTGGCTCAGCATTCGTGTCTACTTAATTTAAATCATAGTCTCGTTCACTGGCCAATCGTTCTATGCTTACCGTCTCTATATATTCTCAAAATCCCGGGTCCTGCCTGCGCTGATCGTGGTCGCAAGTGATTCCGCTTCACTCTCGTGCTCCAACATTTACAATGGCAGGTAGATTTCTCTGGTTAGCAGTGTCGGAGGAATCGCCCAAGGCATAATTAGTGCGCGAGGTATGATCATTCTTCGCCCCACCACCCCTTCACTAAGGTATCTGCAGCGGAGGATATAACACTTATCAACAGTCGAGATCAG
Source organism: Mycena rosella (assembly GCA_029378255.1). Classification (NCBI taxonomy): domain Eukaryota; kingdom Fungi; phylum Basidiomycota; class Agaricomycetes; order Agaricales; family Mycenaceae; genus Mycena; species Mycena rosella. The sequence continues at coordinate 128,044 of JARKIE010000051.1, forward strand.
TCTATAGCTATTGGGGTACGCACAACTAGGATGTTGTGATGTATATTCATTTACTTCACAGGTGTGGTGCGGAGCTTCGGCCTTGAGCGACATTATGATTGCTGTATGCATGACATACTACGTGAGTTCCCTCTCAATGCAGATTTTAATCTCTCCAACTAGAGATTATAGCTCTCGAAATATGATGGGGGATTTCGCCAGACGCGTGTGCTGGTTTCAAAAATAATTCGACTGACGATCGAAACTGGCTTATTGACGGGTAAATGTGTTCTGTCATTGCATGTGGTACTGACCAACTGAACACAGGGTTGGTGACACTGATAACTCTCATTCTGCTCCTCGCCTTTCCTACCAAGGGGTACTGGATAGCTCCGATCGCCTTGATTCCGGAGCTCTACGCCAACAGTGTCCTCGTCGTTTTGAACTCGCGCTTGCAAATTGTTGGCGGTCGTTCGACATATACCTCGGCCATCGACCACGTCTTTTCCACAGAGACCACAACTGCGCCAGCTTTCCTCGGCCGTACAGGGGCAGCCACGGTGAATGAAAACTCTGAGCGTCCGCATTTGGTCACAATCACTCGGGAAGTTTTCTCAGATCGGGTTTCGCACGGCGACGGCCAAATTGAGATGAAGAGCATGGGGGTGGGTTCCGAATCTCGGTAGCATGAACACTGCTAAATCTGAGTTCAATAGGCCTCAGATCTTGGTGACCACGTCTGAAACATCTCTGGACACCCAGTGGCGGCGAGACAGACAGATGTTTGAGTCCGCGCCATTTTCGTGACTTCGTAACTTCGCTTAGTTTTGCGAAACTTTGTAACTTTGATGGGAATTCTTGAAAGCTCGTGATTTTGATAGGTTTCTGTGAAAGTTCGTGAGTTAGTATTCCGGACTTGTCAAGCGGCGACTCCTCGGCACATCACGGAGTGATGTGTATCAACAGCTTGCCGAGATGGGCCGGTTAGGTTTAGGTTAGGTGGTTAGTGGTCAGAGGTTACCAGTTTGGGTTAGAGGTGAGTGGTTTGGGTTAGTTGGTTAGGATTAGAGGTTAGAGGTTAGTGGTTAGGGTTAGCAGGGTATCTATACGAGTGGCGGAGAATGATGGCCGGATTGATGTGTTTGATTTGTGTGGGTTGTACATCTCACGAACTTTCCTGGAAACTCGCCAATTTGACGAGGTTTCACAACTTTCCATCAAAGTGACGAAACTTCGCAACCTTAAGCGAAGTTACGAAGTCACGAAGGTGGGTACGACTCCATTTTTCGTGAGATACCAGGTGGGTGAAAGGCGAGGTATAAGCAATGGCGGAAAAAACGTGAGAAGTCGATAACGATTCTGAACCTGACAACCTGATCACGATTCAGTCGTTGTTATAAGGCCTTTAAAAAGGCCGTATAATGTGACTTTGACGGTTCCGGACAAGTTCCGGAACACAATTTGAGGTTCGAATCAACAAACTAGGGTGTCCCGGTGGTGCTTTGAGATGGACTGAGGGAGGGGGACACTTGAGAACCTCCCAGCGAGGTCAAGCCGGCTGCCGTAAAAGGTTTGATTTCTCCGACAAACGTCGTGGAAATGGCGGAGCAGTGTGATCGAAAATTACAACTGTCTCCTACGATAGACCTGCGATAGACCCATGATAGTAGGGCATGAAACTGTTCGTCTTACGCCCACAGGCGTAAGGAGTACGCCCGTAGCCGGTCGCGACGGGATGTGTTAGCGGTATTACTATATTCTTTACTCCACATTCATTTATGCTTTCATTCATCCGTCATTCCTCTATCATTTATTTAATTTACGACATTCGCTTACAGACCTCAGTTACTTCTGATAACTTAGGTGTACGTCCGTTCCTTCAAAGCATTTGATTCCAGTCCTAATTACCTTATAGGCTACGCTAACAGGTAGCCAATAATATAATAAATTATTTCTTAATCACTGAGGTGCTAAGCTAACAGGATGGGTAATTTTGACCCGCATCCGTACCGTAACTGTTCGTTACGGGCGTACATTGAGATCCCTGGACAGTTTGGCCATTGGAAGCATATTCGTTCAAGGTTGAAATTGATTATCTTTACAAGATTGACTCCCCAGAGTATGAGAATCGACGAGACGGGCCCAGATTTACTTTGAGGGCAGGCAGATGGATTCAACGGAGGCAGATGAACGAATGTGCGACATATTCTCATGTCAAAACACGTTCCAAGGTGCCATACTTCACCCTGGTGTGCCGTACTTGATGGATTTTTGACGGTCACACCGTTCCACTCATAACTCGCGCTGTGTTGCACAGGGAAATTTGCTGAGTCGAGATATCAGTGAAAATTGGATATCGACATTTTAATTACTGCAATTTCTTGTCTACTATACCGAGCTTAGCCATTAGGTCCTCTTAATTTGACAGCGCTAAAGAGAGGCGCGCGATGCCGTGAATTGCCCTGAATTATGGGAGAAATGTGCCAAAAGTATGATGGTGCAAATCTTGTTGAGGCTAGAGAGTTTTCTAGGTATGCTTTGCATCACCGTGAATTTGTCCTTGTGTTCAGAAAAAAATGAGGGAATTGCTTACCGTCACTCGAGTCCCACGGATCCTCGCCATTGGGGGATTGCTGGGTTGTTGCCAACTCGGTTAGGGCAGGGATGAATTAGGGACGTGCGGCGACGGGCGATCGCACGGAGATAGAGGAGCCGGACCGAGGAGACTGCCAGTCTCTGACAGGTGGGCATGTGTGTAGAAAGAACTCATGCCACTTAAAGCAAAAAAAACCCTCGGCATCGATGCACTGGCAGTGGGGTCGGGTAAGGAAAACCAGGCCATGGGTGTTATTTGTGGTTGAGGAAGCCATTTAAAACGCCGGGACCGAGTCGAGAACGTCGCAGTGGGCTCGGGATGGCAGTGGTAGGTGGAAGAGAAGGATGGAAAATTCGCCCCATCAACCAGCAAGTGATTGATCCAACGCAGGATGTATCAGATGCTCATGTGAGGCAGATGCGCCAAATGGACATCTGTCGCGCTTGCCAAAATGTGCCGCACTTCATCAAATCTGCCTCTTCTCAAAATTTATCTGCCTCCCATCAAACCTATCTGGGCCCGCCATCTTGTATATCCTCCCAGAGTATGCTAGAACGGTCCAGTGAGGCGTTGAACTGAATCCGTAAAAAGCCGTCTCAAAAAACGGACGTAATTCTGCCGAACATTTGGCCAACGATAGGGGTGCGTAACCGTTTTTACGGCCTGTCGTCTCGTAATTTTACGGGACAGTTTCAGTTTCACGGAGAAAATAACTTTCTTTGATGTTAGGAGGAGGATAATTTAGTAATCGGGGAGTAAGGAAAGAATATGTGGGCATAAATAATCCGGAATATAATTTCCTATAATTTTCTCAAGTGTGAACAATTTTCTGAAAGCTTTCCTTACACTTTCACCAAATGTTAACTTACGGTACTGTTGAGAGAGTGACCGTGACACGTCGCCTCACCCGTTTCACGTCTGTTTCCTCCCTAGTGTTTGCTATCTTTGTCTGCACCTTTTCACTCACATAGACGGCATGCATATTCAAAATTTCGGGTTTGTGCTATTTTTATCTGGACCCTTTCGCTCATATGGATGGCATATTCAAAATTTCGAGTCTATGCTATTTTCATCTAGACCTTTGCACTCACATAGACGGCATGTATATTCAAGTTTTCGAGTTTGTGCTATCTTTATCTAGACCTTTTCGCTCACATGGATGGCATATTCAAAATTTCGAGTGTGTGCTATTTTTATCTGGACTTTTTTACTGTTATTCCATAAAAGAAAACCGAGTTCGTTGAGACCCCCGCTACATCGGGTTTTTTGCAAATAACTCGGTCCCAAACCTGCACCTTCTCGTATCTGTTTTGGATCCCCCACATTTCCTACCTATAAACCTGTCCTTAATAGCTTACCCCCGTCGCGCTAGATACCCCTTCAAAAATCTCATTTTTTTCCGCGCTACAGGCCAAACGGACGTTCGACTGTACAAAAAAACGACCTCGGTTCCGTCGGCCAAAGCCCTCGGGGATATCCAAGGTCGATTCCCTACATGGAAATACACCTCCCACCGAACTCCCGGCTCAAGCGCCCGATTATAGCAGCCTCCAGGGTGAAATCTTTCAACTTGTTCAAAAAACGCTTTTTTTGATACCCTCGTTGTTGTAGCCTTATCCAAAAAAATTCTACTCACCTCGTTCTTTCTCTATGCGAAAGCCCCGTTAAATCCCTTCATTTTGAGTATGTATATGCATGCAGTATTCGGCCCGGAATTGGCCCAGATGTGTTCCATTTTCTTCGCGTCGGAGCGTACACTCCGTTTTATACCGAGCTACAGCTGGACCTTTGCGCTACCAAGCGTTTTTTTGGGAACACCTATCTGATTAAATCTCAAATCTCAACACCGCCACTGTAAGGGATACGCGGACGTTCGGCATCATACACGATCACGTGATGGACGGTTCAATTTCTGGAGCAAGGTCGCAACTGCGGACCTTGTTAGACACGGTTGCGGCACAGTGCGCAGCTTGCGGCGTAGCACCTCCGCAGGCCACGCGGTCCTCGCAGTAACCATTAACCCATCAGGATAGATTGTATTAGTATATATAGAGTTCTGGCTAGATAGTTTCTTTAGTTTTCTGGAATCCAACACCTCACCCACTCAGCTTCTGCGTGAACTTCTTGGCTTCTGGACGACTCTTGCGGGGTCTCAATAACCTGAATTATCGGGACCTCACAGCCACCCGCCGATCACGATCTGCTTATTCCCACCTCTTTCTAACCACCGCAATGTAGCCCGCCTGTCGCTACCGCTCCCCACCGTGCCAGAATCACCGCCACTTTTAAGCCGGCCGCACACTAAATCCCGCCGCCGCGCGTTACAACCTGCCGCGCCAATGGCGACTTGTAGCCCCACCACCGCGCAACCTCCCGCTTTAGCCCACCCTCTCGGCTCTTACCGCCAGCTACAGCTCTCTTCTACCGCGCTACAACTGCGCTGACCGCCACGACTTTTGCGCTACAATCCACACTACACATGGCCTTTCCCGACGTCCATCAGGTTTGGCATACTTTCTACTTCCACTTCCACCTCCTCTCGCCTACTCCCCTCTGCAACTGCGCTACACCGTCACTACAATTTTACCCCTGTCAGTGCTGCCTCTTCAGCAATCTCGGCACGCCGCCACTCTACCCCGGCGTCGCTTCCGCGCAACGCCCCACCCACATCACTCGCGCTAGGGTTAACCTCATCTCTTCCTCATCCGCTATGCGTAGCCACCACGCGACGTGTCTGTTTGTCGCTGCGTGCCGCTGCTGCGGCGGCGATCAGTGCTGCCACGTCGCTCCTTCGACTCCCACCACCATCAACCGCCATCGCGTCACCAGCAACGCACTACGACTACGAACACGCCCTCTGCCCGAAGAATAAACCCCCGCCATGTCCATCCGTCGAAGCCCACTCGAAGGCTAGGCGCCACCACATCCAGTCATCCTCGACTGCTCATGCTTTCCCTCCTTTTCCAAGGTCTTTTCGTTTGATTTCCCTCTGCCCCGACGCATCAGTAAAGGAGCATACGCTAACGGCGTCCCACTTCAGACTCGTCCAGACCTTCGACACGCCATCCACTACGCGCTCGCCGACACCCGCTTGCCCCGACCGCATCGTGTTTCCGCTCCTGCTGGACATTCGTGCACTCCATGGTGCGTTTTCGCTTCTTTTTGCTTTTCTTTCCCTCTACCCATCTCCGCTTTCCTAAATCCTCAATCCACATCCATTCCCTGTTCTTCCTCTTTCTGTTTTTCTCTTTTTACCCCCCCTCATTGTGTATACTGACTTGACGTGCAGGCGTTCTACAACGTCCTACTCCCGCACTCGCACCCGCTTCCTCGGCCGCACCAACCCATCCTCCTTCATCCGACACGACTCCACAGCCCCGCGGCTCGTGCAGCAGCCCCGCGCAGTCTACTTCGAATGCCGTGCGCGACTTCCCACGCGACCACCAGCGCCGCCTACTGCACAAATGAAGCCAACACGACATCACCACACTGGCCGCTCCCCGCCGTGCCACCATCGCGCCCCCTCGTCCGCGCTACCCCTTTCCTACAGACGCCACCCGCCTCCAAATACTACGCACATCGTCGGCGCCATCCCACCCGCCGCTCGAAGCCTCTGCCTTCTGCATTCAGTAAACTACGACGTACGACCGCGGCAGCTATGCCTAGCTCCCGCACCGGCCCTGCCTCATCGCAGATGCCGCCTTCTCCGCTGCCCCTACATCCTTCAGCCCCTTCCCATCCTCACGCCGAAGCCCGTGCCCGTCGCACACCGCTGGCCGCGTGGGCAGCCCATGCCCCAGCATCTCCCCATCGCCCACGCCGCTGTCGTCGCGTCCCCACCCGCCGCAACGCTCCTCAGCGCCATCACAAACCCTAACCCGAAGCCGCATTGTGGACCCCGGTACTATGCGCACCGTCGCCCGCATGTGCAGCATGCCCCGTGCTGAACTCCCGCCTTCTGCGCGCGCACTTCGAGACCCGCACAGACCACGCACCGCGACAATCCTCACCGCCAGGAAAAACGCGCGCCTCCCCGCACCCTCATTTCGACCGCGTTCCACCTGCCCCGCCCGTCTGCCATCCTTCGCGCCGGCTCCCGACACCCGTCGCTCATCGCTACCGCAATTAGCGTGACACCGGGCACGACACGTACTCCGCGTCCACCGCATTGTCCAGCCCCAGCTCGCGCCCCGGGCACCCGGTGCAAGAGTGCGCCCTTCCCTGCGCTCTCGACCCCCACTGCCATCTGCGCATGCAGCTCCGGTACGTACACAACCAACCTGCCGCTGTTGGGGCACCACCATCCGCCGCCCGCGCGAGCGACGACGCGTATTGTGCTCGAAGCATTCGTACCTACCTACCGTCCTCCCCCTTTCCCCCTCCCCTCGACTGATTTCGTTCCTTTCCATTAAACTGCAGACATGCATGTAGAGCACCTTTCGATGTATATAATCTTCGGTCCCCGCCTCGTTTCACTAAACGAAAAAGCGTAGTTTAAACAGACATGGAAGAAAATTGGCACATAATTGGCAAAGCACGCCCTCTCGGCCGACTTCTCTTTCTGCCGTCAGGCTATTTAGCCCAATGTCGCGGCCGTTCATCGAAACCCAGGTCCAACAGTTAATCCAACTCCAATGTGAAGTGTTCCCTGGCAAGGTGAGCACCAGTGAGCCCTTCTTAGCCCTGCCTGCTTACACTCATCATAGGCGAGCTGCGTCGCGTAGCTGATCGTTCCCGCAAGCGAGTCGCGACAGACTCTCGCTCGTGCTCCCCTCCAAATGCGCGAGCCGCCCACTCAAGCGCGCGGCGAGCGGGCCGTCCGTGCCCAGGCGGCACGGCGTGCGAGCGGGTGCGCGGGCGCGCGGTGCCGCCGTACGCGCTCGGTAGGCTGCCGGGCGGATTCGAGAATGAGGCGCCGGCGTCGGTGTATTCGGAGGGGCTGGCAGATTTATGCAAGGGCAAGAGCTCTGCGGCGAAGGGGGCCCCGCGCTCCGTCTCGCGGACGCGCTGGCACTCCCTTTCCCTTGCCTCCTTGTTGCTGGGCTTCCCGAGCCCGAGGAAGATACGCCGCCCTGAGGACGACGTGGACGCGTAATTAGGCCTGGCGGAGTGGAGCGGTCGACGGAGAGCGACTTGGAGTGGTCGCGCCAAGCGGACGACTGCAGGAATCGGGGGGAATTTGGGCCAACTCACTGTAGTTCTTGATTGGGAAGCCACGGCCATCACGGCATCAGTTGCCCAATTTGGACATCGGTGGCCTCGTCCAAGCACCTCCCGCCTCTCCGGGCCCCATTGTACGCGTTCCAGTGGCAACAATGTGTGTATTCATCCTCTCTCTGCTATACCACCACCTTCACCCATCCTCTAAATGTCTGCTTTCACTTTTATCTTCGAGAACAAGAAATTCGACACCGCGACTGCTGCGACTGGTCCCGCCCCGCCCTCCGGCGCACTCCCGGGCCCCGACGCCACCGCTACTGCTTCGAATTATCACAGCACATTTAGATGGGGAGGGAATTATGTTCCCCCAGAGCAAAAACCAGCTCTTAACGCGGGCAGTACCGCGGCTGCTGTCCCGATTGCGCAGCTCAAAATTACTCCGGAGCAGTGCACATTGATAAATACTATGTACCACCCTCTTGGGCTGCGCGGACGAGGCGGGCATCCTTAATCGCCGATCGCCAGCGATGCCACTCACGATCCGAGCGAGCAACAAAAACAGAAACAGCGTGCAGAGAAGACTAGAATACCAAAGAAGAAGGAGAACGTACGGAAGTGCAGGCCAAACGCGACTCGAAGACGGGAGAGATCAAGAAGGGCGAGTGTGCGGGTGTTGGGCCGCACCTTCCATCGGCTGTCGGCCCGTCGCTTCCTTGCTTCGAGCACCCAACACTACTGCTTGGGCACCTCCCGTTCTTATGCTGGCGCGCGAAATGAACACCCTGAACGCGCTTAACGGGGCTTCATTCCCTTTAGACCCTTGTGCTTGTACGCCAACGGCCCTCTGTCCCTCGAAACGCCCCAGCTCTCCAAATGACCAGCGAATTCCAGCGTCCTGGCGCTTTCAATCTGAATACTCACGCGGATACCTTTCGGCTCCACAGCCCTTGCCTGCTTCTGCTGCTCTCACTGTCCTCGGCCTCGTGCATTGAGCACTCTGCAGTCTCTAGGCAACCCGGCGTCAGCACTGTACTGTTTTCATTGTGATTGTCCTCGAAGGGAACTCGGATTTCGTGCGGAATTCTGGTATCCGTCTTCGATTCTGGCTGTCCCATTGCGTCAAGTCTGTCAACTTTTATGCTAAATCAATCTCTCGCAAGAGTGAACAAACGCCGATTCAAATCAACTCCGACTGCGTGTATATCTCTATTGCGTGTTATTCGTGCCTCGTCAATCATCCTCGTCATCCACTATCCATGCACTGACGTCCATCTATCCACTTCACAGCCCTCTCTGAAACAATAAGCCCGGCGCCTTCTGAACCAGAATCCACACCTCCCGAACACCGAAAGGAATCAAGTCCGGTCGCACTTCGGGTCACCTTTTTGCTTCAACTCGAAGAAACAGTAAATGTCGGTGCACGATCATAGTTGTAAGATTTTATGTCTCTGACGCACATCGTGCGGACTGTGTGTCTAATCATGTGGGTTATTTATTCCATACATTAGCGTTGAGCACGCTGAGTATTTTCTGCGTTCCAGGTTTATTTCTGGAGTCGCACGGCATGTTGATATTTTCTCAAGTCGCTCGGCGCGTTCCTATTTCTGGAGTCGCACCGCGCGCTCCCATTTCTGCGTAAAACCATCTTCTGCGTAACATTTAAAGCTCTTTTGACCGTATAATACATGTAGCGCAGCACGCAATCCGCTCAAAATTAAATTCGCATAAGGATCTACATCTACTTGTATACGTTTCGGACCCGGGCTCCCTCACGATCCACTTCCAGTACCAGGCTGTCACAAATCCGTTCGAATCGATTCAGCTTCAAGCCTTCAAGGCGCTCGATGCAACGCGCAGATACTCTGATTTACCCCAAATCGAATGCATCCATACCCTCAATGCACGCATTTCAGAAACGGATGGTGTTTCTGCTACCACTCTAAGTAACACGTTCTAGGATTCCCTTCATTCTAGTCGAGCGTCAGAAACTCCGATTTCTAGAGCTCCGTTTCTGCTTCTCTAGCGCCGATTCTCCGCCAAGGCTCAGGAAAGTCAAGTTCCTCGGTATTTCTTGCGCAGGTTAGTATAGAAACCAATCTAACGAGTCTACCTGGTCGTATTTGTTAGCGTCAGGGAGTGCCGGACACGGGGCGACGTGGAGACGCGGCGTGCTGTCATTTAGAACGGCTCCACTACCCAACCAAAGCGAGTTGCTCCGGGACCATGAGCGAGTGCAAAAAAAATTGCGCAAAGCATCCTAGGAATATTCCTGGTACAACAGACCCCCCTGTTGTAAATTGGCCAATAGCTTAACCCAATTAGCTTGGATTGTCAGTTATTTTCAGATCCGAGTAGCCCACCGTCATAGCTTCCAGATAGGATATGACACGAGTGAATAGGTGCTATAGTTCTAATCTGAGTCATGCCCCAAGAACAAAAGTTTCAAGATGACGAGGCATGAAAAATAAAGAGAGCCCAGCTAACGTGCTCTGTGAGTCCAGCACCACCCACGAGGCGGCGATAGACCGAGAATAACCCACTGGCGGCAGCCGTAAAAGGCAAAAAATAATAATTCACGAGTCTCTGATGCGCTCAATAATTCCAGTCGGGCACAGGGGAGAAGGAAAGAGGTCGTATTTTGCAAGCAGAATGGGAGGTGGACACTGTTCGAGTGCAAGTGCAAATCAGGTATGATCCATTCATGGAACGTGGTTGTGGAATGCAAATAGAGGTAGCAAAACAAAAGCAGACAGGTTGACGCGTAATGATATTGACCTCGACGCCGCCGCGCGCACTGAATGGAAGACTTCTTGAGCAACACTTGCACGATCTTATCATGACCAGATGAATCAAACGGTGCCCGAGGAGCATCTCGAGCAAGGAGCGAACCACCTGAAACGACAGAAAAGAAAAGAAATCAGAGTCAGGGATGGCGAGGCAACGCAGAGGATGCAATGCGCAAGACAGCGTGTACGTTGGTATTCATCTACCGGGGTGGGACACGATGCCCCCGTCGTCGGATTCAATCTTGAGCTAATCACCCAGACACGGAGGAAGATATCGGAGAAGTAGTTTTGAGAATGCGGAGTGAGGAGCATGATTAATCTGCGGGGCACGCACCGAGATTTCAAGCACGACGCGGCGGGTAACGAGCGAGCGTGAGGGGACCGAGGAACAGAAGAGGCGAAAGGACGTGGAAGCGGAGCAGTGAATAAAGAGCGCACGTCAAGCAAGGTCATTGGAGACCAAGCAATTGCATGATAAACCTCTGTGTGAAAGTCCGTACGAATAATCCCAGCGGGATAGCAGTCGCGGCGCTATCAATGGTAATCGCGCGCGCGTCAAGGGTGGGGGAAGGAACGACACAAGGACGGCGTCACAAAGACATGATGATCATGAGATAAGCATGACGAACGCGAGTGGAAGCGAGCAACGAGTCGACGCACCGACACATCATGAAATGGGCGCCTCCTGAACTCTACACTCGAGGCCATCTGGACGACCAGATGAACGCTGGTCAGTGATGCACCGTCCATTGGGAAGATTCAGCGATCCGACGCACATGAAAATATGAGGCGCCCGGGATTCGAGGATGTGAAGTGGCTGTGAGACTGAGCAGCGGAGCGCCACCGCCGGGACGATGATTTATATCAGTTCCGCTGTCGCAGTAACGAGTTCTCTGCTGGTAGACAGAATAATGGGTCCGTGTCTGTCATCCGAGATATGGGGTGCAAGGATGAAGCAGAATGTCGGCGAATTCGTAGAGTCGTGGAATAGAAACGGAGTGCAACACGATCCTCTGCGTCATGCCCTTGACCTTGCGCTCGACGCCGGTATTCACTATAGTCTATGGATGAAAGACAACCTCAGACCCTTGCACAGCACCTGTCTGACACGGCTGAACTGGACTGACTTCGTCCTGAAGCCGATTGGTTACTAGTAGGGAATCGCACCGTACATATGGCTTACGGTGATACGTACGGTGCACGTACCGGGAGCCATCTTGGTGCGTGCCGAGGAGCCCGTACGTATACGGGATACGGGTCCGTATCAAGCCGTATTTCGGCAAACGCGCTTGACCTTTGCCGTGGGGGCACCATCTCGGTTCGCATTTACTTCTGATGATCTGCGCTGAGTGAATTTCAGCGATATCAACAATGCCGCGACCCCACATCTGCCGATTTGTCCCCCCGAAGGTGGCCGTACACCGTACCGTATGTATCCGTACGTGATCCGTAACGTACCGTCGGGTGCCGGACGTCCTCGGATCGTGCCTGCACGTATACGGATCTCCTTCCGTATTACGAGTACTTATGTAATCGTTTATGATCGACTGACATGAGGTTTTCAAGGTGTGATGAAAAAAGTCTCAATCTAAGATTGCAAATGAAAATAGGGCTGTGCTATTCTTCATAGTGGTTGTGTTGAAGAAATTGTAGTGGCTGTCCTTTAACTTGCCTTCATGTTTTGTGAAGAAATAGTGGCTGTACCTTTGCTTCGTAATCATGCGATCATTTCTGGGGCGGGTTCGAACCTCGCCGGGTGTCTTTATTTAAAAAGGCCTTGTTAGACCTCCGAAAAGTAGAACCTGAATGGCTTTCTAAGAGAAGACATATGAAGGCATCCATGCGCGAATATTCTTTTCTCTATACATTAAATTTGAATGGTACGTGGGCCCAGCAAAATCCTCGCAGACTTGGCACACTGTGTGCATTGATTTAATGGGTAGGAGGTCTACACAGACTCGGAACTTGTCCGTTTAAAATGACGAATTGTAATCATCAAAGGGAGGTTATAGCTAGCACTTCTACATCATGACATACCTCACCTATGACCGTAGAGTGGTTGGGGGCTTGATGTGGCTTGCAATTTCTACAACGAAAGTTCACTTATTACTCCCAAATGTGAGCTAAAATCCCGGCAGCAAAAAACCTTGAGGTTTATACGCTCTTCCAGATGCTCCATGAGCTACCCTCTTTTTCTGAAGAGGCATTGGGGTTGCTCCACCAAGAGGTCCCTTCAGTATGAAACCAATAGGATACCTTCACCTAGAGCTCCAACAACAAGGGTCAACGAAGGTTTTTTTATGGTTCAACAACGGATGATCCTTCTAATGTAAGTTCTTTTCGGGCTCCGGGGTAAAAGACAATTACAATCGATCTACATACTCAGATTTATTCCAGAGCCCTTGGATGAAATGAAATGGCTCAATATTCCTTAGGTGTCTCACTGCGTTCAGCGGGTCCCTAAACACGGCATCGTCTAGCCGAACGCACAGCCGTGGATCCCGGTCTATTTCGGTCTACCGGGCTAGATCGGTGTGATCTCGGTCTCCTAGGCACCGCCTAGAACAAGCTTCGATTAGCCGAACGAGGGTCAGCGTAAGTACCCTCGACCGACGCGTCGACCTCTGCCTCGGCGACTTATGCCATGTTCGCGTTGTGCCGCCCTCTCGCACTCTTTTGAGCACTTCGAGCTCTCGTAGGGAAGTGTGCCCGCTGGGCTTGCCTTACACGTAATCTGATGTCCTCGTGTCCGCTTATTTAATTATTATGCTTCTGCTAAACTTTGATTTTGCGGCGACGTGCACTCCAACGGCAATGGTTGCACCAGCCTTGTGCTGCTCTCTCTTCCTGAACCCCCACATGGATGTATCATTGAGTTGTATGAATTGTTGCTAGTATACCGTCAACAATCTGAAGTAAAAAGGGCACCAGTGCAAGCGGCGCGCGTGGCCGAAATAGACAGTGTGGGTTGATATGGGTCTAGCCCGATCAGCCCGCCTAGACCCGTGTGGCCACGTGGCGCGGAGTTGATCTAAACATACATGGCCGTTTAGGCGTGCCGGCTCCCGCGTAGCCGCCTAAACGCAAACCGCGTTTACAGACCCGCTGAACGCAGTGTCTGGGCTCCCGGTGGGATAGCGCCTTCCATAATGCTTCTCGGCTGTCTGAGTATAAGCCTCCTCCAAAGCATCACACCAGGGCAGACAATGTGAGTGCATAACTCGTTTAAAATTATTAAATGGCGCGAAACCCAGGATTCAGCTAGTCAAATGCTAGCGAAATTAAATGAGACTGTGTAAGGGCCACAAGCACCATTATATGCTATGCTTGAAGATCTAGAAGTAAGGTTCACACCGGAAAAAAAAAGTACATAAGTATGAGTTTGCCGGGCCGTGCCGCGGCCATCACCCCCAAATTCACGTATTTTGTCACGTACCGTCTACGGTACGTACGGTGCGATTCCCTAGTTACTAGACGCCCTAGCATACACATCGCTTCTCTGAGACTGGTGTGGCTAGCTCTGTCTCCGTCCTGATTCTGCGGTTCTCTCTGTTACCGATTTCCTGCATACTTTCGTCGATGCGCAACGTCCGTGCAGCACTGCGGGAATGCCTCACTCAAGGCTACACCCAAATCCACCAATTCCGAATCCCCGCTGTTGACGCAACGACTTGCCCATCGCGCCGAGTTGCTTCGCTTAACAACGGTCCGCATTTCCCGCAGAGCACATCTACGCACTTCGACCACCATTCGCTGCCACAATCCCCATACTTTCACTCTTGTCTCCGACCGTACTTGGGGCTCGGTTATCCCGCCTGGACACTGATTTCCGCGGACTCGTTAATCGCAGCGCCGGCATTAGGGACCTCATACTCGGTCTTTCGGTCCGCGCCTCGGGATCGGGGGTATTGCCGGAATCCATTTTCCTGGATTTTCGTGGGTGTCCATGCATTCCGGGTCAAACACCTATCCCGCACCCAGTAGCGGCCTTGCCGCCCGATACCCCTCCGACTCTCGATCCGGCCCACCAACTACAATATCATCTCTCCAATTTATACGCCGGAGCGAGGGTGGCGCGAAGCGCCGAGCGGGCGAGTACTCGGAGTAGATGCTACAGTGGTGGGTCCATACGTTGAAGATCAACGCGAATCGAGGGAATGCTGATCCTCCCTCGACACAATTCTTTGACAGGTACGATAGTGTAGTGGCGAATGAGTGCAGAAATTATGGTGCGTAAATTCTTCGTACTCATGCTTAATGATCTCACGACTGGTGTCTATGCATTCTGCCCGCTCATCAGATACAATCGATAGAATTTGATACTGGCGGTTCTACCGTTGCTGTTGGTTTCCAAAAGCAGAGTGTTTGTAATTTTCTGGAACCAACCAAAAGTTTTCCCGACAGCTCAATATTTCCGAGCATACCAGGGTCAACTTGATTTGATGTTATTGCTAGCCTCCGTTGTAATGAGGAGATTGGCAATCGACCCCGATCCGTCACCCGTCCGTCTCAGGAAGGCACGTCCATAATTTTCATTGACTAAGATCGTCGAGCAGGCTCCTGCGAACAGTTTTATATCAGATCTGCGTTTTATTCGGAAATAAAAACTGGTCCATAATTCGATGGCTAATTCTCCACCTCACTTCGTGCAACGAGGGACTTGCGATATTGTCTGTGCGGCCCCAAACAGCACAAGCTTGTCACCGTTGACTTCAGCCCCAAGGGTGTACATCGCGAACGCGTCTATGCCGCTCTGGTTGAGATTTATGCTCCAGATGGAGTACCCTGCGCCCGTGCTCACGGGCTGGTCAGGGCGTGGAACATCTGTCTCGACAAGAATCGGACGGCCGACATCATCCATCTCGAGTCGCTCAAGGAACACGCGCGTCGGATTCAGGCCGTCCCGCACCTGTATCTCGTGTTCAGCTGGGGTCGCACACTTGTGTTGAGAAACCTACCGCAACATCAAACCTCCCTACGAACGGTGGGAAAAACTGCATCCCCGCCGTGATGCAGGAGGAAGTGGAGTAGAGCACACCGTCCTGCACTGGGAAACCGATGCCGCCTTGGTCCTCGAGCTTGCCATCCACGACGAACCGCATGTTCTTGATCCCTGCCGTGGCATCAAGCAAGAGAGGACCTCCATTGTCCAGGATCGAGTAAAACGCTGCGCTGTAGAGGCCACCGGTGGACGTAGACACGCCCGCGGAAGGGAGTGAGAGGTTGTGTGTACCACCGATGTGATCGTCCCAGAGCAGATTCACGGTGTGAGTCTCATCCAATGTCATGTTCCAGAACTACAGCCTGTTAGAGTTGCAATTGTGTAGTGGGAGGGTTGTCGAGACACACCCTAACTTCACCGGAAAATTGCACCGTGCCGTTGTCGAACAGCATCGTGAGGATTTCAGGTTTAACTGGCAGAGGCGTGATGACCTCGGTGAGCTCCACGCCTTTGGGGACGGTATCCAGCATGCGCGCGAACAGGGTTGCGCACGTCGACGCGTACAGTTCAGGTGATCTCGCGAACCTGTAATGTAATCAGCCAGCTGATAGCTCCAAAACTATGCAGCGCACGAGGCCATGGTTGCGTTACCGTCGCTTCCAAAGATCCGCTTATCCGAGTTCGTGGTATCATTCATACCCACGACCAGTGGATCCTTCGTTGTCCCCGAAATATACTCCATGGCGCTGCAGGACGGTGGGTGAGTACGATGGAAACTAAATGACAATCACTCGCATGTTGTTGTCGAAATGCACAGGGGTTGAGTCGAAATGCGCGACGGACAGAGTGTCATTGGGGTCGTAGAACTCAGGGACGATGTTTGGGAATGCTGTGTGTTGGACACCGCCGAACGTGTGTCTGGTAACGATTAGATGCGAGTCGGCGGAGATGATGCGAGTCGGCGGTGCTCACCCGCATGCAACGAGGCTGATCATCTCGATCTGCGTGAAGCCCTGGCGGGCAAAGGCGTCGATATGCGTTTGCAAGCCTTGTTGAGGTTGCGGCACCCCCGGCGCATTGGGTTCACCGGCGTCCACGCGTCCTCCGCGGAACGCGATTTCAGGGCCTCCGCTTTAATATCACTTAGCCAACTCCTGTGAAACAAGTAGGGACTTACCAGTTCTCGATGGCAACAATAGCACCAATCGCGAACGTATCAGCAACTACGAATATAATATTACCACGGGTCAGGAGGCGGGAGGCTGCGCTTGCATACTTGAGATATACTGAGTGGCAAAGGCACTGAGTACTTCCGAAGTTCTGAAAAACCCGTCGCCTGAGTTCTAGAAATACATGACTGATTGTCAGCGCCTCCTTATTTCAACCGCGAGACATACCTCTGGGCGCGCCTGCTCCTCTGCGAAACGAATCGATGAGTCTAGGCCTCCCGTGCCGTCCATGATATTGTGCGTCGCCATATCATGATATGCCTGTACGAGCTCAGTTGGACGATCGGACTAGGTGGGCTTCGTCTCACAGTGCGTATCCAGTCCGCGGCGTCGGACCTCCCAGACATATTTCCCTCAAAGTTATCCGCAATGCAGGGATCGACGAAGCCGGCGATACCTTCGTTGTGGCCGAGTTGCTCGAAGCGCGCGGACTCGAGGGCGTCCAGCTGAGGTGAGGGCCAAACATATCCGTTAACAGTCACAAGGAGCGCAAGGAAGATAAACTCGAGCATTCTGTGGAAGCCTAAGAAGATGAAGCGAAAAGGCAGCCTTTAAAAGCTCGAAGTTCATTATATTTATATCCACCCTCGATAGGTTGCGGAGACAGATCACCGCGAGACTGCGTCTGAGTCCCACACTTGTACAGGATTCACTTGCAATCGGGATGCAATCACTACAGAGCGACATCGGACCGAGACAGGAATAGAATGACCGGCTACGGCGAGAACCTCCCGTGTCCGAGGATTCAACTAGGAATTCCGAAATCGGAGACAGCTCGCCGTGCAACGAGGACCTCTCGCATATGCGACCAGGTACGTAATTTCCGTGTTTTCCACGCACTGTCTTCAGTAGTGGAGTCCCCTCGCTGTGCATAGAGAGCTGCGGCTTTTCAGGCAGGTATGGCCAGTTGTCCGCCGTCAACTGTGTTCCAGCCGCTGAAGACTTGTAGCGGCCATGGGCCCGAACGCGGTGATAGCTTGGTGTGGTGAGAATTTCTAGAGGAGCTTCGAAGGCACGCGCAGTCCCATAATCTCGGCTCCAGATGTGTGAGCTTGTCGTCCTTGTCGAGATTCCTGTGACCGACTAGGGAAACAGGTCTGGGTCGAGAAATTCTCGACTTCTCGATCATGACGGCATATCACGAACGTCCCGATACTGCTGTGATCAAGGGGGCCCAAAGATAAGCAATTGCCATATGGGGTAGAGGGTAGGGGGGGTACCTGGACCCCGAGAAAAAAAATTGTCGCGGCTGGAGGTCTTTAGGAGTGCTCTAGGACAGCGGGACATCTTTTGAGCCTCCCCTCGTGCTCCCGAGGCGAGAAAGAGGCGATACTAGGCCCAATTCAGGTGTTTGCTCCAGATTTGCGTAGACGTCGGAACGAAACAGAGACAAGCGGTGCCATGCAAGTGCCGCGTAACACTATTTTTGCATGGCACGGAAGAAATCCGCGGACATGGCATGAGTACGTCTCGGGAACACAGTTTGGATTCTTCTGATCCAAGACCACTATGCAGAATAAAAATATTACCACTGGTCCCAAGCTTACCGCGACAAGCACACTCGAATGCCCAAAGTGCTTGCGCAACATCCCAGTCGGTACAGGGGTCAAGCCAATCTCAAAACAAATCACGTTGACTCCCGAGCCCGAGAAGGAGGATTAAATACGGGCTCTCGGGGAGAAAGGATAGGAGTTGATTACAGCTGTTTTCAAAAAAGTAGACCTGTTTTGATTGAGTGGTGCTCTTCGATCCTTGCTTACCTCTGTTTAACACGGAGTCTTCCTGCTCCACTTTTATGATGTCACAGGTGTGTGGATGCTCACGCTGGGCGGCGAATCTCGTCCGCCTCTGCGCGGCGAATCCCTGACAGTGACTTACAGGATGCCCGGGCACCGAGAAAATGTTCCCAACTACTCAAAGAAACAGTTGGACAGAGTTGTACCAAGTTGGTACCAAGACCAACTGACGGAAGTTGCAAATCAATGACAAATTGTGGAGCAGAAGCAGACTCAGTGTCAAACAATCGTAAGCACAAATCGAAGAGCACCACTCGATCAAAACCGGTCTACTTTTTCGAAAACGGCTGTAATCCAATTTTCCATTCATTGGCGCCCGATTGGCACCCGATTCCGAATCGGGGGAACGCGATCAATATAATGTATTTCTATTCTGACCTGAACATTCCGCATAGTTCGTTATAGTCTCGATGCGAAAAACTACTTTATATGAGCTCAAGATTCTCTGTGAATATTTTTTTTAAAATGCACGGCGCCCCCGTATTATTTTGTGCTAACCGGCAAGCTTTTGACAATCGACATGTCCCAAAAAGGGAATTGTCCCATCACGTGCTGTTTACGTAGGGGTAGGGGTAGCTGAGCCCCCGAGAAAAAAAAATTTGTAGGTGATATCATATTTTCTTATCTTTGTTCCCCCTTGGCTGTGATCTGCTTGCCAGCACCCTTATGACGTATCCAATTATTGTTAATTCTGATCTACAGATCAAAGGCGGGATATCCCGAGCCTCCTCCTGACAAATCGTTGAATTCGAAAGTCCCGATCAACCGCGGCATAATCCGAAGACCTAGACCGCTCAATTCTGACAAATACAGTTGCGGACGAGCAAAGCCCACCAATTGCCTTTAGCCTTAACTAGACTTATCTAGGTCCCAATTTAAATTTTTCTGGGACCAGAGTGGCCCAAAGAGCTCAAAAAACATACTCCGAAGTTTTTCCCACGACAAATTAGTGGCGCCAAAATTTTGGGCCAGACTGAAAACCCCGATTTGTGATCGGAGATGATTGGCGGTTGGGCATAATCGCGATTTTTGGAACACAGCCACATCATATTATGTAATCAACCTACAACCGCCTCGATCGCCGCCAAGCCACTGTTTGAAGCTGAATGGTGCTGCTTTTGTGGCCTCACTGCCCACTCTGCTGCTCTCCCAGTCAGTCCCGAACGATAAGCAGTCATAAATCTCCATGATCTGTTGACAAACCGCTGAATTGCCTCTATAGGGCAGGCATCAAGGTACTTCAGAGCCAGGTCCTTTGAATCTTGAAAGTTCTTCTTGGGAACTTGTCGATAGCGATACTTGCACCATCCCCAGTACTAAAAAATCAGAAACCTGTTTATGATGTTGTAGCAAAAATAACTTACCATTTCAATCGGATTGAGCTCGGAATGGAATTTGGGCAAGAAAATGCATTCGTGGCCTGCCTTGGTAATTAATGTTTCAAGCATTGATGGTTGGTTCAAGAAATCATCCTGCTGGCTCAGGAGGCAAGCCATGCAACACCGAGTGTTTTCGAGGGGACAGACCGGGGCACATTTTGTTCGGAGTTTTGAAACATCAAAGCCACACTCCACCAAGACATCATAAAGTCCCTTGGCCTGACCATTGGCCGTTGTCATCTTCTGAACCTTACCCCGCTGTGCAGGGGTGGGGTTGGTGTCAGGAATAACTGTGTTGTTCTGTATCCTTTGCTTTCCACCATTAGATTTATTCATGTCAAATGCACTAATGTTGTGTTTAGCTCACTTGGATGGTCTTCCAATGCGTAGTGTGCCTCCAGCCATGGTGGGAGAGGACAAGAGGGGGTGGTGTGATAAGAAATAGCTGGTCGGCCAGAACTTTTGAACTTTTGATCAGCAGACTGATCAGGTGATCAATAAAGATAGTCGAATTACACGATAATGGCTCGATGGATTTTGGAGATCGTTGCAGATTCAGAATCGCCTCGACGAGAGTTTTCGATTGCACCCCCTCCGAAGGTTTTCCCATCAGTCTAAGCAGCGCCAAATGTTTTGATGGTCTGATGCACTAAATCATGATTTGCCGAGGAAAGGCTCAACAGATTGACTTAAATTATATATGGCCAGGAAGCTCTCGATGGGATCCATCGATTGGCCTATTCATCTCACCTACAAAAGTCATAATTGTTTTTGGTGGGCTTTGCTTGTCCACAACTGTAGTATCCAGTCAACGGTTCCAGTCAATTGCGTAGTGTCCATCAACCACGGCATATTCCGAAAACTATTCGAAACGTCTCTACGCAGCACCCCTCGTGTGAGTAGCCATCATTTCCTTGCCTTTTGATAGCCATGTTGAAACCTCCAGGCATACAAGATTCAAGCGCGACACCTGTGCTTTGTGCGGTGCGACGCGACAACTGATGACGAAATTTCGTCGTCTGGGTACCCCCGACCAGGCTCGAAGTGGCGCCATTCGTCTTCGGAGCCTGTGCTTATTCCTAGACCAGTGGCTGGTCAATCCGTTAGGCGGAGCAGCCGCCGCCTCGCCGATACTGTGCGTGGGGAGGGAAAATGGAAAAGGACCCGTAATTCATCAGTGTAGAGCGACAGTAATACCTACCGAATACCCCTAATTTATAAGCCTATTACCGAATATGCGGCTCACGAAGAGTTTCGGAGGGGAAAAGCTACATGGATTGATGGAAGTGGTAAAGGGTAAAGGAAGGGTGAGGTTACAGAGCTGCCCGGAGGGCCTTATGGATCAGTCATGGGCCACAGAAATGGTCGGAAAAACGCCCCAGCCCAGGGCAGTACGAAGTCACTGCGTTGAGGCCCCCTGTAGTCACAGGGTGTGTCTACTGATGTAGACTAAGGGGTAGCCACAGATTTTTGTCTACATATGACTACATTGTGTAGACACACTTGGCCTACATGTGTCTACCCATGTCTACGCTTGCAACCTGCGTCTACCTTGGGTAGCCACATGTAGTCTCACGTAGACCAAGGTACACATACATACACCAAGGTATACATATGTAGACCTGTATATACTAGCCACAACTTGGCCGTAATCCGCCGCGAATCCAAAATCCATCCAGCCAGTGAAGTACGTACGATGTCGTACGGCTCGGATGCGACGCCGGATCACTTCTGATTGATCACATTCGGCAAGGCCCGCTCAGCATCAGTCGGATCAAACAATCATCAATTCGAGCTCTTGACGCAATTTTTGTACTACGAGTATATATAGGGCGGGAGCGCACGATGAACGGAGTGGGAGGCCTGAAGAGCGAGGCGGTGCCCATAGCCACCCTGCGTGGCTTGAATGATTTGCAGGGCTGATAAAATATTATTCATGATGCTGCTTAAATTAGCTCCAGCCGCGTAATTTAGAGTTGCAACGTGGTGCGGCATGTAGAGCCAGCCACAAACATAGGTATAGGATGTGCAGCACCAGCGGAATGGTCCTTCGGGGGGGCACTCACGAATCCAGACATCAGCGACAAGATGGGGAGGTAGGCGCCTTTGGGCACCATGTGTCTACCGGACGTAGCCAAAAGTAGCCGAATGTAGCCGAACGTAGCCGAACGTAGCCGAACGTGGACATAATGTGTCTACGTCATATAGTCTAATGTTGCAGAACGTAGTCGCAGGGTTCGTCGATCCATTGTACCCAAGGTGTGTCTACAGGGATCGACAGATGTAGACACATGTAGTCTCATGTAGTCACCGGTAGCAGAACGTAGGCAGACCTGTGACTACGGAGGGCCTCAACGCAGTGAGTGTTATAGGGTAGCCCCATCTTTTCCCAAAAGTCTGCCGCCTTATCATTTTATAGCCGCTGCAAAATTGATGGTAGTCGGCGCAAATACATTAAAGATCAGTGTTGGACGAGTGGCACCTTTTTCCAACCACATATCTCATTCGGATTAGCTCGGTCCGGGTACCATTCAAAAAGCCGTAACCAAGGCTTTCGATTTCGCGGTGGCTGCTGCAATTTAGAGAATTTGGCGTACTCAAAACTGGCCTAAAGCAAACCTCGTATGTTTTCAATTGAATCTTGTCATGCTTATCGAATTCTCCGTCGGTTCCCAACTTCTCTGGTTCGCAGGCGTGCGGGGTACCACTCAAATAGCAATAGTTTCGTCCCTCATATCTCCGATTCGCCGATCCACCATCCAAATTGGGAGTTGACGGCGACCTGAAGCCGAAGCATCAATGACTAGACTTCAAGCACGCGGCCACAAAGTGGGACGAACAGGTACGATATCGCACTGATTACTGCGCCACGTTAGGCCGCCGAACTGCCGACCTCAATCCAAGGATGATGCCCTCGTGCTAGTCTCTCCTAGACCTGGACTATGGCGGCAAGGAAATCTGCTCGAACCTGAACCGGATGTGGTGTTCAGGTTCAGGATTCAGAGAATACCCCAACTTTCGGACGATAACTGGAACCAGGGAAGTTTCGAAAGCCGGCACACTGGCCGGAATTTGATTAGTGCGCATCACTGAGGTAATTAACACCTTTTTGCCTACCTCTATGTCGGGTTGTCATATTGCTACTGCCGTCCGTCCTCGTCTCCTGTTCAGTAGTCAAAGGTGGTCAATGGCTTCTATGCTTTGGAAATAGCTCGCTTCTGCTGATTCCTTTTGTATATGACTGCTTCTTTCCTCCTTGGAGATGCTCTTGCCGCTATCCTACTCGGCCGCCGTCGGGACACATCGTAATAGGCCCATTTCAACTTGTCTCCTCATTTCAACTTTTATTGCAGTCGAATTATTGGACAGTATAAGTATGGCCCATAGGCCTGCATAAATCCTGCGAGGACTTGCTACTGAGGTGCGACCCGAGCTCGAAGATGTCAACCATTTTGGTAACCCGACTCGAGTTGCATCCAATTTCCCTGTTTGCATCCGGAGATGTCAGCTAATGCTTTTTGTACAGTATATGTGCCATATGGCCCATAAAACTTCAAAGTAGGGCAACTTCAAAAATACAGGTTTCAAGTGGAGGCAGAGTCGCATAAGAAAATCTGCAACCTTGGACTCTGCCACTCCAACTTGACGAAGAAATCGGCCACAGGGCCGGCAGAGGGGCGGAGTTTCAAAACCGAATCAATAACCTTCGGCGGCCCTCTTACCGAAAACCACTGTGGTATAATAAAGGTGGAAAGCCTGGATGGATTTAGCATCAGCTGGGAGCAGAAATCATGGCCTATGTCCTCCTACTTTCCTTCACACTGTATAGTTCACTGTAATTCCAATCAGCCACTGTATTCTGTACACTGAATTAGCGGATCGAGGAACTTGAAATGTGTGAATTATTTGACACCAGTGGAACAGGAAGGTCCGGTGGAGTGCAGGGCTCAGTGCACACTGTTATTTCTGCGAGGGTGAGATCCGATGGGAGCGCGAGAGCCTGGCAGGAGAGGTGAATGGTTATGCCAACTGCTTGCCGATGCCGAACAATGATCCCATCACCCCGGCAGCGATCCCGCAGTGGATCTCGCCCAAACTTGCTGATTCTAAACCTCAACTTGCATTTGCAATTGTATGAGCTGTCCAGCCGCGTGAATTTAGATTAATGAAGTTGTACATCTCGTAACTTGCACAGGGTCGGGTTTCAGTCAGTCGAAGTTGTACGTCAAGTTACAACTTGCAGTTTGCCCCGAAGTTGCCTATACAGTTGCCTATCCCTTCTATACACCAGAACGGTGGCTGTTGCATGACATAGTCGCCGGAGGCTACAGTATAAGAAAAAGTGTGTTTTCTTTTCTTTTCTTCCATATCAGTCAGCTTTTAGTCAGCGCCTCGGCCTTGTCTCGGCCTTATGCTGGATTGCTCATCTCCAACACAGAGTGCGGAGCCATGTTTTTGATTCCCGAACATTTGTTTCAATTTGGGATCGCGCAGGCAATACCATCGGAAAGAAAGCTTTCGTCCGAATGAATACACACAAAAAAAATCAACTTGCTAAGTATTGCCAGAAGTTGTTGGTAGAGAGAGAGGCGTAACTTTAACGAAACTGGTTTTACCTCGGCTCGCAAAAAGAGATGACGAAAATATGATTTATTCCAGGGCCTGAAAATAGGACGGTCTCGTGCGGGAGGTGTGAGTTGTATCGTGGAATTCTAGTGCCGTAAAACCCTTACGTAGTGGTAGTGGGAACAGTATAAAAGGGTCGAGACATCTTCCCAATCACTGACCCCTATTCACCATGCCCCTCTACGAAGTTTGGCACAGCTATCCCCTCTCCGAGACCCAGCGCGCCGACCTCGCCCAGCGCATTACCACCATTCACACCACGGTGTTCACGGTCCCCGCAGCCTTCGTCCACGTCCGCTTCGCTAACTACGCGGCGACGGAGCACTACATGGAGGGCAAGAAGCGCACAGGCACCATAAACCTGGTGCTCTGTAATGTGCGCCCAGGGCCCTCGCGCACACGCGACCTTTACGAGTCGTTGTGCCGCCAGATTGAGGCCACCTGGACAGCCAGCGTCGGCGACCCCGCGACCCAGGGTGTGGCGCACGCCCACTTGGCGGGCGCTTTTGTGCTCGGCACGGTGACGGTCGCAAACGAGCAGGGTTTCATGATCCCAGAGGCCGGCCAAGATGCCGAGTGGATGCGCGAGAACCTGCCCAAGTTCCAGGCGTTGGCGGATGACAGGAATGAGCTCTGCCGGGACATGATCGCCGAGCTGAGGACGCGTGAGGATTTCAAGTTTGTGTTTGAGAATAGGAGTGCGTGAGAGACTGGGGTATGATTTACGCGAGGAAGACGAGATGTACATGTAGAACGAACATGGCACTTGTAGATAGCACTGTACAAATAACGATGGGCCAAATAAATTGGCAGCATTGCGCAAGATTCAACATTGTAGACGACATGGCGTAGCGCGGGGCGCTTCCCCGAAGAGATCGCGATTGTCCACGCGATCGACCGCTGCGTCGCTGAAAATCAGCTCTATTTAAATCCTGAAATCTATTAATTTGCCCCTGGTACCAAACGGGTGGCTATGCCCAAGACACACCCACAGGTTTTGTACCACAGAACGGAGCGGCAAATCATCAGGCGAGCCGGAGCGTTTGCGCTTCTGGTGGGCGATCATAGAGGCCCCGCGAACCTTGTCACCGGCCATGGTTTCGTTTTCGAGTCTCCGACGACACCCGTTAGTGAGGAAAGATAGATAGAAAGATGAATCATGAGACGCACCTCCTTGAGCTCGAGCTTAGCCGCGTCCGATTTATCCTTCGCGTCGTCTTATTGTTGTTCGAATTTCTCGAGGGCCGAGGCGATGAGAATCGCGACATCGTCCTTCATGTGCGGGGCAGCGAATTTCGCCTCCTCGCAAGTCGGATCCTGGATCCAAAAATCAGCAAGACAGTCATAAACACGGTGTGAATGCGCACCTTCTTATAAGCTATCAGCGCCTTCGCTTTGTTTTGAAGTACCATATATTTCACATCGAGGGCGAACCCGGTCGCCTTCAGATGCCGGTTCGTGGCCTTCCAGGCTTCCCCGACACCACCGTGAGATGCAAGGTATGGCTTGCACTTGTCAATGGCTCGCGCAAGCTGGATTAACTGCGTTCCTCCGAAGGCGTTGCAGGGACCCGTCTTCTTGCCGCGCTTGGAAGGCGCAACCTCCTCGGAACCGCTTTGTTCCGCTTTGTCAGCGGCACCGGTGCTGTTATCAACGGGGTCGCGATTTTCGTCGTCGGTCACACGTCCCTGCAGCGATGGAATGGCACCACGAGGGAGGTTGATTGCGTTGCCGAGAGCGCACGCAGTGAAAAACCGAGGGGGGAAGGTGGAAATTCCTGCTCCATCGTTACAAGGCGGGCCTGGGAGAAGTGAAGGGAAGGGTGCGACGGCGGCGGGTAGGTGAAGTCGGGATGGGCGTCGAGACTAAAACCGCTCGGCTCGTAGAAATAGTCGGCGTCTTCTCCGGTGCGCATCGT
This sequence comes from Mycena rosella, assembly GCA_029378255.1. Lineage (NCBI taxonomy): Eukaryota > Fungi > Basidiomycota > Agaricomycetes > Agaricales > Mycenaceae > Mycena > Mycena rosella. Next base: position 154,455 of record JARKIE010000051.1, read on the forward strand.
CTCGAGCGGGCCAGAAGGGAATCTGGGGATAGGGAAAGGGTCAAGAGTCGTGTTACAGTTGTTAGCCGTGGTGTTTCTGCGACGCAGCAGAGTCCCCTCGCCCTTATATATCCCTCGCAGGCCAAGACGGCCGGTACGGTGACGTTGGATCGTCCTTAATCTCGTCACCTGAGTGGAACCGGTAGGGCTAGTGGTCCCCAGGAAATTTGGGGTTTGATACCTGGTGGTGAGGAACCAAGAAACGCGCGCTACGAGACGTTGAGCAGCGGACGACGCGTCGAAGATGATGGTGTGACAAGGGCACGGGAAGTGACTGAAAGTAACGTCGTCCCAAAACGATTGACATCTCAAGGAATTCACACGGTCGAGCCGAACTCTCTCAAAAAATCCTAAACGGGTTTCATTGAAGAAGAAAAAACGTCGATTTCGGGGGCTACAAATACACACTAATGCAGGCAATATAAGCACAAGTCGAATTTTTCTGGAAATTCCAGACAATCTGACAATGTTAGGGTGCAGGCCCTCCAGAATATGAATTCTTTGAACTTGAAACTTGGGAATCTAGACCTTATGAGGTAGGCAATCATGCAATGCACAGAAAATACACGGCAACTCCAAGGAAGTTAGTTTTCTTTTGGAGTTTGTCCTGTTTCGGCAGGTCATGCGGCAGTGTTTGAAAAATTGGGCCCTTTTCTGGCACTGCGGGGATTTTTTTCCTTCAGGAAAGAGTTGCTAGGGTATGAAACTTGGTCTTTGGGGTAAATGAGGGGCAACATACCCCCAATTCACAGAAAAAAACCAAGTGGAACGGATTATCCAGTGGCTGGCCCACTAATATCTTGACAAGGTCCCGCTTCGTGGGGCCGTACACACTAGGTACTCGCCGGAGAGCGTATTTTATCGGGAACCCATATACAACACACACACCAGATTCATATTGGTAAAGTCCTCCCCTGTTGTGCGAGCGCCGGTGGTTCGACGCCACCAAGGACGTTCCGTAGAACTGATATCTTTTCGCCCACTAGTACTCCAAAGTGCAGATGCATTGAAATGCCCACACATATCAAGTTTGAGAAATGCATAGGATAACTCGTCGTGGAGCAACGCAGTTCACTCCCAGATATACATCTCGTTCGTCTCGCCGTATCATGATTGCTTCACGGGAAGACAGCAAGGCATCAGACTTTCGGACTCGACGTAATAAATTTTCGACCATCTTATTATTTTTTCGTTCTTTTGAGTATGACAGCTGGAGTCTTCTGGAGTCTTCCACATTTCAGAGCCGCTCCCGCCTTCAATATGATCGCACTTCCCCGTCAGTGTTGTGTGATACTGGATTAGGACAGGAAGTGAATGCTGCGATAAATGTAGTTCTTGCATCCATACGCTCCCCTACTCCACAGAGTAAACACTGACGCTTGCGAGGATCCGCACTAGCGCCACCAGAGGCGGCCGCAGAGTCGGATCTGAAATCCACAGTTTTTTTCCCAACTTCCATGAATGAATCAGGATGATCAGCTAACCTCGGGTGTAGTCAGAAGATGGGAGTTAGCTATGGGAGCTGCACTTGATGAAGTCAGGACACAGACGAGAAGAAGCGAGGGGAGGATTTTGAACATCTTGTTTGAGATTAGCCTGGGTAAAGACGGAACTCGAGACCTTGAAGTTGCAAGTCCGCCCGCTGGGCTCTCATATATATACCCCACCCGGCCCGATGAATGCGGTGCGATGACCTTTGGAGAAACGCGGGGCCGTAGATAGCATATAAAGCGCACCCGGGGAATCAAGAGTTCCGACTAGAAGGTCTGCTTCAATCAATCAAGGAAATAGCAGATTACCCGTATCTTAAGCAGATGTGGCGATGGTATGTGTATGTGTTTACAATCACCTCAATTTAGGTCTCCTTGCCCAGCTGCCCAGCAGTCGCCTCTTTCAAGCTTCCTTATTCTGCACTGTACCAATATCTCGGTCGCCTCCACGCCATTCTCTCCCGTAGTTATTTTTGCGGCATCTCAGTTTAACCTCTTTAAGAACTTCTACAGGCTGTGCAATCGCCGCTAGTCCTTTTCAAGGGAACCACATGCCCGGTGTTCTCGCGTTCGCGGCCCGCTCAAAAGCGCCGTCCCGTTCCCAGTTCATACGGCTTGGTTTCTTTCCCCACTGTCATCCTACCTCTGGGACGTCGCCTCTTCCCTTCAATTTGCGGCATACTGAATCCCCTTGCTTGGTGCAAGACACGCGCAAGATATTATGGGTCAAGAGCAAGCCAAGACTCCACGAAATAGCCTAATCGCAACCTTCATTAAAGGTCGCGGATACAAATCATATCCAAAATCCTCCGCAATATCACTCCCACTCAGTATGCGTCCTATCAAGCTCTAAGTCTGCAAGAACACGATTTCCCCTTTTCCCCGAGTTCTCAATTCCTCTCGCGGCTGTCTACGCTTCAGTTGAGTTCTCCTTTGTTCTTCCTGCACGCTGGACTTGTCTGGAGCGAAGTTTCTCTCGCCAAACCTCAACGCGGTGTTCGTCGATGTCAACCCGATCAAGAACCCTAACGATGCGGCGGGAACAACACCTAGCTCGCCGCGGACATCGACCTTGCGACCGGCCGGATCATAGCAAATGTATGTCACTTGTATCTAACCATCTTGCCATTCTGCACCAAACACTCGTACCCCACTCCACATCTGAATTCTCTGCCATGGCCGCACGGTGTTCGTTGATGCTGACCTGCCTGGTGTTCAGCAATGCGATCTATCGGACCATCGAAGGCCATGCTCCACGATTTAACCTTCCATTCTCCTTGCAAAATGCTACCTCCTTTCCTTTCTCCCTTGTGCCCCCCGTCGGCACGCTCAAATTATCGGGTGCACTTTAATTAAACCTGTGCCTTGAACGGCTACCGGCGTATTATTTTCGTTTGACCGCTTCGTGGGTGGTGCTGGACCCACAAAGCTCGTTAGTTGGTTCTCACCCCATGATCTCATCACCTGAAACCTCTGTTCTTGGGGCATAGCTCAGATTAGAACTATAGTACCTATTCACTCGTGTCATATCCTACCTGGAAGCTATGAGGGTGGGCTACTCAGATTTGAGAATAACTGACAAATCTGAGCTAGTTGGGGTCTGTTGTACCAGGAAAATTGCTAGGGGTAACCGTATCGGCTGGCCTGTGGCGAGTGTGTGTGGGACGTGCATTTACCGGCCTTGGATTCGCGAGGCGGGCAGGGAGGTAGAACTTGAAGCAACCCGTGATCCAGTAAGTGGAAAAAGTAGCACTAGGAAGGATGGGGCCCAGCTTATTGAAGGGGAAAGCAGGAGACTCTGGTTGCTTGCAGGTTCTGCAGTGAATTTCACAGTAGAAGCTGCAGGATGACAACCAGTGTGACCCTGGTCTAGCCGTGTGACACATGTATGGAACCACATTTCAGAGGATGTGTCACAGTCAAGACCTTGCGTCCAATCCTACAAGAGAGTGGATTGGGAAGTGCAGGTAGATGTCTCGAAAAGATGATCGAATAAAAGACTAAAGAACTACAAGTGAATAGCTACTCTACTTATACTGTTTGTCGAACCGTGTGAACTTAAGTAGCTAAGTATATAATACAATGAGGTTACCAGGTGAATTGTGATCGGAGATGTCAAGTGTCAAGTGTCAATACTAAATATAGTCCATGGAACAACTATTGTGTTCCGTTGCCATGTGATCTTTAGCCAGCAAAGTCCTCCCACGTTATGCCATCGGCGTGAAGCACTCGTGCAACAAGCGCTGGGGTCACGTGCTCATCGATCGGTGTTGGAGCGATTAGATTGGGGTCAAATCGTGACAGGATGTTGAGCACAAAAAACTAGATGCCATCATCACTTGCTCCGACACTACAAATATTTCGCGATTTACCTGGTTTGACTTGACTGTGCTTGCCCAGGTTGCAGCTATTTTTTCCAAGGTCACGCCTGGTTCACGGAAATGATACATGTGACTTCATTGTTGCGTGAAAAAAAATTCTAAAGTGCGCTTACGTAAGTGCTCACTTCGGTTTGACCATCATCACACTCGTTGTTATTCAGAAGGCTTGGCTGTATTGCAAAAGCAGGTAAAATGTGAAATATTTGTAGCGTGGGAACAAGTGATGATGGTGCCTCCTTTTTTGGACTGAAAATCTTCTCAAATGTGATTCCGTCGGTGTGCTTCTCAGCTTGACCGTAGTCACACTTGTTGTAATCCTGCAGGCTTGACTCTATTGTGAAACCGGGTAAATCATAGAATATTTGTAGTGTGGGAGCAAGTGATGATGGCACCTAGTTTTTTGTGTGGAAAATCTTCTAAAATGTGCTTACATAGGTGTGCATCTCGGCATGATCATTTTCACACTTGTTGTAATCCTGCAGGTTTGGCTCTGCTGTGAAACCGGGTAAATCATAGAATATTTGTAGCGTGGGAGCAAGTGATGATGGCACCTAGTTTTCTATGCTTAAAATCTTCTAAAATGTGGTTCCATTAGTGTGCAATTCGGTTTGGCCATCCACTCATTTCTCACGGAGTTGATGGCTGACCCCCCCCCACCCATGGAAGAAAAGAGATAGGCTCGCTCTATACTGTAGCTGCCTTGATTGAAATCTTGGGAAGTGCTTCGCCCTTTCTAAGGCCTCGGGAGTTGTCTAAAACCTTTTCACCAGCACACTAACCTTGAATAGCCATTAGCCTTCGGGAGCTACAATCATCTCGTCCGTCAGGTTGTATTCCAGCAAAATAAAAGCCTTGTCCTTTGGGATCTCGAGTACATTGTAAGGAATTATATTTCAATGATCTTCTCTGCTCAACGGGATGAGTCAGTTCTCGAGACTCACTCAATGCAACGGTCGAGGAAAGCAAAGGCATATATGACGCCGCCATCAACGCCATCGTCAGCACGCTGTTTGCTTTAAACCATGAGATCGAAGGTAAAAACTTTGAACATAACTCTGAGTGTGAACTGATGCTGGCACTTCGCCAGAAACCACAGTGCCACTTCATCTCCTAGGTCCATGTTGACGTTGCTGAGAATCAATTGTAGCGAGGAACTTGTCAGCTACGCGGTGGACGCCCTGCAAACCGCTAATTATTCGCTGGTCACAGTTGCAGAATGTCTGGTCTTCGAACTATATTACTTTGTTGTATCCTTTGGACAAAGCGATGTAAGTGGTCCACTACTAGCAGGACAATTTTCCTCATCCATCCGCGTAGGACGCATGGTTTTGCCCGTACGATGATTCCGACTAACTCAGTCGGGTAATTACTGGAACGGCACAAGTTCAATATTCATCCTGTCCAGTGAAAGTATTTGTTCCGCGTGAGGCTCTTCAGTTACGTACAATCAACAAGCCTAATGCAAGTTCTTAATAATGCACAATATCAGTTTTCAGGCTGTATACTTAATTCAGAAGGCACCATTGACGTTCCGTTGAGATCAGTTGGCCACCGGCGATTGATTGGGTTTGGCCTCTCGACTGCATTTCAGCTGCAAGGCCAATATTCTCCCGCACTATCTCGACGAATTTTCAACAAAAAGGATTAATAAGACAAAAGGGACCATTCGGGCGCCAGAAGAGTCAACTACTAGCAACCAAGACGGCTTGTGCCGAGAGCGATGTCATCGAATGACACATGTTTGAAACACACCAGTGTTTGGATCACTCCCATAGGACTCCCATCCCAGACCCCAATTCGAAGGGTTAGGTATGTATGAGGATCCCCAACGTGTTTGCGGGGTAGTGAGAGAAGGGATCGTATTTCCGTTGAAAAGTACAGATGTCAAAATAAAGAACGTACACTGTAAGGGCCGAGGACTTTGCTTTCTCGGAGTTGTTCTCCACTGCTTTATCCGCACTCATCTTAACGGTTTTCTTGGAAGGCTTCCGATCAGCCTTGTAACTATAAAGTCCCGCAATCGAGGGACTTTGGACAACGGCGCCGTGTTGGCCTCCAAAAAAGGCCTGATGCGTGCCTGCAAAGCATCGACAACACCGGACATTTCTAAACCCAAGGCTTCTGCTATATCTTGAAGCTCAGCCTTTTTGCGACTCTTGTTGACTGGCCCTGTGAGGGGTGCTCCCTGAGGGTTAGGGGCCTTGTGGGATTCCGACATTTTCCGGTGGTATTGGGCAGTCGAGGAGTGAGTCACAGATTTTTAAGCGGCCAAATTCTCAAAAACGCAAGTCAATACCGTGGAAACGAATTCGCTGGATAACATTGGAAACTATTGGAATCCAATAGGGGCCAATGACACATCGGGCAATCCCTAATCAGGCAATGTCGATTACGGATCAGCCATATCTGATCGCGTTGCCCACGAGTACCCCTTATCAACCATTGGTTGGTGAGAGCCGACAATAACCATTGGTAACTTCCGAATAACTTGTAAGCGGCGGGCATATCACTCAAACCGTCTCAACCTTTGAGTGATATTCCTCAATATTCTGGGATTGAGACCGATGTACGGTGGAAGTGATCTGGATCGCCTGCGACGACGAAACATAGTCACACAGCAAATTGGGTGGTTTCGGGGGGCCCTGAAATGTTCCCGAAATCATCAGTTCAAGGACCAATTACAGGAGTCCTGAAAACACACCTGAAATGTTAAATTTCCGCGCGCCCGAAGCTGCAGCCGAAACTGCCCGATTCGGGTATGTTTGCGGCACCTCTGATTTGTTTAGTTTCGGATGCAGTTTCGGCCCGCCTGAAGCTGCTCCTGAAACTAATAGTTTCAGGAGCACTTTCAGCATGCCCAAAAGTTATTGTTTCGGCAGCCCCGGAGCGGCCGCCGAGAACAATAAGTTTCGGGTACAGGTTCCCGGCGTGCCGAAACTGATTCCAGGCCGGCCGAGAACGCTCTAGACCTAGTTTTTGTAGCGCCGAATCGGGTGCCGAAACTTATTGTCTCGGGAGCCGGCACCGGCCTTGCCGAAACAATAGGTTGAGGGCAGGCTGAAGCTGCTCCTGAAACCAATAGTTTCGGGAGCAGCTTCAGGTAGCCCTTAACCACATCCGAAACTGAAAAATTCAGACGTGCCGAAAACGCACCCAATCGGGTAGTTTCGGCTTTAGCTTCAGGTGTGCAAGAACTTTGCATTTCAGGTATATTTTCGGTTCCACCTATTCTGGTCCCGAAACTAATCATTTCGGGAATGTTTCAAGGTGCCCCGAAACCTCTAAATTTGTCGTGTGAGTGGGGCTGCGCAAGCTTAGAAATATTACTTAAGAAAATCCATGTACGCACAGATCGCTTAATGAAGGTTTAGCCCACAAGGGTATCCAATCTTGGTCAATCGCGCACTTAAGCATGACCTTAGTTTGACTTTGTTCACATTTCGACCAAGAATATTGTCTCTCAAAGCAGACAAAAATGAGAAGCTTCAAGATACCTGCCCACCGGGACCTGAACTCCGTGAGAAGGATAATTGCACGGACGATTTGGGGATGTTCAACGTGCGAAATTGCCCTATCCATGCGCGCGCGAAAGCGGTTTCCTGGGCTGATTCAACGAAGTTAATTTGAGGAGGAATTGGGATTCTACTGCATCCACTATGTGTTTGTGCATTTTGGGTTATAAATACAGAGACTTTGCGGAAAGCATTGCTGTGTTGAGGACTGGCATGGTGGAGGAAAGAAAGCATATGTTTGTGGCAGTGAAATTGCCAATCGGCAATCTCTTCACACCCGACGACCCGAACTCAACTTGAACCCACACGCCCATGGAAGGAGGACCGCACGATCACGCTAGCATCTCAAGTCGAGGGACTTCACTTGCACTGGCAGAATTTCCCTGTACAGCGAGTAATCCCTCGCCTGACCAGATGCGGTTCATGCGAAAGCCTAGATGTCTTTCATAGAGTACACCAGCGGCCTAGAACCAGATCAAAGCTCGAGCGATTCGAGCAAGGGGAGGGACCTTAAACTCAATAGGTGTTGGATGAAATTACATAGTGCCATTGAACAAGTCCGTGAATGCATGCAGTGTAAACTACGAATACAACTCTAGATGATACAAGTCCGGTGATGTGTAAGTAGACAATTCAAGGGAAACCCGTGCTCCGAGGCCCAGGAGGTATTACAGGCCGCAACCTCGGACAGGATCAAAGCCCGGCGATAGCGACGTTGAGGTTGTTGTAAGCCGTAGTGGCGGCTTCGCATCCAGCGGGCAAGGTGTAGTACATGTGCTGCGAATCAAGGGAGATGAGCTTGGGTATAAAATCGATAACCTGCGAGACTTACGTCGACGGAGGTCTGGAGCGAGGAGAGGGACGGCCATAACTGGTCCTGCAGCCCTGCGGAATTGATCTCCGCGGAAATCAATGCAATCTGACGAGCTACGGTGTCGATGGTCGCAAAGAGCTAGGAGGATCCTTAGTCTAGGAATCTACCCAGTAACAACGCTGAACTCACAACTTGCGACCGCGACGCGGTGGAGGCCGTGCCATTGGCGGTGGTGTACACTGCCATGTTGTTTGTCTATTCGGCGGATTAGTCAATTACAATTATCGAGGGAAGGGCTAGACGTACGACCACGTTCAGCTTGGTGGAAAACATCGCGGAGCGCGTGGTAACAGCGTTGATGTCCGTAGCTAGAGTGTTGGTTAACGTCCCCACGCTGCCGAGGATCGCGTGAACGATATTGGAGACCGAATCCGTAAGAGCGGTGAGCGAGCCGATGAGGTCGCTTCCAGCCTTGTTGGCGGCAGCAAGTGCGTCCGCGAGCTGAACAGTTGCGGAGCTGACGGCGGGGATCAAGGCGCTCGATGTCGAGGCAGCAGAGACCCCACTCGACACGCTAGTTGTCACCGAAGTAGGCGGGGAAATGAGCCCGGAAGGTATTACACCGTCGAGTGCAGAAGTGGCGACTACCAACGGCTTTAGTACATGAGACTCAGGAGATCCAGATGGTGGCTTACCCCCGCCGAGCTGACTCGTAACGGAAGGGATAATCTCCCCCATCATCGAGGTAGCTGAGGTGGCTACGCTAGCCGGAAGAGCAGTCACCACGCTAGCAATTGATCCAAGGACGCTTGTTCCTGCCGAGGCGACGCCTCCAGCGGCCCCGGTCGCCCCACCGATGATAGAGGAAACGTCCGCAGGGAGATTGCTGGCCAAACCGACGACGGACTCTGGGATGACAGTGGGAGATGCGGCGGCACTGAGGGAGGATATAATCGGACCGAGTTGAGTGGTCACGCCCCCGACAGCGCTCTGGATTAGGGAGTTGGGGAGAGCGGTAACGCCAGATGCGGGGGCACCGGTCGCAAGGGACTCCACACTTGCCGGGATAATCGTGGCGGACGCAGGGAGAGCGGTCGCAACACTGACAAGCGATGAGGCAACAGTTCCGAGCGGGCTGGTGACGGCGCCCACGGCGGTCTGGATGAGGGAGGCGGGCAAAGTGGTGATGGGGGATATTATGGGCGCGCCGGCCGTAAGGGAAATCACTGGGAATGAGGAATGAGCACCGAGTTCAAAACAAGATATGTTTAACCGTACCTGATCCGGCGTTGTTGGGGATGTTTGTCGCATAGGAAGCAAGCCCGGTCACGATCGGGAGAATTCCACCCAATATGCTAGTAGCAGGTCCAACAAGATTGCTTGTTCCGGCAGAGACGATGCTCCCAACACCAGCCGGGATAGACGCACTTGCACCAGGGGCATTGCTAACTGTCGATGGGTTGCTGCCGAGGATAGTCACGACACCCGTAGCGCCGGTGACGACTGCCGCCTTGCTCGTAGCGACAGAAATCGCGGACACGATGGCGCTCGTTGCGACAGACGCAAGCGGTCCGGCGTCGGTGGCGATTGAGGTAACCGCAGCGCCCGCGGCGCTGGGGATAGCAGCGGCCTGGCTCGTCACATCGAAAACCACAGATGCGAGAGTGGCGCCCGAGATGGTCGAGCCAGCGTCTCCAGCGACTGAAGTAACCACTGTTGGTAAGGATTAGAACGAAAATTGGAGCACATAAAAGGGTGAGACGTACCAGCACTTGCCGCAGCGCCCGCCTGGCTTGTGACATCGGAAGCGGCAGAACCAAGAGCACTGGTCGCCCCGGAGATTACGGAGCTTGCGTCGCTGGCGATCGAGGTAACGGCTTTTCACGGTGATCAGCATAGAAAGTAGAATTGTAGAGAAAGGAACGTACCAGAGCCTGCGACGATGGTTACAGATGCCATATCGCCCGTCGCGACGGCGGTTACGGACACAATGGCGCTGGTTGCGCCAGAAATGATCGATCCGGCATTTCCCCCGACTGCAGAGAATCAGGAAATTAAGTAGAGTGGAGAGGCCTTGGACGCACAGAGACCATGATGTTTAACAGTAGCCGCCACGCTCGTCACAGACGCGGCGTCGGAGAGGATGCCGACGATGCCGCTCGTTGCGCCAGAAATGATGGAACTTGCTTCGCCGGCAATCGAAGTGACTACGGCGCCAGCTGCGCTGGTAGCAGATGCGATCGCGCTCGTCGCGCCGGAAATTATTGATCCGACATCGCCCGTGAGAGAGGTAACCACTATGCGCGAAAATTAGCGTGCAAATAGGATAGAAATGCTTTATACGCACCAGAACCCACGGCACTCGTCACAGATGCGACATCGCTGGTCGCGACGGAAATTACCGACACGATATCGCCAGTGGCGCCGAAAACGACCGATCCAGCGTCTCCGGTGAGTGAAGTGACCACGGCGCTGGCTGCGCTGGTTACACCTACTACCTGACTTGTGAGGTCGGAGGCTGCTGATGAAATGGCGCTCGTCGCGCCAGAGACAATAGACCCGGCGTCGCTGGCGATCGAATTAACAACTTACCGAAAGATCAGCACAAAGCTAGAAATTACAGGGAATCCGACATACCAGAACCTGCGGCGCTCGTCACGGATGTCACATCGCTGGTCGCGACAGATGTAACAGACACGATATCGCTTGGAGCGCCAGAGATATTCAAGCTTGCGTCCCCGGCGATCGAAGTAGCCACAACGCCCGCCGCGCTGGTTGCAGATGCGACAGCGCTCGTCACGACAGAGATGTCGGAAACAATATCACTCGTGGCTCCAGAGATGATCGAGCTTGCGTCGCTGGCGATGGAAGTGACCACAGCACCAGCCGCAGTTGTCGCAGATGCAACTTGGCTTGTAACGTCCGACACCACGGAGCCGACCGCGTTCGTCGCGCCCGAGAGGACTGATCCAGCGTCTCCCGTGATGGAAGTGACCACTATGCTCGAAAATCAGCATGCAAAGATGGGATAGAAATGTATTATACGAACCAGTACCTGCGGTGCTAGTCACAAACGCAACATCGCTAGTCACAACAGAGATAACAGACACGATGTCGCTGGTCGCGCCAGAGATGATAGAGCTGGTGTCGCCGGCGCTGGACGTGACCACAGCGCCCGCTGCGCTCGTGGCAGAGGCAACCTCGCTTGTGACGTCCATGGCCACGGAACTGACGGCGCTCGTCGCGCCCGAGATCACAGGTCCGGCATCGCCCGTGAGGGAAGTAACGACTTCAATGGTATATTAGTATGAAAAAAATTGCAATGAAAACAACTTGACGTACCAGAACCTGCGGCGCTCGTTGCAGATGCAACATCGCTAGTCGCAAAGGAGATCGCTGAAATAATGTCGCTCGTGGCGCCAGAGATGATAGAGCTTCCGTCGCCGGCGATCGAAGTGACCACAGAGCCGACCGCGCTCGTCGCACCAGAGATTACTGATCCAGCATCTCCCGTAAGAGAAGTAACCACTATGTGTGAAAATTAGCGGGAAACCTGGGTTAGCAATACACGATACGCACCAGAACCCGCCACACTCGTCGCCGATCCGACCAAGCTGGTGACGTCCGATACCGCTGAGCCAATATCGCTCGTAGCGCCAGAGATAACAGAGCTGGCGTCGCTGGCAAGGGAAGTGACCACAGCGCCCGCTGCGCTAGTCGCAGACGCAACATTGCTTGTCGCGACAGAGATAACAGACATAATGTCGCTTGTAGCACCAGAGATGATAGAGCTCGCGTCGCCGGCGATCGAGGTGACTACAGCGCCAACAGATGCGATGGCGCTCGTCGCACCAGAGACAATGGATCCGGCGTCGCTGGCGATCGAGGTAACAACTTACAAAGAGGTCAGCAGGAAACGATAAAATGGAAATATATCAAACATACCAGAACCCACGGCGCTCGTTGCAGATGCAACATCGCTAGTCGCGACGGAAATCCCTGAAATAATGTCGCTCGTGGCGCCAGAGATGATAGAGGTTGTGTCCCCGGCGATTGAGGTGACCACGGCGCTCGCTGCGCTCGTGACAGACGCAACGTCGCTAGTCGCGACAGAGATAACAAGCACGATATCACTCGTAGCACCAGAGATGATAGAACTGGCGTCACCCGCGATCGGAGTGACTACAGCGCCAGCTGCGCTCGTGGCAGATGCAACCTGGCTAGTGACTTCCGAGATCACTGATCCAGCATCGCCCGTGAGGGAAGTAACCACTGTGAGGGGATTAGGATAACCCGTAGCAAAAGGAACATATGTGACCGACCAGAACCCACGACGCTCGTCAAAGATGCGACCAGGCTGGTGACGTCCGATGTCGCAGAGCCAATATCGCTCGCAGCACCATAAATTATAGAGCTGGCGTCGCCGGCGATGGAAGTGACCACAGCGCCCGCGGCGCTCGTCGCGGATGCCACGCCGCTCGTTGCGACGGAAATTGCAGACACAATATCGCTGGTGGCGCCAGAGATGATAGAGCTGGCGTCGCCGGCGATGGACGTGATCAGAGCGCCAGCCGCGCTAGTCACAGATGCAACATCGCTAGTCGCGAGAGAGATAACGGACACAACATCACTTGTAGCACCGGAGATGATAGAACTTGCGTCACCGACGATAGAAGTGACCACTGAACCAGCTGCGCTGGTGACGTCCGAGACTACAGATCCGACGAAGCTTGTCGCGCCAGAGACTATAGATCCAGCGTCTCCGGTGAGGGAAGTAACCACTGCGCGAAAATTAGTGGGCGAAGTTGGACTAGAAATATATTATACGCACCAGAACCCGCGGCTCTAGTCACAGACGCAACATCGCTTGTCGCGACAAAGATAGCAGACACAATATCGCTCGTAGCACCAGAGATTATGGAGTTTGCGTCGCTGGCGATCGAGGTGATCACAGCGCCAACTGCGCTGGTCGCAGATCCAACTTGGCTTATCACGTCCGAGGCCACGGATCCGATGGCGCTCATTGCGCCAGAGGTAATCACTTTACGCGAAAATCAGCATGCAAAGATGGGCCAGGAATAGATTATACGCACTAGAACCCGCGACACTCGTCACCGATCCGACCAAGCTGGTAACGTCCGAAGCCGCAGAGTCAATATCGCTCGTCGCGCCAGAGACTATGGAACCTGCATCACTGGTGAGCGAAGTAACGACAGCGCCGGCGGCGCTCGTCACAGACGCAACATCGCTAGTCGCGACAGAGATAACAGACACAATTTCGCTAGTCGCACCAGAGATGATAGAGGTAGCGTCGCTGATGATCGAGGTGACCACAGCATCAGCTACGCTCGTGGCAGATCCAACCAAGCTGGTGACGTCGAAAACGACAGATCCAACGGCGCTCGTCGCGCCAGAAATGATAGAGCCGGCATCGCCAGTGAGGGAAGTAACGACTTGTATGGTACATTAGCAAGAAAAACAAAGTGGAATAAAGAAGACCTTGACGGACCTGAACCAACAGCGCTGGTCGCGTCCGAAACCACGGACTCGATGGCGCTTGTCGCGCCCGAAATTACGGAGCCCGCATCCGCGGTCAGCGAGGTGACGACCGCGCCGGCGGCGCTCGTAACGTCCAAGACGGCCGACCCGCCGGCGCTTGTCAGATCACCCGCGATCGAAGTAACCGACGCGGGGAGCGCAGTCGCGATAGCTCCGAGGTCGCTCGTCGCGCTCGCAAGACCTGTACATCAATTAAACATAAACACGAATTCAGAATTGAGCGAGACGTGGACTCACCGCCGGGCAGGGAGTCGACGACACCGGTGGGGAGGCCGCCGCCGAGAATGGAGGTGGGGAGGCCACCGCCGAGGATGGAGGTGGGGAGGCCACCCGCAAGGATGGACGAAACGATCCCGCCAACATCTTGCAACACGCCGTTCACGCTAACACACCCGCCCCCGGGCGCCGTGCACGTGCTGCTCGGCGCGCCCGCGCCCGCAGCCGTAGGCTGCGCGAGCACGCTAAGTACGGAGGAGAGCACGTCGTTCGCCGCGTCAGCGGGGAGCGCACTCCCCGTGCGCGGGTCCGTGAGCCCGTCGAGGAGGTCGAGCACCTCGCTGACGACGGGGTCGAGTGCGGAGGGGACGGGCTGAGGGAAATGAAATGTAAGTAGGGGTTTATGTAATAGGGAAGAGGGCGTACGCTCGGCAGAACGTTCACCGCATCGGTGAGGACACCCCCAACGTCGGTCAGAATCCCGCCCAGAAGACCCTCGGGCGCGGGGGTCGCGGTCGGAGCGGGGGTGAGGGCAGGAAGTACGGCAATAACGCCGGTGGGAATACCACCGAGTACGGTAGTGACGCCGGTCGGAAGCCCACCCGCAAGGACGGACGAGACGATCCCCCCAATATCTTGCAGCGCGCCGTTCACGCTAACACACCCACCCCCGGCCGTCGTGCAGGTGCTGCTCGGCGCGGCCACGCCCGTAGCCGTAGGCTGCGCGAGGACGCTGAGCACAGAGGAGAGCACGTCGTTCGCGGCGTCCGCGGGGAGCGCCGCGCCCGTGCGCGGGTCCGTGAGCCCGTCGAGGAGGTCGAGGACTTCGCTGACGACGGGGTCGAGCGCGGATGGGACGGACTGCGATGAAATAAAAGCGTAAGTAGGAGTTGGGTCAATAGAGAAAGTTGCGTACGCTGGGCAGAACGTTCACCACATCAGTAAGCACACCCCCGACATTGGTCAGGATCCCGCCTAGAAGGCCCCCTGCGGTCGGGGTCGCGGTCGGAGCGGGAGTAACGCTGGCGAGTACGGTAGTAACGCCGGTGGGAACACCTCCGAGTACGGTGGCTACGCCGGTGGGAAGCCCGCCGGCGAGGATCGAAGAAACGATCCCGCCAACATCCTGCAGCACGCCGTTAACACTCACGCACCCGCCCCCGGGTGCCGTGCACGTGCTGCTCGGCGCGCTTGCCGTGCCGGTGGCGGTGGGCTGCGCGAGCACGCTGAGCACGGAGGAGAGCACGTCGTTCGCCGCATCCGCGGGGAGCGCACTCCCCGTGCGCGGGTCCGTCGCACCACTAAGGAGGTCGAGCACCTCGGTGACGACGGGGTCGAGGCCGTTCATGGGGGTAGTCCCGTCAGTCGGGAGCGCACCGGGAGCCTAGAGAAAGTTGATGTAAGCAGGATTCAACTGAGAAGAGGAGAACGCGTACAGTCGTGGGCACATTCGTCAGATCAGTGACCACGCTCTCGACGCCGTCCAGGACGCCGCCTAAGAGCCCCCCGAAGAGCCCCTTAACAGCAGCAGCGGTCACCGCAGGTGCAGCCACGCTCGTCGCACTGGTCGCACTCGGCGCCGCGCTCGCGCCCGCCACGAGCTGCGACACCGCCGTGAAGATGCTCCCGAGGATGCCCGCGCCCGCCGTCGAAGACGAAGAAGTGGGATCCGCGCCAGCCACAGACGTGGCAGCCGCGTCCCCGCTGAACAGGATCCCCGACACGAGCGGGACGATCGCGCCCGCGCCCGCGTCCTGGAGGACGCCATTCACGGTGACGCACCCGCCCGACTGGAGCGAGCACGCCGCTGTGGCGGTGGTGGCCTCGTTGGCCGCGGGGGCGGTGGACGCGGAAGGGAGGACATCGGTGGCAGAGGGCAGGATGGCGGTGATGGGAATGACTGGATCAACGCGTCAAATAAGCACAAAATAACAATATAAACCAGAATAAAATGAGCACGCACCGGAAGGGACGACACCGGTCGCAAGAGAAACGACATCCGCAGCGTCGCTCGTGGCAGACACGAGAACCGGGGCAACGATATTCGTTACATCTAGCCGAACGGAAAGGAAATGAGGAGGAGGAGATAGAAATGAGCAAGCGGAAAGTAGGAGGGGATAACACGTACCAGCAACAAGGGTAGTTGCGGCGAAAACAACCGCATCAACCCCGCTCGTGGCATATACGAAGACTGGGTCAATGGCGGTGGTTACATCTATTCGAACAAGAAATGAAGTGAACATCAGGATGCGGGGATAATAACACGTACCAGCGACACTCGGTACAGCAGAAACCACCGCGGCAACGCCGCTCGTGGCAGAGACGAGCGCCGGGCCAAGAACGCTCGTCCCATCTATCCAGCCGGATACGTCAGAAGCAGAAATGTGGAGGGAGAACGAGACACACCAGCAACAACGCTCGGCACAGCGGAAAAGAAGGCGCCTACGTCGCTAGTAGCCGACGCCACAACAGGAACGACAACGCTCGTCACATCTATACGAGAGCGAATGAACATGCAATCAGGCGAAGCAGAACGAGACGTACCAGCTACGAGCCCGCCCAGCCCGCCCAGCCCGCCGAGGACGTTCGCGTTCGCGGTGGGCGCGGACGATGAAGTGCCTCCAATAACAACCGCCGCACCCGCACCCGCCGCACCCGCACCCAAAACAGACGCTGAAGACGCCGCAGACGAACCCGACGCCAAAGAACTCCCAACAACGACCCCAGACAGCACGGGCACGAGCCCTCCGAGCCCCGCCGCGCCCAGGGCGCCGCCCGCGGACACGCAGTCGGCGCAGTGCGAGGTCGTCGCGCTTGAGGCGGGCGCCGGGGTGGATGTGGATGGGGTCGGGGTCGGGGCGGTGGACGAAGAGGACGAAGAGGACGAAGAAGAGGACGCGGACGACGCCAGGGAGGACGGAGAAGAGGAAGAGGACACGGAAGACGAAGACCCAACAACCACCCCGGACAGCGCCGGCACGATGCCGCCGAGCCCCGCCGCGCCGAGGACGCCGCCTACCGACACACAGTCGGGGCAGTGCGAGCTCGTCGCCGCGGGCGCGGGCGCGCTCGAGGACGGGGTGGCGGGCGTCGGGGTGGGCGTTGTTGAAGTGGAGGTCGAAGTCGATGCAGGAGTCGAGGTCGAAGTCGAGGTCGAAGTGGGAGTGGTAGAAGTCAGGGTGGTTGAAGTCGAAGTCGAAGTCGTTGAAGTCGAAGTCGAAGTACCCGCGCCGCCAACAAGCGCGCCCGACAACACAGGCAGGACCCCACCGAGGCCCGCCGCATCCGCGACGCCGCCCGCCGACACGCAGTCCGGGCAGTGCGAGGACGCCGCAGCAGAAGCGCTGGTGGTCGTGGTGGCGGGGCTGAAGATGCTCGCGACCGCGCCGAAGAGGTCGCGCGGCTGGAGCGGGCGCGCGGCGGTGGCGCCGAGGAACAGGAGGGCGACGCTAATGCGGGTCATCTGCGCACTCAAACTCAGCAAGCACGAAGACGACTAGGAAGAAGAGAGGGGATACGCACCGTGCGATAAGAAGTCGTAAGTGGTAAGTTCGTAAAGGTCTTGATAGGCGTAAGCGTAAAGAGTCAAGGTCGTGAGGTCAGACAGACGGGGGACGGGGCGTCTGCGCGCCGCTTTTATAGTGGGGGAGAGCGCTCCACTGCATGCTAGACAGACCTAGGCCCGGACGGAAGGGTTGCATCCGCGGTGAGACTTGATCGGAGCGGGGGGAGTGCGAGTGCGCTGGGATGCGTGCAGTAGTGCAGCGGTTGGGGTGGTGGTGGGGGTGGGGTGAGTACGGCGGGTGCGTAGCGGGTAGATTTAGACCTGCGCGTTGGGGAGGAATAGCAGGAACGCCAGGCGGGCAGAGTGTATGTGTGTATCCGTATGTCTCACCCCGATCGGAGTCCGCGAGGCAGTCGTCAACGGGCACGAAATAAGCACATAGGACAACACGCCGTATCATTTACTCACGATACACCTATCGCACACACCCTTCCCTACATCGTCTCCCTCTGCAGCGACGGAGCGGCGGCGGCCACAGGCGCACGGAAGTCGGGCACATCGGCTGTCTCACCCCGATCGCGGGCGCCGGATGGGAAAAATTCGAGCGGCCTGGAGCCTTCCAGTTTCCAGAGTCCAGGTTAGGGCAGGGTATCGTCCGCTGAGCTATCGAAACGTTCTGAAGTCCTCCGAGTCGGATGTCGTTTGACTTGAGAATCGAGAGTCGAGACTCTGAGGAGCTGCGTGTTCGAGTCCATGGAAGCAATGGAACCAGGTGGCGAGTGCATGTGCAAACAGGGGCCGCGCAACGGTGGATACAGCAGAGGGACCGCGCCGAACCGTGGGCGACGAAGCAAGGCGTTGGGTTTGTGCCCACATCAATCAGTGGCTGTGCCTTGTCCGATCAGGTCGATGTCCGACGAGCAACCGCCGAGCTGCAAGCTTTCGTTCTACATAATTATTGTAGGGTTGATGATAAAGCCACCAGCTCCAAGTGAAATAACGAAGTGATACTATCAGTAATCGGGCCCATAGCCTTTTTGACCCACTGTACTATTTCGCTCAATTCGAGTCAATTCGACAGGGCCCAGGGGGGTGTGACCGTGACCCAAAATACCAATTCGACACTCACGCGTCACGGACCCCCCGCCGGTGTCGAAATATGGCAGGGGGCCACGGGTCACGGAGGGTCTGTCGGATGGAATTTTGGTCACGGCCCAAATCACGCTCAGCGACGCAAAAAAGGCAAAATTTTGCGATCCGGACTCCGGTGTCGAAATCTGGGGGGTGCCACAGTGGGTTCCCAGCTTTGCCGAATTGTCCAGAAGTTTCAAGGCATAGAATTCGCGTAGAATCCCGCGTAGAATCTCGCGCAGAATTCCGCGTAGATGTTCGTTGATGGATACAGAGCAGAGTTGAGCAGGCAGTACTTTTGATGTCAACATGTTGTCCGAGCGAGCCTAATCCCATCTCTTGTCGGCTCATTTACTGGCTCGCCACCCGCACCCTTGGCTCGATTCCAGGTACTACTATAATGGAAGTCATGCCCTGCCATTGTCGGCAATCAATGTTTCAAATGATAGACTGCCTGTTAATTAACAAGGCGAAATATGGCTCCAAGGCACTAAAAAAATCGCTAGTGCCCAGGACGTGGAACGGGATCCTTCAGGATGAGGACAGACTCCCATCCGACTGGACTAGGGAGGCTAGGGCTCTAGTGGGTATCAGTCGATGAAGGGTAATGATGGGTTGGGCCTGTGCCGACCCTGAACCTGGAGGCTGGAGTCCCACACAGGTGTTGTTCGAGACATATTGTGTGTAATTTTCATTCCCTGGGGTGGCTGTCAGGCGAGGTTGAAAGAATGTGGTCCTTGCTGCTCTTAACAATAGTATGGTAAAAAAGGAGACGACTTGGTCATATTTTCAGGGGATCCGTATTTACAGTGACGGAAAAGTACTAGATAGTACTGCTTCTAATGCCATCTTGTTCCACTTATGTTTCAAATGATCGGCACGTTTCGGCAGCGCGATTTATGAGAGCGGCATTCACTTTCATTCGCTGCAGGTCGCCGATTTGATGTGTACTCTGCAATACGTATTAGTTCTCAATTGATCCACAACAAAAAAGTACTAGGCATTTATTAGTGCGCGAAGAGTACCGGAGGCGGAAAGTCAAAAGTGAAGTGAAACACTTGTGAAGGTTCCCCGCGAGCCCAATTGTTTGCGGCATTGTTCTCTGAGACATAAACTCCCATTTACAAAGGATTCTGCTTCGCAACATACAGACTCTGCTGTAGGCTCATTGTAACAAGAGGGGATGCGGAAGGTCGCGACACGTCTTGAGTACAAGCCGGTTCGGCCACTTATCATGCGGCCCGAGATGTTCATCAATTCTAACCGACCTCTACCTGACCTCTACCCGAGGTTTGATCCCAACGGATTGAACGCTCTCGAATTGTCGAACTGATCGAAATAGTGCAGTAGTTCCAGGTGCACTGATCAATCCACATGCCTTGGGGAATGGTGGTAATGATGCAAACACGCCTGTGATAGGAGCACTTATCAAAATGGGGCAGGGCCGTCGGCACTGCGTACGACGAGGAAGACCTCTGGGAAGTCGGAGGATATACGAAACACGACAGCACGACACATTACGAAAGCACGGCACATTAGCTCAATGTGTCGGGTTTGGTTCTAAATTTGAACTGCCATCAATCTTTCCATCCCACACAAGTCCCTTCAGTAGCATTACAAGATACCTGGGCCTAACACTAACCAATAACACTAACCACTAACCCTAACCCTAACCCATAACCCATAACCTCTAACCTCTAACCTTTAACCCAAAACCCTAACAAACCCTGACCACTAACCCGTGTGAATGTGCCGTGTTTGAGCCTATTTTTGGCCTATGTGTCGTGGATCCCTATGCATGTGCCGTGTTCTAAATGCGTGCGATTTTCGTCTATCCCGGGGAAGTCGCTGGAAGTCGCCATCAGTGAGAGATCAGCAACCGGTAGGTAGGTAGGTAGGTAGGTAGAATTTCACGGCATGATCCCGCTGAGGAACGCCGGGGCCCAGGAATTATCGAAATTTACAGGCACTATGTAAATTGTTGTCCCTGGACTTCTCCATATCCCCGTAGCCGAGCTCACGGACGCAATCTCACGACTTGCCGTGGTAGACCTAAAGGAAACATGGAAAAGTGGTTAGTGGAAAATGAGAACCTCAAAACAAACTCGAAACTGGAACAGCTCAGATCTTTCAGGTTGGAGAACATTATACATGCATTGATACCCAGTGCTCTTTTAGGCTGACCTTCAAACCTCTGTATCGGCCAGTTGCGCCATAAGATTTGCAGGTGTTGGGGCATAGTGGAATATTTGTCCAGTTAAAAGACTTAAGCCATCCAGAGGTAAGAAGAGCTTGTCATTCAAGTCAAATTAACTCCTTCAACACCATTCCCTAATGCCCACCGATCTGCTGTCATTTTTCTTGATATCCTGGTAAAGGTAATGTCTGTTGAAACTAGCATGGGGCAGCGAAATGGGAGTCTTGACACAGCTTTATAAATGAGCTGTTTCATGAGAGTGAAGAGGTCTCGAACCCAAAGAGGAATTATCCCAATTAAATTTACCGGACCGATGTGACTGATGTGATGAGACCAAGCCGCAGCCGTATAGCTTGGGGCCTTGGGCAGCCAGACCACCTGATTAAATGACATTCACATGATTGCCTGAATTTCTTTCTGACGGCATTCCCAAATAGGGCAAAATCGGGATGATGGTGATGTGGTCGTGGTTCATGCGATAGATGATGTGGAGAAGACACGGGCCGATGCACGGTGGGATAGGATTGCACAGGCGATGTGGGATGTATACATTTTAGAATACCCTGAGTTGCAATAAAAAACTTCATTTTGCTAATGACAATACAGTGCGAGGGTACAACAGAGTGATGCTATTAGACGAGACATGTGAATGTGAGGGCCCAAAAGAAATGTGAAAAGCATGGAAACAATCTGGGGGACAGTGGGCATCAAAATCTAGAAAGGGAAAATCAGGCTTGCCTAGTAATCATCCGGAACGTCGATGTCGGCATCCTTGAGGATATGCTTGATGATAGCTTTGCGACAGATGGGATTGGAGGCCAATATAAAGATGCGGCCTCGGATGCAGGAACCAGTGAGCGCCGTGGAAACAATATTAATGTCGAAGAACTCACCGGGTGGATCTAATGGAAGCAGAGTCGCATCTTCGAGGATGTGTATCACATTGTCGACGTATGAGACGTCCTCTGTACTCGTGGTGATGATGGGGTTCAGCATCACAGCTGAAAGGTTATCAACCGAGTATGTGAGCTGGCTCCCGGCCTTGCTGTAAGGAGTCATTTCCTCATTTATATCCTCTTTTAAATGGGTACCGGCAATGCAGTACTAATTCAAACTCCGCTCGGAGAAATAGCACAACCCAAAAGGGATGATTGCTGGTGCTCACGAGTCTTTAGCTACAGTGCCCGGGATCACATCACAGTTCCGCTTTTGGCAGTAAACAAGTCCAAACTTTGAAACCCAACTAACATTATGCCTTTGTCATGGGTCCACTTGAAAACACTGGGAAACATCTAAAGGAAGCCTAAAGAACGTGGCTTGTGCTTGGTTAGTTGATCCAAAAAGATTTCAACTTTTTGACCACCGAAAAGTGAAACAAAGCCTATTGATGCCATCATATAATATAGACCAACCAAAGGGGGACATACCACGAGAGCTTCGGCATCAAGAAGTACTTCATCCCTACACATACCAGCAGTGTGCACATGAGAATGTACGTGAAGACGAGCACTCACCCACCCCGCGAATAAGCTGCGGCAGCGTGCCCGGGAGCACAAACCAGTCCAGCAGCCACACAGTGTCGCAGCAATCCCCATACCAAATGTTGCCCCCACGCGCCTCCTCGCACACCCCCGAGCCTTTAGCCTTTGCCAAACATGTCCTCCGCGATGTGCCGTGCGTGCAGACGTGGTGTCAGTACTCTACCGGGGATTTGCGAGTTAAGTAGGCTTTGAACCTGTTAACGGGAAACGAGAAGTGATGACATACATTAACCGTTCTTTAACGAGATGCTCCTCGTTTGTATGCAACTGTTGTGGTTTCATCTCCATGTAGCACAATCTCCATCCTTTTCTCTCCTCTGTCGTGCTTCACAAGTGCTTCACATGGCGTTGTCATACCCCATTTGTCTATCAGTACCCAGGACCTGTTCGAGTTCAACCATGGCAGGAGCCCGCACACATCCCATTCCGTCGAGGTTCTGCGGAAATCCAGCCCCATTCGGCTGTTCAACGTTCAACACTTGGTCGTCATTTGGGCTTCTCTCCTCATTACCTTGCTTGACAAGGTCTCTGGCGACTCATAATTGTCCCTGATGCCGTCCAACCCGGTATGATCCGAGTACCGATGTGACCCGAGCTTGTGGCTATGTGCAGATAACCCATGGTAAAGATTGTTAAACATCCGACCCGATGATCCGGTAGGGAGTAACCCCGAAGACACACGCGGAATCACTACGACGCAAGCACTACTTCATTCTCAATCTACAGTGTTAATACATGTTTCACTTATGTGCTGCCACCATTGGCTTGCTCCCTCATTCAATATCTCCAATCTATCATCCTCTGCCAATAAAGCCGGATTGTGCCCCTTCAAAAATAGTTAGTCATCAAAATCTCTGAGCAAGCGTATGCTTTCGCGTCCCGAGCTCCGGGCAAATGCGACATATAGATTGAATAGACTGAGGGTTCCACTTGGTGGTGTTCCAATATCCACCAGAACATATGGAATGGTTTGCCCCTGTGCTCTGTAGTCCGTAAACGTGTACACAGCAGTCATCGGAAACTGGCGGCATTGAATCGTTCACTGAACACATTTCCGGCCGGCAAGTGGAAATTTGACACGGTATGTTGTTTCTGTGGGCTCTATTGGAATAACACAGTCATCCAAGCCTTCTAATTGACTGGTACGAGTTCGGGAAAGCTTCACAAGAATATATGCAGGCATCTTCGCTTGATTGAAAGTCCATCAACAGGAAATTCCAAAAGATGTCAGAGGCATGTCATCTTCCTTGTCGACTCTCACTAGCCTCTCACTCAAATCTCACGCCGATCCACGACAGGTTCCGCCCACGACGATGACGACTTCCCAGTCAAAGATTGGCCAGCCTCCTCCGATGCCACAGTCGAAGCATTGGCAAACATGCTTGACTCTCATCGCATAACTCCCCTCGCCGCCTACGACACAAAAGCAAATATCATCGCGCCCAATGACTACCGTTCCAAATTGATGGGTGCCGTCGTTCGTGCAACCATCTCTCTAAACATTGGAACATCGGTAGGAAAAACACTTACACAGCCGACATCGAGGGTCTTGGTCCCGCCCAAGCCGATGTCCTATGCATCCCCGCCAAAACGCAAGGTCGCACCAAAGGATCCAGGCAACGCCAGCGGCAGCCCGAAGAAATGTACTCGCACTTGAATCTCGTCATGCAAAGGTATCCCATTTTGTCCAAGTTCCACAGTGTTCAACTATAAACTGGAATTAATGGATAGATATTGACCTCGATCAACTTGAAGCTTTCTTAGTTGGATCCATGTTTTGAAATGAATTGGAAGAAGAGGAAATAATCTTTATGCCTTGCTATTTTATCTCCTCTATCTTGTTACATATTATCAATCTTTCTTTCTCAAGCAAGGTCTTTGCCGACGCAGTCGGCGCTTCCTAGTCCCAAGAGGATTATCCCCTTCCTCATCCCTCTCCAATCACTCTCAGTTTTCAACTTCCAATGACCGCCGGCAGCCGCCGGACGTGTCAAAATTCAACGGGGATTCCGGGGTTCGTGGTAAAGAAACGAGCCCCGTGCTCTAATTCTTATCCTGATCCAGAAACTCGGCCAGCGTTCCAGATCCATCCGGAGACACGCAGCACACGCAGCACAGCGCAGCACTTGCTACAGGGCACGGACGACGCGGCTTCTGTATACTGCGGCCGCGTATCCCTTTGCACAGCTCGCCTTTCAGCTTAAAACGCGAACATCTGCTTATATTCCGTTTATTCCCGTTCATCCCCCTCACATTTTTAACATCAGAGCCGTTCCTTTTGCTCTAAATTCGTCTGCAGCCTGTAGGGTCCTGGACACAACATGGACACTAGATTTCATGTGCAACAGATTCAAGTCTTCAAGCTGATTCATTGACTTCATGGAACTCCTCTTACTGTAATGCTCAGCTTCTCCCGTCTCAAGACTGTTGCTCTCATTCAACCAACAGATATACTCTCACTGTTTTGGGCTATCTGAATGCTCTGGGGGCCGCTCAATGGTCGGAAAGCACGATGCAGATCAACACACAGCTCGGGGTTTACAATTGGCCATCGGAACGTTTAACTGGCCTGGATTCGATTCATTTTTTGACTCACATATTTGACGCCCCGCGGGCGGAAGCGGTGTGAGCTGTCATTTCTCCTTTCTCTTTCCTACCAACTTCCACTAACAGGCGCACTCGTAGCAATAACATCCTTTTTTACCTACTATTGTTCAGAGGTGGCTCCACAATGTGCCTCCCCCATTCCTCCCTCATAACCAAGAGCTCATGGAAGACTGTTACCCACAGGGTGAGTGAATCTGCGTCGCAGTATACTATTGTGCTAACATGAACTCTCCCTGAAGTTCTCCCGGACGGGACGGGACGCAAACCCTTGATGCCATCGGATTGCACTCGGGAGATTGAAAAATAATGGACATGCCCCTGTCAATGGCGAGTAAGTCTCTGCCGCCCTGCCTGACCAAATCTTTGAGATGTATATGTACCCATCATATGTTGAATATGTAAACTGTTTAAACATTTATTTTATTTGTTCCACCGACACGCCGGAGCGAAGCGAAGGCATACCTTGTGTGGTCTCAGACGTATCCCGAGCCATCTAAGATCCTCTCAAACAAGATGCAAGGGCCGCGCATGCAGCACGAAACGCGAATTCACGCCCTGCGGAACGTACGCAGCTTTCCGTGCTCTCGCGTGTTACCTCAAAGGCACGGAGTGAGCAGCGCTCACGGTTGGGGATTCAGGGGAAACCTTGGGGAGGTGGTAGAAGAAGCTTTGGAAGGGCTTGGGGGGACCCAAAGTTGAATGAAAGTCGAGGATCACTGGAAGCGAGAGCCGAGCGCAAGCCGAACGCGAACAGCGCTTGCGGATGAAATAATGCTTAGATCGTGGCCTCTGCTATGTCGGAGCACCGCCCGAGTTGCAAGAAGGTGCGGCGACAACGCAGTGAGGTCAACGGAGGGAGATCCTGGATTATCACGCATGATGATCCAAGCGGGCTGCGGGCGGCCTTACGAGGCTCTTATTATGTCATTTTAAGCCGGCCGGCTGATAAGACTATTTTATATTTTTCCGACAATTGAGTTTTTGTGTCCTCGTGAGGCACGATCGTTGGGCCCAGAATGATGTTTATGATCGACGATCTGCTGACGTGAGCAGATCTTTCCTCTTCCTCGCCACCATCGCGCTCGTCAGATATCCTCGGCCGTGCCATCCCACGGCCTCCTTCCATTAAACCTGAACCCTTGGAACCCCGGGCGATTTGGATGTCATACTGGAGGGGGCGCCACCTATAAGTTCAATAGGACTATGTCGACGGTGATTTTCCTCTCTCACATGTCTACTATATCGTCGTCAGGTTGGTTCGCTTTCTCACGTTGACTTAAACAAGACATGCCCTCGCCACAGATCATGATGTCTGCTGGGTCTGCTGTCCATTTGGTACTTGAACTCAATTCCTCTCATGACATATGTGTGGCAAGATTAGAACTAATAATAATGGATACTAGTGAACACTTGCGATTGGCTCGAAGAATCACGATCGTGAGACTCGGTCGTATGATATATAAATCGCCCTATTTTCAGGAACTTTATTCGTGTTTCAGCCCCCGAGAATCACTCAGCGCGATGGAGCCTGTTGTGACCCCTAGCCTTCCTCAGCCCGTAGAATTGTTGGTGCCGTCTCTTTCGTGGATTCATTATGCTCACAATCTGTAGCTCCGGACCACTGGTGATTACCTTGAAAATGCTCGGGTCGCCGTAGTTGACCTGGAATGCCCAGTGGCTGACCCATATCCTGCATTGGGGACTGTTCGGCGCTCTGTCGGTTCAACTATGTGAGTGGTCCCCTGGACAGTTCATGTTAATCTACTAAAGCACATCAGACCTTTATTATCAGGCCTTCCCGAATGATAAGCGCTCCACCAAGTGCCTGGTTTACGGTATATACGCCATCGAGCTGGTATCGACGATATTGATATCCCACGACGGATTCGCCATATTCGGGTACGGTTTTGGTGACGTCTCACACCTTACCAGGGTGGGTTTCGACTGGCTGGATGTGCCCGTCATGAGCTCGCTGAGTAATTCCACAACTGGCTCAGCATTCGTGTCTACTTAATTTAAATCATAGTCTCGTTCACTGGCCAATCGTTCTATGCTTACCGTCTGCATATATTCTCAAACTCCTGGATCCTGCCTGCGCTGATCGTGGTCGCAAGTGATTCCGCTTCACTCTCGTGCTCCAACATTTACAATGGCAGGCAGATTTCTCTGGTTAGCAGTATCGGAGGAATCGCCCAAGGCATAATTAGTGCGCGAGGTATGATCATTCTTCGCCCCACCACCCCTTCACTAAGGTATCTGCAGCGGAGGATATAACACTTATCAACAGTCGAAATCAGTCTATAGCTATTGGGGTACGCACAACTAGGATGTTGTGATGTATATTAATTTACTTCACAGGTGTGGTGCGGAGCTTCGGCCTTGAGCGACATTATGATTGCTGTATGCATGACATACTACGTAAGTTCCCTCTCAGTGCAGATTTGAATCTCTCCAACCAGAGATTATAGCTCTCAAAATATGATGGGGGATTTCGCCAGACGCGTGTGCTGGTTTCAAAAATAATTCGACTGACGATCGAGACTGGCTTATTGACGGGTAAATGTGTTCTGTCATTGTATGTGGTACTGACCAACTGAACACAGGGCTGGTGACACTGATAACTCTCATTCTGCTCCTCGCCTTTCCTACCAAGGGGTACTGGATAGCTCCGATCGCCTTGATTCCGGAGCTCTACGCCAACAGTGTCCTCGTCGTTTTGAACTCGCGCTTGCAAATTGTTGGCGGTCGTTCGACATATACCTCGGCCATCGACCACGTCTTTTCCACAGAGACCACAACTGCGCCAGCTTTCCTCGGCCGTACAGGGGCAGCCACAGTGAATGAAAACTCTGAGCGTCCGCATTTGGTCACAATCACTCGGGAAGTTTTCTCAGATCGGGTTTCGCACGGCGACGGCCAAATTGAGATGAAGAGCATGGGGGTGGGTTCCGAATCTCGGTAGCATGAACACTGCTAAATCTGAGTTCAATAGGCCTCAGATCTTGGTGACCACGTCTGAAACATCTCTGGACACCCAGTGGCGGCGAGACAGACAGATGTTTACCGCACTACTGTTATGGATACTGACGACTATCAGGGCTTGGCACGCAACTCACTCATTTCCTGCTTAACTATGCTTCTCTCCTTAAGACCAGTTACGATTACCTTATGTACGCCTTCTCCGTGATGGCCTTGTGGAATAGATCGCCGTTCTGCGAGATGTTAGCAAATAGGGGGAACACTTGCCTTCGATAAAGATCTCGTGCTCAAAACATGGAGTGGTCTACTTCTAGATGAAGAGTCACTGCCGGATGATTGAACATATACTGAGGGGGTTTTAGTGGGTATACAGCCAATGACTTCACAAAATGATAGTAATGGGATAGGATAATATACTACGGCTGGAGTCCCACACTCTTTTATGCTTTCGTGCGTAACGGCATTTCCTCCCTGGACACCTTCCCCGGCAAGAACTGGAAATTTCCGGTAGACCAAGCGGATGAACTTAGAATGCTTTGCAGACCGAGTGTCATTATCCCAAACGCTCCAAAAAAAAAAAAAAAAAAGCAAATAGGCCGTGGCGGCTCGGACTTGATAACCGACGGTTCTCAACTTTCCGCCGCACCCCTGAGTCCAAATCGGGAGCTTTGATGGCGGCAAGCTTCAGCAATCGCTGCACGGCAAGCTCGGCATCCCGACATTGGTAGAAGACAACTCAGCCTTGTAAGTGCACAGAAGCTCTTCAGGCCTCAGAATTCTGTACCTTGTAAGATATATACTACAATTCAAATAAGAAAAATTCGCTAGGCACTTCCTCCTGAAATGAGGCCTCTCGTGTTTGTAGGCTTCGCGGGGACAAGGGACTTCGGCGCACTGGTAAAATAATTACTATTGAGTGGATCAAACCTAAGATCTTGGAGAAGTGTAGGAATTTCGGAAGACTGCTATAATATAACTACGCCAAAAGTTCGTTCATGGTCAGTTCCTACCCTACTCCCTTGTTCCCTGTGTAGCTGGGCAAAGCATTGATCAAGGCTTGATGGCCGCATTTCTGCCGCCATCAAATTTTCCTTATTTGGACACGGGGGTGCAGCGGACTTCTAAGAGTGTGGTTCTATAGTGTATTAACCTTCTATAGCATATTAACCGTTCTTTAACGAGATGCTCTTTGTTTGTGGTATGTTGTGGTTTTACCCCATATGCAATTATCTCCATCTCTATTTCTCTTCTCTCGGAGCCTCCCGTCTTGCTCATGGTTATTTTGATTTCCGATGCCCCATTTACGCGCAACATCTGACCTTCCCGCAGTTTGCAGCTGGCCTGCCGCAGTATGTTTTGTAACAGACGCAGTCCGTCGCAGCAATTCCGCAAGAAAGCACAGTTCATTGCAGCAAACACTATGCCGCAGAGAATTCCTCCGATAATTCTCCACACGTAAAGGGGACCGATTTCCCTGCTTTCAAGGAAGTGCTCCTCTGGGACTTCGAGCTCCTGCAAAAACAATAATACTGATGCTCTGGCTCGATTTTAATCTGATCTGTCTCTCTGGGAACATGCTGTTTTGTTACCTCTGCCCTACGTTTCTCTGGTAATGCCCGTGAAATTGCGAGCGAAACATCAAGGTCTTTATGTAAGCTGTCTCGCATGACCGTGACACTGTGGACACCTCGAACTGGCGGGAATATTTATAGTTGGATGTGATGTTGGGAGGCCTATGTAGATAATTGAATATATTTTTATTACCCTTTCAGTCTCTCGGATCTTGGAAAGACTTTCAATATGTTACTCTTATGAATGTCCCTTGCAACTGAGTAGCTCATTCATTAGTCGCTGAGATAGTCTCGGAGCGGCGTCTGCCACAGTCGCGGACATACCGCCCTCATTTTATTTTGTTCCTGATTTTTTTCTCCATTACCCTCAGCCAGACACCGCCGGAGTGAAGCGAAGGCAGATCTTGTCCCAGTGACCTATCACTGGTGTGCTGACCCGGTCATCACCCGATCGGGGCTCGATCATTATTCCCATCATTCCATTTCAAGCTCCGCTTGACCTGCTCCTGAATTCTTCCGGCGGGTGGGTCAACACATCAATCTCTCCGCTTGATCATCGATCGCGCGAGGTCACCGCCTTTTGGGTGAGTGGGTCATTGCCTTTGATGACAATTCTGCCTGCGATTCAATGCTGTCTTCCATTTATGGCAAGTGGGTTCAAATCTTTGCTAGCTCGTTCAAGTATTATCTGCTTATGCACGGGCTGAAATTAACCAATATTCTCTTACATCTATGCAAATCACTCTCTTCCATATCCGTTTTGAAACAGGTAAAGCTTTTTGAATCGATCTATGCTATGTGGGAAAATCGAAGCCTTCCTTCCCCTCATTGGCCACTGCATTCGGCTGGCTACACCTATTACCGTCCTCGTAACTCGGCTTTCCGCTTATCGGGTATTTCAGAACTCGTTAGCCGGGACCCATTATTCAAGCCTTTGGGACTGGTGAATTCCTCCGCAATACTGATTCTACAATGTAAAGCTCACAGGCTTGTGGGACGAGTTGGAAAGCACGGATTGTGCGTAGTGGAAGGGGGAGATAGACCGCTCGTATACATTGCCTCTATATGTACCTCGTCGCCTACTCTACGGCACATCGGTCATCGGACCGGGGGGGGTTTATTACACTCGCGTGGTCCACAACATGAACAACGAGTCTACCAAAGACAAACATGTAGTAACTTACGGGTGGTTATCCGTACATAAAATCTACAAGATGTCAACGGAGCACAACACCATTCCAGGGGTTCGATTGTCACAAGACGCTGGCTTACCGTGGACCGGCCGGCCTCGAAAAGGCAGGACCTCCGGTTAAAACCTCGTGGAACCTGACCTCACAGCAGAAAATGCTGGAGTATGGGGGGAGTTCTCTCCCCCCAGGCAAAAATCCCCGGAATCCACCAGTACACAGAAAGCTGTCGTGGATCTGTCCCTTTGCAGATGCATGCAAAAAACACCTGGGTCTGCCTCCGAAGAGAAGAGCCCAAGTGTTGTGTCAGGACTATTCCCGAAAGAACAGTGCAGGAAGAAGACCCAAGCGGTCATGGGCATGTGTGAGATGCCGTACATCTTTTCTGAATTTTATTTTCGCTTAGCACGCAATAACTGGGCGCGCGTAGCACGCAAGTGGGCGAGAGTGGATTCAATTTGAATTCACCTTCGACAGAGAACAGCTCCAGGAGCCTGAGAGATCACATTGAGATCTGCACTACACACTATGGACCAAGCAGTGTAGCACTAGTGGCGAGTATTCGACGTAGACGACGGGCGCCTTGCATACAATGCATTAGTACTGCCACGGCTGGTTTCAGCCGAGGTTCTACCGCCACGGTGCTGGCTATCACCCGAGGATGTCGCCCCCGAGCCGCCTGCAGCCGCACTCGGAGCACGAGAATCCCGGGTCAGTTTTGCACTGCTCACACTGGAAATCACCATCTTGATGTCACGGTAGGCCTCCACATTCTGCCCGGCCCAGGCCCTGCAAAGATCGCTCGCATGGCCCATTGTCGGCAGAATAATTGTGAGGTAATTCCCCTCGTGCTTCGCACGAAAATCGCTGGGGAGGGAGTACTTGGGCAACGCCGTCCCCATGTGTAGCTTGAAGATCTCGGTGGTGTTTGCGTTCAGTGTTAGCGCCAGCGTGATAGGCCCCATTTTGATGGAGGCGTAGGCTCCGGCTCCGGCTCCTCCGCGGCGCGGAAGCGCTTAGGTGAGCGAGAGCGGGAGCGGATGAGGCGTCGGAACGGCGAGCGAGATCGAGAGCAGCGATTGGAGTGTGGGGGCGGAGAGTATTCACGACGATTGAGCTGCACAGGAGGGGAAGGGGAGCGGCGACGGAAGCCCGAAGCGGCAGAGACGGAACGGCCGGGGGCTAGCGAAGGCGGCGAACGCAAACGTGAACGGGACGGCGCGGCCGGGGCCATTTCCTTGCGCAAGAAGGAGGTCTTCAACTGCTGGAGCTCCTTCCGGATATTTTTTTGCGGGTACATAGGTACAAAGAAAACTTTCTCCCAAAAACCACGACCATCGTCGCGACCAGTGAATTGAGCAATCCACCATGACTACATTGCCAGTGAACACAATCCACCCGAGCCACATATTATCACCTCTACTGAGCCTCTATGCACTGCACCCGTACTCCACGCCCACACAGCATATTCCTCTATTCACACTCGACTCTCATTCCATGCCTACACAACATTTTTGGGACCTATCTCTATATTTCTACTTCACCCTTGCACCCCATATGCCGGACTTCCGACTCAGATATCTGTCTACCAGCCCCGAACTCCGTTCTGCAACAGTGCCGGAGATGGCAGACAATATGTTGAAGATCTTATAGCGCTAGGTAGAGGTCGCGAGGGATGGGTGGCGCCGCCGTGCGGCGGACATCGAGGATGCACGCGTTCCAGGGTTCGAAACGAGTCCGCAAATTTTCCCATTGGTCCGGGAAATGCCGAACCAATGGGAAATTTCTCGGATTAGTTTCGAATAAAGTTTCAGGTCACCCAAAATATGATAATCATCAGTGTGATTTCGGTTTTCAATCTCAGTTGGACTTTTGTGTAATATAAATTGTAGGCTTTCGAATGAGTTTCATGGCAGCCGAATCATAATTTTATTCTATTATTTTAGGTTACAAAATCAGTGGGACCCAAAAGTACTAGAAGTAAATTAAATTTCAGGTCCACCTATGTGCAATTCGACACTTGGGTGTTCAAATTGCACCTGGGGTGGGCCCTAAATATGATAATCATTGGTGTGAGTTGAAATCA
This sequence comes from Mycena rosella, assembly GCA_029378255.1. Classification (NCBI taxonomy): domain Eukaryota; kingdom Fungi; phylum Basidiomycota; class Agaricomycetes; order Agaricales; family Mycenaceae; genus Mycena; species Mycena rosella. The sequence continues at coordinate 187,270 of JARKIE010000051.1, forward strand.
CATTGTCATCTTGTCGGCCCCCGGCATGTAATCATGTCTGTGCCGACCCATCCGGCTTTGCACGGACGCAGAGTCGATGATGACCGTCCCCCTCCGCTTGCGGCCACGACTGACCAATTGCAGAAACAAGATATTCCTTCGCTTCGCTCCGGAGGTCGAGGCACTGAAATACAAAGATTCTGGATTTGACTTAAATTGATTGTAGACAAATTGTCGCAATTGCAATAATGGGAGGAGTTGGGTTGCTTCAACTTAATTCGAAAGAAGAGGGAACGCAAATCGAGGGCGGCGCTGGGAGAAACCAGATGACACTCCTAGCTCATTCCATCGCAATGACAGCCGGACTCACATCCGGAGAAATGAGGTCGAGATCTAGTGGATGGAAAGACGGATAGAGAAAATTAAATTCAGGAGCCAAGTTTTATCTGCATGAGCCGAGTATCCAAATGGTTCTGCGGCCGTTCCAAGGTACCAATCGGCTACAGCGGGGCTACCGCGAGATACTTGGTTTGGGAGGGTAGAATTTTTGAGACAATTGAATATGTAGGCATTTGCAAGCATAGCGCCGATAGAGGAAAATCCGGTCAGAGCATCAGAGCCTTCGTCGTTAGAGCCCAAAAAATCCGAGGTCAAGACAGCTTGAAAGGTATGCAGCTGAACACAGCAAGGAGGGACCACTGAGCTGAAAGTAACGAGATTGAGCCGCTTTATACATGGCAAATCCTCGGAAGATTCCGCTGCGCCGTAGTGCGTACCACTGCGGGAAACTGTGCTTTTCAGCGCAATGGCTGCGAGGAACTCCGGCTGTTGCGAAATTGACTGCGGGAGGTCAGCTGCAACCTACGGTAGACCAGATAGTGTGTTCAAATGGGGTATTAAAATACCCGCGAACAAGATGGGAGGCTACGAAAAGAGAGGAGCAGCTCCGGGGATAAGGACATACGAGAGGCAAATGAAAATTGCTTGAAGCTGTGTGCTGTGGTTGAAAATTTCTGCGCGGCCTTGTGGCCAAATGCGAGGAATTTTTCCCTGACTCCGTAGCTGGTCCGTAGTTGTGCCAATGGAGTGAAAATTTCCCACGAATGGTGCATGACCCGGGATGTGGAGTAGGAGAGGGAAGCGAACAAAATGGAAATGGTCCCAGATGGAGAAAGGACCACAACACGTACTAATGAACGAGGAGCATCTCATTAAAGAACGGTCAATGCCGCGACGGCTTTCCTTCTAGGTTCTTCTCTCAAATCACCACCAGTAGCTCTCTCCGCGACCCACTATCTGTCCCCTGTCTCTCAGGAATCCCAGAACACCGTGTCATTATTCTACGGGCGACCCCGCCATATCTCACGGATGCGAGGGCTCCTACAGTTTATTAAACAAACCTATATTCTACATTCATCTCCAGCCTCCCCGGACATCACACATCTGGTGCTACGGAACGTGAGATAACTACTGAGCTTTCCTCACTGTGCGTTCCTCGTCACATGGATGCTCAAAAGTCTAATCCTGGCAGCCGCACTTTCTTTCTCAATACCGTATGGCTTGAAAATGAGCCGGCCAAAGTGGGAGGCCGCATTTGACGCTTCATTCTTGGGCCAATTGTGAAAGGATCGGATGATCAATATTAACGAACTCAACAGAGGAATTTGCCTTGTTCGTAAATCCTGGCCGCGATCCCATCATCGCATGAGCAACTCCGATTGGCAATGTTTACCGACCAGCTCAGCGTAGTCTTTGACTTTTCGCCCTTGAGTTCGTGACTAAGTATCTCCTTATTTAGAAGGTGCTTCCACGTGAGTTTCGGCAGCCTCCCGGCCTGCGATGCCTTTTTCATTCTCCGATGTCCCGTAGGACAATGCACCTTTCTGTCCTCCCGCCACCATGCACGTCCCGACATCCTCCCTCAACTCCGATGCTACTGCCCCATGAAAGTCCTTCGCTCACCTCCCCCTGCTCTCTCGACACCCCGATCTGACCTCCATGCTCCGGTCCAGGGAGTCCGGTGTGCGTGAGCCACTCGCAGCCCGACCTCTGCCCCCCGACTCGAAGCGGCCTCCGACGCATCGAGCGCGACGCACTGCGACGCTTCGATGTCTCATGCCGCCTGTCCTGTACCCAGCAAGTCGTGGGTATACCCATTAGTACGCGCTCCGGCCTCCAGGGTGAGTGGATGACGGTTAAATTCAGGCTCAGAGACGCGCCACTCCTCCCCAGCGTCGTCGTAACTCGCGATGCCGGGGATTTTTTCTTCATTTTCCCTGTTCCTACCACAGTAGAGTTATGTTGGCATATAACCATTCACCTGGCATATATATCTGTACCGCCTGCTCAATGCATTCAGTGAAATTACCATTTCTTTTGACCAGTTTATAATTCCCATGCCACCGGCAGAAATCCCCCAATACCCGTACGCAGTACTTGGCTTCAATTCTTCGCGTTTGCGCGGCATCGCGGGGAACAGGCTGCCGAGGACGCCGTTCGGCCCGTTCCCGAAAAAGTCTTTCCCTTTAAGGAAACACAAGGGCGAAAGGTAGACAACTGCTCAGCGTAGGACTGACACCTCAATTCCCTCATTTCACTATACGGTTGGGCCACGTCGAACCTCGCACAAGTGGCATAAACGTGAACCATTTCGGCGTCGCCTCGTGCATGAACGTATTGCCTGGCGGCGAATGCTTCAGATTATCACCTAGAATATGGAGCCCATCTTCGAAGTCAGGTCGAGAACACTGTAAATAAATTATTTGACAATGACGGGCCTGGCGCGAAACAGAAGCTGGACACTGCATCTGGAAGTTCCGTTTGCGGCCGTAAGACGTTGCTTTTCCGGGAAATGACTCAAATGCGGCTAGGCTTCTGCTTAATGAAATAGCGTTCTGAGTCCAGCGATAATATCACCACTGTATCCTTGCCACGGATAGTTGCGGCCCGAACCTCTAGGCCACAGGGTCACCTGGACGTGGCCCAATAATGCGAACTCGCCCCACTCCGTTCTCGGCGCGCCATCATCGTAGTCAAGAGATGCCGCCGGGCATCCAGTGCCAGTGCCTGATCTATGTCTGATTCATCGTCAACTCGCGTCTTCAACTCGCATCTCCCGGGGCGGGTCCCAAGGATTTTGACGCGGGAGCGGACTCAGACCGACTCCTTGCCGCGCGGATCCTGAACTGGTTGACCTGTCACTGATGAACAATCGTCGCTGGTGATCCCACAGGACGGTCCGCCTTGATTGTTGATTCTGTAGCACGACTGCCAGGGTGTTTGTTAAATAAATTCTTCCACGAAGTTCGATATAACAGCGGCGTTTCGACAGTATGGGAGGGTCCCGGCATATAGCTGAACTCCCGTCGTCAGATGCGCCACCGGCTTTTGATCCCTGAATCGATTAGGGGTACGGGCAGGACCCACGTCCCTCACACGGAACTCCAGGGAGATATGACGTTGGATTGCTTACGTCGCGAAGAGTCAGACCAATATCCTGTTGTTGCCTCACTACTAAATATACTGCGGTCCAAGCGGCTTGATCCATCCTTGGCGCACATTGCCATGGGTTGAAACTGGTACACTCTACAATATTTCGAGGTCCAAGCGCGGGTTGATCCTGCTTGGGCGCAGCCTGCCGCATCTTGCACCGTATAAAATGAGGGAGGTCGTGGCCCGACTTGTCCAACAACTCATAGACACCCAACTGAAGCCCGCGCCGCACACCACCCTCTGTATCCATCCAATTCTCGCCTACATCTCCCAGCTACATATGCCACAACCGAGACCCGCTCCGCCCCCTCCCCGGCCCCCTCCGGATACAAATCCAAATTCCGGAAAATTCAGTGAGGACCATCGAGTGGCTGCAAAGGCTAGGGCTGATCATCAGCCTGCAGATTGACTGCACGACCGTGCAGCTGTGGCGGGGACATGGCGTACGGATTTGGTTAGACACCCCGGCCAACACCACCTGCCAGATGAATTCTGCAAAAGATTCCGTTAATAGAGAACTTCTCGGTGTAGCGTGGTTTCTTGAATCGTACATCAGCGTTAAATTTCTCGCATGCGTTGCTATACCCCCCCCCCCCCTCCCCCCCGTTGCAAGAGATTTAGTGTCTGAGGCGATGCTGATTATACTGAAGAATGAGCACCATTCGAATTATTTCTTCGTCGGTTCGAGTTCTGATATGAAGCAGGCTGTGTATTCCATCGATCTAACTGCGCGCTGCTTGAACTCTAAATTAGGACGGTTCAGGCGCAGGGTGTGGGTCCAACGGTGCCATCTGTGTCACTTCAACTCAGAGAAGGAAGACAATTAACTTGTGCAAATATCCCTTTAGCGGCGACGTATGCAGTCTGAGCCGAGTATTTTGTGCCGAAGGAGCGAACTCGACTGAAGATTCTGCTGTCTTCAGACTATTTGGATCTACTACCGCCATTCCTTATCGACCTAGATGCCCGTTACATGTTTGTCTAGTTCGCGTTCAGGACAGGCTCGACTTGAAAAGTGACATGATTCTCACCTACTAAACTTCGCCCATGGCTTGCCGTCTCATCATATCGAGTTCCTCTCACTCGGGCAGATCAAATAGAATCTATGGCGTCCCGTTGTACATTTAATCCTGCCCCATATATAGCATACTCCATGGGTTAGTATATTTTGGGCGCGAGCGTATCTCCGCCCCATATAAACTCGGATGCCCGCCCCAGATAAAATTTCATGAACCGATGAGAATCGAACTCTGAATTCGAATTCATAACAAGTACTAGTAAGAGGAGTACATGAAGTACTACTGGGCAAGAAAATTCGAATCACAAGTTATGTAGAGACAAAGTTGCGCAAAGCTGCGCGGATGGGCTCGTCGGTTTGAAGGGCCATAAACGCGGTTACGGCGTCATCCACAAAAATTTCCTTTTGGGTCACATGGCCCGTGCGCCATACCCAAGTAACCGTGCGTATCCGACATGGCTCGCAAAGCCCTTCGATCTCGGTCCCTTTGAGCAGGTTGAGGAGATCAACACAGGTCATGTGAACATCTGTGTGGTGTATGAGTTTCGGAACACTGCTCATTCACGACCCCAAGCGATCACACAGTCCCCGGGTGTGTCGCAATCGGGATGGTTTATGATTGTCGGAGTGTCAAAAGCAAACTGTTTGCGATGGTTGTTGATCTTCGCCTGTGCTTGGACCAACCAGAAGAACCCGGCGGAACCGATCTGGTCCATGTGGTGCATGTCGAGGGAAGCCAAAGGCAGTTTCATCAGCTTTCGAAACACCGGGTCAATCCAGTCATCAATGTGATAGCGTCGGCCAAGTTCGAATTGAAGCGTCGGGTGAAAATCATCGCCCTTCAGCGCAAATTCGTGGACGGCGTGGGCAATGCCATCCTTGATTTCAAGAAAGGTGGACAGTTTGAGTACTGAAACGAGAAACTCGTCAGTTTTGGGATGTGTATTGTACGTACATGTAGGTAGGTGACGACGAACCGACCGTGACATGGCCTCCTACACGGGGGCGACGCGACGGGGACCATCGTAACCGTGACTGTCGCCAAAATAGGCGACCGGGCAGATTTTTTGGGGGATTTTATTTCTGTTTTTTTTCAATGTCACGACCCCCTCTTTAGCGACCAGGCTCACCGTGACCGTGACATGCCCATACGAGGGCGACGCGACGGGCGTGACCGTCGCCTACCTACATGTACGTACAGTACTGTAAAAGTGGCTCTCCTCGGTTCTCTCAGACTTGCTCGGTTCAGACATCACGAGAAAGAGTGGCAAGCGATCACGGCGGCCAAAGCAGACCAAATAGTCCTGCCGAAGCGGCAACCGCGCTGTGTGGTCAACTCGTGTTTTTAAATCGAGCACGGATGGACCATCCTGCACAGTTTCCTCCCCTTCCAGCTCCGAATGAATTTAACTGGCCTCCTGATGTTCTCTGAGCTTACAAAATAATTGCCTCTGCATACGATCGCGCATCTGCCCTCCTTCGACAGGAAGAGGCAGATCCGATGCGACTCCGAATTCACTCAGAGCAGCTTGCACAAAGAATTTTGCCTATCCTGCAGGCACTCTTTCCTGAAATTGGGGATCAGACATGGCTTGCTGCCTCTGTGACTGCTTTGGGCCAGATAACCATGGACCTGGAGAACAATGCGGTTGTCGCGGACGGAATGTAAGGGCGAAATCATTGTCGAAGCTTCGACTGAAGCTCGGTTTAGTGAGAATTCTAAACTTAGACATGTGGTTCCGATCCGCATGGAAAGAACGAGCCGTCGTGGCAGGCCGAGGAAGGTCCTGGAGCCCGCATGGCTGGTCAATGCTGTTTCCCACCACTGTAAAATCACCTTGCAGATTCTGGCCGATGCACTTGGTATGCACCATCATACACTTCGAAATTATCTCAAGTTGTTAGATTTCTGGGCTCTCGAGCTGGCACGGTACAATCCAGTAGAGTGAATATATTGTGTTTGTTGAGATCTGCTACAAACGCATGAAGGGTGTACATCGTAACTACGGGTTTATATACCTTTCGGCCTGATGACTAATACCTTCCAAATGTGCCTTCACAAGCTCGCACCGTATATTCCAACACAAGTACTATGGTGTCTATATGCGCTACTCAAATATTACAGAAGGCAACCTCGATATCCTCACAAAACACTTCAAACGAATGAAACCGAATTCTGGGTTGCGTTACCTCATCGGATTTTTAAAACATATGGGATCAAAGTGCAGCGAGAGCGCGCCCAAAAATCATTGCTACGGATCAATGGCCATGGTCAGGTCCTGCGCAAGCGCACCATCGATCATCGTGAATATGAATCCCCTCGGCCCAATTCAACTTGGCATGTGGACGGCCATCATAAGCTGATAAAGTTCATCCACGGGTTCATTGACGGCTTTGATCGGACGGTGTGTTCCGGTACTTGATACTCCCGATACGAGTCTCTCATATTTTTTCTGGCTAGGCTGTGGGGAGGCGTGCGAGTACCAATAATCGTGCAGATACAGTTCTGCAGGTTTTTCTCAAGTCTGTTGAGCAATATGGTGCACCATCTCGTGTCCGTGGCGATCGCGGTGGGGAAAACATTGAAGTGTCCGTGTGGATGATTAAATTGTGAGGTCCCGATAATATAGGTTATTAGGACCCCGTAAGAGTCGTCAAGAAACCAAGTAGTTCACACAAAAGCTGAGTGGGTGAGGTGTTGGATTCCAGAAAAGTAAAGAAACTACCTAGCCAGAACTCTATATATACTAATACAATCTATCCTAATGGGTCACTGGTTACTGCGAGAGCTGTGTGGCCTGCGGAGGTGCTAAGCCACAAGCTGCGCAAAATGCGCCGCAACCGTATCTAACAAGGTCCATAGTTGCAACCTTGCTCCAGAATTTGAATTGTCCATCACGTGATCGTATATGATGCCGAATGTCTGCGTATCCCTTACATAAATATCGAGGTCCGAATCGAGGATTGTTTCTCTGTGGACCGTGAGTCCTAAATAGTCTTGGTTTTGATTGTACTGACCGAAAATCTAGCTCTTCTCGGAACACCCGATCGGAACGGTTGTGGGTGGAGGTTGGTACCCAATTCATTCGCCCTCGGCGTGGTTTTTTCACTCGACTTGAGCGGCTTGATTGGCTGGATCTGACCGACCCCATCATTTTTCTTTTCTTGAACTCGGACTCGCTCCTTTAAGTTCCTCTCATACTATATTCCCGCTGCTACCCTACAGTGTCCTTAATTCTAATCCTACCCACATACCCACCCACTCATTGCTCGCATACACTGATTTGCGTAGCCCTCTCCTTTGATATCTTGCTTGATCCTGAATTTAATGGTTGGTGTTCATCGTTTGAATCAACTTGAACAAACAGTGGTTTTTCCTGTTCAAACGAACAATGCACCTAGCTAGCGTAATCTCAGAGATTCAGTCAACAGGTTCGGGCGCGGACATGAAATAGCTAAAGACAGAATTTGAGGTCGATATAATTGCGTGGCAAGGCAGTACTTGCCTGGAATCAAATATAGCTCTCAAAAATTGCTCGATGTCCGCCGCCGAGTCGTGGAGGAACACTGCGGGACTTCCGTCGATGATCTCAGAATATTCACTCTCGGGTTGTGGAAAGGCCACTATGTTTCGGAAAACAGTGGACCGAGCACCTAAGATGGATGTTGTTACTTGAAAGATTGTGCTTTCCGGTGTTTCCGCCCTTATAACAAGGGTTCCTTCAGGGATGTCAACACGAGTGTAAGCTGCATGTTGATCCATGTTGTAAACTTCACGCAAAATGAATTCGTAGCGCAGATGGATGGAGTCAGTGACCTGACCTTGGCTAGTGAAAGTGGATAGTACAGCGTGGGAGAGTGGTGTGTGGCACTGTAGTGGGTCAATGCTGTGCAGAGAAGTTTTTTCTTGTCATCTCCCCTCATCTCGACTCCCGGTCAATGTCGGAACGGCCCAGGGGCTCCCCCCGAGTCTCTTCTTCTTTGCCCCACCCACCCACACCTACACACCTATTTCCTTTTTTTAACCTACTCCGGCTAGCTGCTCTGGAATTGCTACAATAACGGTCTCTCTACCTATTAATGGCTCTTTGTATTCACCTAGCTACGGCCTCTTCTCCTCCTGTTGTAGATATTGGCTTGAGCATGTGTCCATTGTGTGTCCCACGCACACACCGGGGGAAAAAGCCAGTGCATGCGGAAACGACATGTGTCAAGTGCATGCCGTCCGCACTTGGTCGCCTCCTCGGATCAGTGATTGACAAAGGTTATACTGGCATTTTGTTATGGAGTCCTGTTTCCCCCTTAATTTTAGTGGAGTTGGTCACCAGATCCAGAACGAGGTCGGAGGAGACTACTTACCAGGCCTTCGAGACACCAAGTCACATTTTTCTTCTTCTCTCAATTTTGGTCCGATTGACAAGTCTACGCCTCGTTGTCGTGCCTCTCGGCGACCCTCTGCCAGTGCTTAGTCTCTCAGAGCCAGACTTCAACGAGATCGACCTTGTACCTCGGTTTGTTGAAGTCTGTTATTAAGCGCGGGGGTCCGATCAGGGTCCAGCATTGTTACGTAATCGTTTGGCCGATGCTTACCAATCTTTTGCCAAGCGAATGTCAAACACTCGAAAGCTGGCCATCAAATTTGGCTAATACCGTGAACCACCGGCCAATGCAAAAAAATCTGAAGAGACGGATATGTTTGCAGACAGGCAAAATATCAGTCTATGCTAGTATTCATTGAAAATCACTGAATCCCACCGCTAAAACATGTTTACGTAACAAGGCCGAACCCTGATTGCACCCCCGTGCTTAAAAGTGGACTACCCTGTGCTAGACAATTTCACTTTCCATCGCCCACATTTGGCCCACAGACTTTGTTCGATGGCACTTTCCTGGCTTCCGTTGAATATTCAATCTACGGCGAATGTTCTCGAAGGCTACTATTTTTAGGATGCGTAGAGCTCAGACTTTGCTTGCTATTCCCTGGTGTCGAGCAAACCCCAACCTCGAATTATTCCAACACTTTGTTGTGCTGCCTTTCCGTCGGATCACCCGAGGATCCCACGACGTGTCCGGTTACGGTAATCGCCTTACCCGACCCCCGATGAGCGCCGATGTCGTGCCCGAGAGGTTGCTCAGTCAGCGTCAGCCTGCTTATTGATCCACGCATTCGACCTCATTTAAAGCCTGTCAAATTCTTCGGAAAGCCTCGCATCCAACATGGCGCCCATCCAAAACGCGCGCGTACTCTTCAATTCCGTCCCCACCGGCGAGTCCGCAGCCCGTGGACCAAGCGTAATCTGATCCCCGACCTCTGACGTACAGACTATCCGGTCCCGGGCGAGACGACGGTCTACGACACAACACAAACGATCGATCTCGAGACGGTGCCCCTCAATGGCGGATTCCTGCTCAAGCTACTCGTACTCTCCATCGACCCTTACTTCCGAGGAAGGATGCGCGCCCCGGAGAAAAAATCTTATGCGGTACAAGCGAAGTTCGCTCTTTCGCGACATGTATTCTGAATCATTCGTTAATCCAGGCGGGATTCACCATCGGTGCTCCGTAGGTCGCCTGCAAATACCCCAGACTCTGTCATTTATATCCCTGTGCAGCCTCGAGGGGTTTGGAATCGGCGTGGTGCTGCGCTCCGAGACTCCCAGCGTTGAGGTTGGGAAGTACATCTACGGCCCTAGTATCCGTGCGTCTCCATCCCCCGCGCGTCCTACTTCTAAATAATCGCGGTTCCAGGGCACCAGGAATACGTGGTACTCCCAGAACTCGGCGCCTTAGAGATCATCGAGAAACACCCGGACCTCCCGTGGTCGGCGTACGTCGGCGCGGCGGGGATGCCCGGTGCGTAGTGCCCATCCTAAATGAGCACCTGCGCTAAGATGATCCGTGCAGGGAAGACTGCGTATTTCGGCTGGAAGGAATACTCGGACGCCAAACCGGTATTTGCGCAGGGCTTTCCGCACGGTCAATGGGACTCATTTCACGACAGGGCGAAGTCGCATTCGTGACCAGCGGCGCAGGTTATTCTCTCACTCCAGAATCCTTTTATCTCGCTCTAATTCGCTCACGCGTTCAGGTGCCGTCGGCTCGTACGTCCCCGACTCCACGCTGCAAATCCCGGCTCAAACCCCCCTGTAGTGTCGTCGTCCAGCTGGCGAAGCAAGCCGGGATGAAGGTCATCGCGTCCGCCGGCTCGGAGGAGAAGGTGCAGTACATGAAGGATATTGGCGCCGACGTCGCGTTCAACTACAAGACTACGGACACTCGCGCGGTGCTCGAGAAGGAGGGGCCCATTGACGTGTATGTCCGCGTCCCGTGGCTTTCCGCCTTGTTGAACGGTGATACAGGTACTGGGACAACGTTGGCGGCGAGGTGCTCGACGCGGCCCTGGAGTTCGCCGCGATCCACGGGCGATTCTTGGTCTGTCTTTACTGTGCTTTGCACGTACCCGTTCCCCCTCATTACAACTATCCAGGAATGCGGGATGATCTCCGGGTACAACACCGGCCACCAGGGCATCAAGGTGCTGTCCATCCTCCTCTTCCTCTTTTTCTTTCGACTAGTCTACTTACACATTAACCGCGCGCAGAACCTGAACCTCGTCGTCGCCAAGACGCTGCACATCCACGGCATCCTGATCTTCCGCCTGCAGGCAAAGTACGACAAAGAGTTCTACGCGACGATCCCGGCGAAGCTCGCGAGCGGGGAGATCAAGTACGCGGAGGACGTCACCAAGGGGCTGGACAAGGTCGGCGATGTCATTCTCGCGGTGCAGAAGGGGGATAATAAGGCGAAGGCGGTGGTCGTCGTCGCGGAGGAGTGAGTATCTGTTTGCAGATGCGATCTGGGAGGGATGCGGATGTTCATGGGTGGATGTATAAGACGCAGTGTAAATTCGTTGGAGCGCAAACCGCATAGTCATAGTGTTTGCTCGACGAGTTTGTATCGACCGCGACCTATTTCTGAAACTTCGCGTGCGCAGTTGGTCTGAACTGCGACGTTCCTGGTAATTCCTTCCCTCCTTTGCGCTCTGATACTTGATCAACACAGATATCCAGACTCGTAACCAGTCTGCGTACAACTGTTAAAAACGTGGCAAGCACTTTGCCGTAGGCAGACTGGTACTATTCAGAGCTGTCAATCGAGACGGGCGGAGTTTTGATGTCGTCCGCCCTGTGCTCAATTCAACCGTATTATACCAGATTCAAAGGGATAGTATGAGCCACTTGCACCTGCCTTAAATTTTGTCTCCTCACAATTTTTTGCAAATATGTGGGCGGCCCATGCAATGGACCTGAAATTGCATCGAAATTGATGGCAAGGTTCAGCCACCGTGATGCCGTGATCAGCACCGCCTAAAAATTCAAACTCAGGCCTGTCTCAATTGACAGCTCCGAATAGTACCAATCTGCCTACGGCAAAGTGTTTGCCACATTTTTGCCACTCATAGGCAGACTGGTTACAAGTCTAGCAGATATCGAGCCGTTCGATGAATGCGGCGCAGCATCAAGTTAAGAAGTGCATGAGACAGAAATTTAAACTGGCCTTCCGCCCTGGAATTTTGATCAGCCCCCCTCGTCTGTATCTACCATCTCCTTCTGTTGTCGAAAGTGCAAGCGTCGCCGCCGTTAGATGATGGCGCATCAATAATGATTGATCCCCGACCGGCTCCGACCGTGACTCCGCTTTCCACCCAATTTCCACCACAAGCTCCCATCGCCCTACCGGCGTGATTGATAATCTCCGACGTCGTCAACCGGAGCGACGTCTCGACTCTCGAGGACCGCTTGCAATTGCGCATTGCGCCAACGGACAGGTTCATCGTGGGTTCATCTACGACCTTGCATCCCCGGGGCCCACATTTTTTTTTTTTTTCGCCACAGCGTCATCTGGAGGACAGTGTCATCATCGTTTTTCATGCCATTAAACAGGACAGGCCGCTGTGCCGCACTGCGGTGGAACCACAGACGGACTCACCAACAGCAACCTTGTGGACGGGCATCCACTTTGGAAACGCTGGATGTACGCGCCGATGGTTCGGAGCACGACTCGGTAAGCTCAACCTCACCAACACCTCTTGTTGTTCATTGGAGCGCCCTCTTAATCACAAGTAGTCCCATGCCCGACCTACAAAAACATTACAACTGGCCTTGGCGCGTACGCACGGCTCTGCAAACATTCCTCAGTTGCCTCCCGCATCTAGAAGAGATGGTCTTGGAACTGTCCGTCTCTTGCGGCCCGCGTGGAAGCACAAATCAAAGGCTTTCCCTCACCACCTCGAACATCGCACCCCCCTTCGATTTTTTCGCGCGGCCTGGGACGTCCGAGAGCGTGCTGGACAAATTTGAATATGTCTTTCATTCTGGTGCATACACTCCGGGACGTCTGCGGGACGGTTTTAAGGTATTTTCCGCTCTGGTTTGACCTCGGAACTATCCGACAAATCCCTCAATCGTTTTTGAAATCTTGGTTTTAATCAGACTTCCCGCTGCGTCGTTGAGCTTACTATAAGGTTCGCGCGTAGCTTGGCGGTGTCGTGCTGAATATCTCAGTGCTTGATGGTAGCCCTGTTTCAACGGCTTACATGCGTCCCTTTCTCGCTACAATGGTTTCATGTTCGGCTCAAATTTGTTGTGGCCTTGCTAAAACCTTTGCGGATGCAGGCGGAAATCGGCCTTCGCAGTCTGGACCTCGGTCGTCGCGGCTAGCATCGGACACGGTCTTCCTCTTGAGGGCACTGAAGAAAATATGCGATATGCGATGGGTGAGGCCGTCATTCGCGGGGCGGCAAGATGACATCGGTCCAGAACGCGCTGCATGCGGAACAGCGGTCGAGGTCGAAGTAAGTTGTTTCTCATTTATGCGTTGACGGGGTTTCTGAACTGCCTATTAATTGATCTTGGTTAGGGACGGAAAAATTGCGAAAATTATGGTATTTCCGCAGCAGGGTGCGACACGTTCATACCCCATGGAATCTCGCGACGAATTCCCAGAAATAAACGCGGTGGTGAGCCAAAGATCGGCGGCGATATCTTCTGTGGATCTCCGGGCTTGCTTATCCCCTCTATCGCAAATATCTCCCCCGGGCGCCACGGGCTTCAAGAGCAACGTACGAACGCGGCACCTCCGTCGGTGAAAAATCCTTATTCTATCACGGCACGTTCCTCGGCGTTTCCGCAACTCGGAGGAGAAGGCAAGCACGGACATCACATCTTCGGGCGGCGTAATATATTGACGCAAGCGAAGGGGAACGGCGGGGACTCCCGTTTTGGTTGAGGGAGACCTTTTCGAATGTCGCAGCCAGGGGCTTTTCGGTAATTCCCTCGGGAGATGCCCTGCCTGTCAGCGGTGACGCTAGATCCAACCATCGTGTCTGTTGAAGGTAAGGGTGTGTTCAGAAAGACGAACGCCGCTAATACCGCTAATACCGACGTTGCGGGTGTCGACAGAAATTCCACACCCTTTGGGACATTCGTGTGAGCCCGTGGTGGTCCGAGGAGTGGATGGGAAATGTGCGCCCTGGAGTTCAGCAGATGTTGCGCAGAGGATTATTTCCTGCTCCCTGTCCTAGGCCTTGCTTGAAATATCAACTTCGTGAACCATCGGTGGCTTTGACTTACGTTTATGTCAGCTTTCCTAAGGCCGGACCGAGCGCTGCCCCCCGAACTGTCGGCATCAACCGTTGATCAACCGCTTGATATTATACCCTGGTGCGTGACTTGATTTTACCTTTAGCGGTCCCCAAGCGGATCCTCATAAAAGCTGCCCGTCGCGAATACGCCTCCCACTTCCTTCCCCCATCATCCCCCGCTTTTTGAACGCACAATGCGAATGCCCGACGACTTTGACGCTATCTCGGACGCAGTCGATGAAGGTGCCCTATTTCACCCCTGTACGATCATCGGCATCCTCAGTCAGACGCGTAGTCAACATTCTGAAGGCCAAGGTCTGGGATGAGACATCTACATTCGACACGGAGAAGGACAAGACCCAGTTCCGTCAGTACGAGGCTGCGTGCGATCGGGTCAAGAATTTTTACAAGGAGCAGCACGGTACGGATCTTGCTCGCGTTTCATTCCTCCGCACCAGATGTCTTATCCCCTAACAGAAAAACAGACAATGGACTTCAACATCAAGATGCGAGTCAATATGAGGAAGAATGTCCGCGCGAGAATGGGTACGTAGTATATTTGCGGGAACGAACCGGAACTAAATGCTATGCAGGGATTTGGGAGGCAATGGAGAAGCTCAACACTCTCGTTGATGACTCGGATCCAGACGTGGGTATTCCGTGGCTCTACGCTGGCTTATCCCCCGCTGACAATTTCTTCTTTAGACTGACCTCTCACAAATCGAGCATCTGCTGCAGACCGCCGAGGCCATCCGCAGAGATGGTAAGCCCGACTGGATGCAGGTCACTGGGCTCGTCCACGACCTCGGGAAGCTGCTCTACCTCTTTGGATCAGAGTACGTGATTGTTTGCCTCGTTAATATGGCCGGGCATCTCACATTGATTCCAGAGGGCAATGGGATGTCGTCGGTGTATGTGTCGGGAAATGTGGAAGGTGTTACTTGATTTACTTTCGCACAGGACACCTTCGTGGTAGGCTGCGCCTTCTCCGATAGGATCGTCCTCCCCGAGACCTTCGCAGGGAACCCCGACAGCAAAGATGCCGTCTACTCGACCGAGTACGGCGTGTATAAACCCAACTGCGGCCTCGACAATGTCATGCTCTCGTGGGGTCACGATGAGGTACGCATTGTAATCAGCCGTGCGCGATAGAATATGAGTGCTGACGCATCATCCTTCCCCTTCGGACATTTGCAGTACCTGTACCATATCCTGAAGGAGCAGTCATCCCTCCCCGAGGAGGGACTTGCTATGATCCGGTACCACAGCTTCTACCCGTGCGTCACCATCTTCCTCTCCTGTTCTCAATCAATGTTTGCCGCAGGTGGCACCGCGAGGGTGCGTACACGCACCTCACGAACGCCTCTGACGAGAAGGCGCTCGCCGCCGTGCGCGCCTTCAACCCGTACGACCTGTACAGCAAGAGCGACGATGCGGTGAACCCCGCTGCCCTCAAGCCGTATTACGAGGGGCTCATCAAGAAATATTTCAACGAAGTTATCGAGTGGTGATTTCTTTTTCGTCACATCATTTGTTGTTTGGGGCCACCGGAATATCTGGATATCAATTTGGGCCCTCGTTCCAGCAGGTTGCATATACGCCCCAGATTGATGGAGGAGTCTCCTGACGGATATCCCGCACCAAAAACAACGTAGGTTCCCGCGTCGGAGTTGATGATCTGCGCGGCGCGACACCGACTCGCACGGAGGGGCAGCAAATGGCTATCTACCGGTGCAAATATTCATCCGGTGCTGTGGGTCGTCTGGATCAGGGACCGGTGGCAATACTAAAGCTGGGCGTGGCTTCCCGACTTTCTAAAGACTCGGCCAGGTCCTTTGCCACCTATCTCCAACTGGCCTGCACAATCTTTGAGAATATTAGAGGCTATTCCGACTTGTTAGCAACGTATTGATCTTTGATATTCTCCCGACTTCGACACCAGCAACTAAATTGAGCATTGTCTTGTATTCTCTCTGATCCACGATCGCGCAAACCCATAGCCAACCGCTCAGAACTCCCTATCGTGATTTGGGTTACCTCTTCCGCGCCGTCCGACAGTGCCATTCTTAAATCTTGCCTGATAGCTGGATTGTGCCTCATGTTTTATGTTTGGAGACGCGCTAGCTCCGCTCGTAGGTTCGCCGAACACCCTCCGAACCAATCGCGCGCCTCGAAATCACGCTTACCCCGTTCTAGCCTTTTCTAGCCTCAGTAGCATAAGTATTCAAGCGGGTCATGGGAGCCAAATCTCCACATTGAGGTGCCCAGTCCAGTGGTGCTGGCTTCTGGCTTGACAAGGAGACGATTCCCCGCGCATTCAGTTTTTTTTTTGTTCGACATGTCGGCGTTCTTCCCGTCAGGAATATCCTTCGATCCTTCGATCCTAATCTCGTGCGTCTGCAGCCTGGCTTGTTGCTACTTCGACACCCTTGGTTGGAGCCGTGGCACAGTCCAATTTTGTCGAGGGAGACTCATACATACCGTACACATTTACAGAACCCCATTGAATCAATCACTGGTAGTAGCTCTCGAGCCATATGGCGTCCATCTCACGCATTGAAGCTATGCCGTCGAGATACGTTTGCGAGACTGGGACGATGATTCTTCGACCATGCCCGCACTGCAATGTGCCTGCCCCACCCATGTATCTTGGCTCTCAGATTCCATCGCGGGAAGCGATTTAAAAAGTCGAAAGATGTCCAGGAATATCTCGTTCTGATGACTGTCTGTCTATTCAGCGATCTTGCCCCTGAACTGGCTACATGACCTGCTCTACAATTTTTATCTATCGTAATGCTGCGCGATATTTCTGGGCAGTGCGCAGTGTCTTGTTTCGAGCCCTGAAAACGTCTCTTGCTCCACAGCTCGTCCGACGGGCCCCGGAATTTCGTAGACGCCGTCAAGCTGAACCTGGTGCGCGGTTCCGTCCTTCCTGTTGTTGACATATTTGCGGTGTCACAGCTGCTCCATCCGGAGACTCGCGGCATGGAACCACTGCGGATGCTGTTTAATTCGTGAGTGTCGCTCGGCCCCGAGGCCCCGCTCCGGGAAGGCATTTCCGTCTCTGATAAATGACAGGGAAAATAGGCAACCCACCCCACAAGCCCAGGGAATGCGCCACCCGACGAACGCCGACTCATCTCCCGCGGTTCCGTCGAAACTGATACCGCTTGATGGATCTTGATTCAGGATCAATTTATTGTATCCGTGAAGGGTGCACTCCCATCCATCATGACTCCGCTATAAGTGGGTGTGTCAGTAGTGCACCATTGCGCTAGGCCTATCTTCTTACCCCCCCTCCTCCTTTCTCTACGTTGTTGTCCTCGAAGCATTAGTCTCCCCGGTTGCGGGACGTAACATCAATTTCGTGCGGCCGCATACTACTGGAAGGTGCGCTGGCAAGTTTGTACCCCATTCGTACTGACGCAGAAACCAGACGAGACATTAGCTAGCGATGGATCCCATGCAGACAGCGCACCTGAATGACGAGAACCCACGCCAGATCCAGGACCGACTCAGACTCTACCGGGCCCACAACGCCAAATTCGTGGAATATTTTCCGGATGGGACCTGGCGGGAGCTGGATCGGGACGACCCCCTAGAGTTCGTCCTCCTGGCGAAGATGGAGTTCCCGGGTATCCAGCTGCCACAGGTGGAGCAACTAATGAACACCCTGCGCTACTTCCTCTTCGACCTGCAGAACAGCAGATTAGAAATCGTGCCCCACTACGGGCCACCGCACACACTGTCGAATCTGGTTTTTTACCGGCAATATTCGCGGAGATACGGGATCGTTGTCCCGGTTCAGACATACAACTACGCGAAGTCCGTGCTGCCGCTACTGCTGCGCGAGCAAATGGCGCAGACTCAGCTCGAAGATGAGGTCGAGATGCAGCGAAAGTTTGTCGCATCTGGGAATGGGTACTATTTGGATGTAAGTATCTATCCATTGGAAATGAAGCGTATCTCACCCCAAGTTCCAACCCGCAGACAGTGATCAATCGAGTCATCGTCAATTTCAGGCGGGAGATCAGGAAGATCGAGTTGCAGAATCAGCTGCAGACGATGATTGGGAGGCAGTATCCCGCTAGCAGACCGTCTCGAGACAAGACGAAACGCCGGCTGCACTGGAGCATGGTGTCTTGAGTTTTTTGGATGGACCAGTCGAGACTATGGGTTTGTGTTACACTTGGGTAATTTGAAGTTGTGCGTTCACGATTACGATGCATTTTCCTGCTGGTGGTCAACATAAAATTCACGCGATCGACGTCGGACGCTGGGGCGTTGCGGTCCATTGCTTGCAATCCGGATCAGCGTCCATAAACATAGCTAGTACCACATAAGAGCTAACTATCCAAGGATTTGGGTTAGGGATGTTGCTCCACACTCTTCATCTGGCCAGATATGGTCAAAGACTATTCAAAGACGTACCAGACAGTAGAGGGTGTGACGTCAGTAACTTCAACGAGCAAAAATCACTCCTCGAACGCTTGTTTCGCTGCGCCGAGGTCCCAACGGGAATTTCCCTACGTGTTCGCCGTCGAGGATTCCGTGGACATCATAAAAGCTGACGCGTGGCGATGGATGGCCAGCTATTAGCTAGCGAAGCAGACAAGTTGGACTACAGCTGGCGCGATACTGTGCCAAGTGAAGCCCCGCTGTTCCGTCGTCTCGAGATGCCGCGGAGTCGGGTTTGAGGTTGCAGGAGCTGCTCCATCGTGAGGAGATAATGGTGGTAGATAAAGAACAAGTGACGTCGGAGTTTAAAAGCGGCGGACGATCGGAGGCCGAATTGCGCCGAAAGATGCCATCACCGGCCCGTCTGCGATCATGAGCGGTTCAACAACTGTCCAACAAACCACAATGACAATAAAAATGAACATGATATGATTCTCCCAAGGTAAAGCGACGAATATTGTGTATCGAAGCGTATAAGAGCCAGGGTTCAACCATTATTGAGGAGTCATTACTTACCGATTACTGTATAATTCGACCGGAGGTGTGACGTGTGACCCGAACTACCAGTTCGACCATTCGCGTGACAGAACCGAAATTTCCAACCACCCGAACGAAAAATTTTAAATTTATGCGTCGCAGAGGAGATTTTGAGCAGCTTTGATGCCTGCGTGACGGCGCGTCTATTAGGTTCCCGAAGGAGAGCTGAAGCTGTCTGATTCCTTGCGATCTTCGGATGAAGTCCCGGAGAAACCGCATATCTCGGAGCACGCGGAACGCGCGAAAATGGCAGACGAGGGTGTGGATTTGGGGGGTCAAACGCGAGAGCTAGAGGATGGAAAGAAGGGGTGAATACAGTTTGAGTGCGCCGGAAGCGAGTGATTCTGGGGAGATAGTGTGTCTCGCGAGATATATAGCAACGCAGCGGTCGTTGAAAGCGCTACAGACAAGGGCCGATGTCTTCAAATCTGCGTCGGTCAGTTCCTCAAGAACAAGCTCCCACACCTCCAGCGTTAAGGAAAGTCGTCGACTATGCCGGGGCGTGGATCCAACACATCACGGAGCTGCGATGCGAATCGATACGCAGCCATGAAGGTGAGGAGGAAGGAGGAAGAGGTACGCGAGCCGGTGATTGTCGGCCTCTTTTGATCGGTTCTTGGATTCAACTTTGAGCGACTCTCATAAAGCTTCAGGGAGAGTAGAACAGGCGCCCTCCACACAGGAAATCCCAGTGCGACTGATTGCGGCAGTCCGGACACTTTTTGATCCCAAGACACGAACCACATTCGCTACCAGTCCTGTCTCAGTAATAAAATTTCCAGCCACCCCTTGTCTTAATTTCGGTGCCAGTAGCTTTTTGGTAGGACCTACTAATTCAGTCCCCCAATTTAAGCCCGCCGAGACGACTGTATCAAGTAGGCATATGGTTCATTAATCAGTAAGGGCCAGAATGGGAGACATGTAGCGGGCGTTGACCGACTCGGTTCAGACGACAGAGCTAAAAGGAAGACTATATTACTGTACAGTTTATTAAGTGATAAACATTGTCCACCTCGAAGAAAGAAAAAACGAAAAACAATCAGATAACCGTCCCCCACGTCACTGAGACCACACCGAGCGAAATAGAGACAACGACGGCAAGGTGAGGCAAGAATCGCGCAGCTGCTGCTGTCTTCCCCTTCTTCCTCCCGAGGCTCGTGCCTGCCTGCATGAAGTTCGCGCCCGCCTGCCCATTCGAGGTTGCGAGTAATGTTGGATTTATACTCGCAGTATTTTGCGTCTTCGTCACTGCACCGGTGGTAGGGAACGTCTGGACAGCGAGATACGATTCTGCGTCCGCGGACACATCCGCTAGGAACACGAGTGCAAAGCCGGGTGCGGGAACGGTTATGTTGCATGTGTTGTCCGGGTTGCAGGCCACTGTGTGGATTTGCTCCGTGCCGGTGGGACGGCCATCAGACTCGAAGGCGGCACCAAATGTCTTTCGGTGCGGGTGAGCCGGGTTCTGGAAGTACAAGGGTTGAATGATTTACCTGGCCGGCCCATGTTATATTGTCCTTTGTGGAGACAGACGGTGCTAAGAGGTACCTACAACTACGATTAGCTCGGGACAGGCACTATGGTATGGGTTACTCACTTGACCTTTACCTGGGCTGGAGTTGCACTGGCTTGCCCGGTATTCCCGCCTCCGATGCCAAAGGAGGCGATATATGCGCTCGCCCCCGTGGGATCTGTGACAAAATTGAAAAGCGCAAGCCGTGCAAGCGCCCCTCCGTCATATATAGCGTATCCAGGCGTGTATATATTAGCACCGTTCATTTGAAGATCGATGATTTGAGACTGGTTAGAAGTTCCGAGAGCCTCGGCGACTAAATTTTGACGAATAAGATTTTGATTTGAGCATGAAGGGAAATGGTAGAACCTGCGAGGACGGAATAGTAGATAGGACCGACGCTCCAGCTGTGGAAGGACGACTGGTTGGTTGGAGGAGCTAGAGAAACGTTAGGGCGGAAGAGTTAGAGTGGCACGCAACATACGTGTAAAAGGCTGGGGGCATCTAATGTCAGTACGCCCCCAGGAGGAACCGAAATTTGAACGCACATTGTAGTACACTCCTTGGCCTCCGACGTGGAGCAGAGCGGTGGTGAAATTGGAGTAGGCAAGTTGGAGCCCATAATCCAAGGCCCAGAGTGCGCTCCCGAACGAGTTGCTCACTCCAGGGAATCCACCGCACGATGCGCTATTGGTCTCCATCATCACGAAGGGCAGCGAAAATGTTTGAGCAAGAGCGGTGCTAGCAGAGAAATTAGCCACGGCTGACATGCGTCACACTCATATACCTGTTGAGATAGGTCGCAGCGATCTTCTGCCCTGCGGTATGGTCCAGATAGCTCGGGAATATCGCCTGAGGATCGACTGCATTCGTTGCGTTGGGTCCACCGTGGAGTTTGGCGCAGTTGTTATTGGGGTAGCTGAAAAAGATTGGTCATGGAGACGGGAAGGGGTTACAACTGACGTACAAGGACATCGCGAGTGCAGCCAGACTCTGTCGATGGGTCGGTATAAAGCCCACATCCCAAACGTCTTGGGGTTGCCATTGGCCTGACAGACTAGGCCCAATCAACTTACCGTCTACAACAGAGACCTTCGGATCAGCTCGCAGACCAGCGTCAACGATTCCGAAATCGTTGGAGTAGTCAGCTGGGCCGTATGTCGGCGGACGGTGCTGATGTCTAGATCGACTGAGATGCGCAGCACAGGAAGTAACGGGATACTTACGAAGCGTACTGATCAACTTCATTACCGACCTGTATACCGATGAGCCGATGAGCAAGTATCGCCTCGCTGGCTTCTGCGATACCCAGTCGGAGATTACTTGTGTCGTTCAGCGGGATTCCTGGAAAGGAATTAGCACTACATCCTCCATACTGAGGGAAGGCTCGTCACCGAGATACCAGTCCACATTGACCAACGCAGAAATATTGGCCATCATATACAGAACATCGTCGGTGAATAGGACTTCGGGGGTCGCCGTCTGCGATGTGGGAAGATGATCAGGAATGAGAATGAGAAGAGCGAAAAAGGACATGGTGGGTGTACCGGATTCGCCGTATCTTGGGCTTGTTTCTGGATGATTTTGCCGTTGGCCAAGCTAGGATACAGAGTGGCGTAATCTTGTGAGTTTCCGCCTAGTCGCACACGGACCGAACCGCCACGGCTGGCGACGTTGGACAACAAGTTCAGGAATGGGACCTGGAGCCGAGTACTATTGGTCCCCACTCCATTTTTTTTATCAATGTTAGTCGGATTTTCAGGCGACTGACATTGTAACTCACAGACTTGAGTAATCACAGAGAATTCCACTGAGAAGCCAAAGAAATATCCTGACTGCGGTATTGAAAGACCCGGAACGGGGGTGCTACTGAGTTGCTGAAAGAATGTGGAAGGGGGGGCGGGGTTGGGGATTGGAGGGGCGATTAATACGGTTGGGTCG
Source organism: Mycena rosella (assembly GCA_029378255.1). NCBI lineage: Eukaryota > Fungi > Basidiomycota > Agaricomycetes > Agaricales > Mycenaceae > Mycena > Mycena rosella. The sequence goes on from JARKIE010000051.1 coordinate 209,851, forward strand.
TATGCAGCTGCCCCGGTGTATGACGCGGCTGCTGATCCCGTCGAGGTGGGAGCACCAAGCGGCTGCTGGTAGTGAACAGTGACCGAGGCCCAGGCCACTGGAAGACCTAGGAGCGCGAAGTAGAGGGGTGTTGGACGCATTCGCCGCGGAGAGGTGGGGGAGTGGGACAAGCCTTGCGACACCGAGTTCGGTGAATAAACAAACGCACAGCAATGGGACCGGATTATAATCTCTAACGGCGGGGCGCTGAAAGACACCGAGACGCCCATTGAAATTAATCATGAACCGCCCACCGGCGATATCGCGTTTCAAATGGCTGTCCACTAAAATCAGGCTCGGGCACGAGGGATGAATGTTTCCCGACAACGGAATGCCTCAGGTGCGATTAGGGATTCTAGGAACTACAAGTCGGCTTGAGCTGGGCGCTGACATACCGCCACAGGACTTCAGTCATGACAGGATGCAGGCCGACCGAAATATACGGCATCGGAGCAGTGGACGCGGGCATCGGAGTTTGCAATGACAACCATAGTTCCCCGTCGGTGTTTGAGTGAAAAAATCACAGCAGGATAGTTAGCGTCCTGCTCTAGGACGCACTGATTCGGCCGAAAGGAGATGTCGCCCTGAATGTATGCACGGGATCGGGGGCGCGAGACAGCGTTATTAAAACTTTGGCCAAGATAAAGATTATGCGGTGCAGAATTCAATTGAGCAGCTGTAATTTCGAGAGAGAGAGGAACGCCAGCCAGACTCGGACGGGAATGAGCGCCTTCATGATGATGAGGGCCGATGATATTTCGCCGCAGTGAGGGAATGCAGTTCAGATTCGAGGAAGACGGGCCTAGGGAGCGGTTAATGACGGGCGTGCAAGCCGCGATCTATAGCGATTGGAGAGGATTCCATTGGATATAAAGAGTCGAGTTCGCCTGGGCGCTTCCGCCGCTCGCGTGGGCGGCGGGATGCGGGTCGGAGGCTGAGCTCATGGTGGGTAGGTGCAAGTGCAAGGCGGGGAGAAGCCGCGCTGCGGTGTAGGATGCCCCAACGGAGAGCTTGGAGTCGCGGGTGGTGTCGAGTCACCAAGCAGGAGATACATCACGTGCTCCGTCGCGTTCGCGTCGAAGAGACAAACAGGTGCAAAGTTGATGGCGCAAAGAGGGAGATCCATTAATCTTCCCTTTCCTTCTCTGTCGATTGATTCGAAGTCCGTTCGGATATAAAACTGTACACGTAATACAAAAGGACCAAGGACCAAGGTCGGCCGGATGAGAAAAATAAATTGCATGGATTTAATTCCAAGCTCAATCCCACTCTCCGTGAGCTCAGCAATGCACTCAGGCTGAAACTCTGTGGATAGCTTTCGCGCATGAGCAGCAACCTTATACCTGGAAGTGGAGTTCAAACGCAAACTGATTGGGACAGGGTTCGACTCCCGGAGGCATCTTGCGTTCTTCATGTCTTTTAAAGATTTCTCATTCGCCGGTGCCGGTGCAATAGGTATTCCATGAAGGTGGAAATTTTCGGTGCGGAACGCTTTCGAGCGAGGAGGAAAATGCAACAGGTTCCTCCCACTCAGACACGGGGAGTCGAACCCCGGACTTCCTCCAGGTCTCATCAATCAACCACCAACGAGGCTGAGAGGCGGTGTTCCGTACACCATGTCCGACTCTTCTGTATGGTGTGATCCCTGGCTCGAACCAGTCGGCAGGGTCTGTAATGAAATAGCAGGAGAAGTATGGATCGCGAGGCGGAAGCGCGCACAGTCCAGAGCCAAAAGCTACTGTGAATACTGAAACAGCCAGACATAGGGAGTCGGACACAGTGTCGCGTACTTGGCTCGAGTTCCTGGGGGCTATCGGATACCAACCAGGAGATCCACCGGATTAGACACGGGGAGTCGAGCCCCGGGCTGCCTCGAGAACATTGAACAGTCAAGTCGGAGGCGGTGTTCACTTCCGTACACCATGTCTACTTTCTACTGTGAATTGGACGTCAGATGCCTGATCCCAGACATTCCGAATCCGAGCTCCACTCGCGCCAGTGAACGACTCTTGAGCAGGCTCCAACGACCCACAGTTTTTTCGAATAAGCGGATGCACGAGAACGGCGCAGAAAAAAGTTCTCTTCACATAACGAGCCACGCAGACACTGTCAGGGAGTCGAACCCCGGACGTCCTCATCAATCGCGTTGCCACAATTTAGTTTAACGTGAGAGGTGGGGTCCCGTACACCATGTCCGACCAGTACCTGCAGATACAATGTTAGATATCGTACCTGAGTGTGGACGCTCAATGTAAACCCGCGGAGGTTCAAGTTGAAGTGGCTGGACTAACATCGCCATCCCGCCGCCCGCGGCTGCGTCATGAACGAGCATAAGGGTGCCAGTGCAAACCAAACAGAGCTAGGCAGGGAGACTTTAGGGACGTAAAAAGCTTTCTTGGACAATTCAATTCAGACACGGGGAGTCGAACCCCGGGCTGCCTCATCACACGAGCGTCAATCATCCGATCTAAGGTGGGAGGCCGTGTTCCGTACACCATGTCTGCTTCCTACGCAAACGGCGAGGTCAGGTATCTCGCGTACTTTTTATGGTGCATACGAAGCCGTCGCTCTCCGTAAAAAGGCGGTGTATTCCACTGTAACAATATTCATTACCTGTCTTCGCGAACAGGATGTGCAATCATGCATTCAAGGAAACCGGGTTGAATTAGTGAGGCGTGGCTCTTAGGGAAAGAGCATTGAGTAGAACTTGGGGTCTCACTCTGGAATCTTCGATCCATTCATAGCTGAGATCTCGAGAGGTTGAACTCCACAATTACTAGTAATATTGTTTGTTCTTCGCCAGGGTTACGCGGTTAAAATGAGCGTTGTAGATCCATTGCGATTGCGTTTGGATCCTGCGATCCCACTTCATCGCCAGCAACATTCACAGAACGCGCAAAGACCTCGCTTCGTGGTCCACAATGCGCGCGCACACGCCTATTACTCATTACTCACACCCCGTACATTATGCCCGTGCGCGCGTCTCCAGAGTGTACACCCCAACCCAACCCGTTTCCCCACTCACATCACTCCGCCCGCAGCTTGAACACGCGCGCCCCCACCCGCTCCCCAAACACATGCCGCCTTACGTACTCGTTCTGGAACACGCCTGAAGGGTCCACGTCGCGCAGCACGCGCACAAAGTCGTCGAAGCGCGGGTACAGCGCGCGCAGCGCCGCGGGCTCTAGGCGGTGTGCCTTTGCCCAGTGCGGGCGCCCGCCGTGCGCCGTGACGATCTCCTCGAAGACGGCGAAGAAGCGCCGGTAGGGGACGTTGAGGCCGTAGGGCCTGCGCGTAGTGGTAAGTACATTACATTAAACGGCAACGGGGGACGGGGGAGGGGGGGAAGGGGGCACACGCACTTGTACTGCGCGATGCCGATCCAGCACGTCTCCTGCGCGTAGCTCGGGCTCAGCCAGATATCGTCCGCCGCGGAGAAGCGGATCTCGAACGGGAAGTGCGGGCGGATGCCGCGCGGGTCCGCCGCCTCCCTATCCATCCACGCGTGCAGCGCGCGCAGACACGCGGGCGCGTTCTGGAACGGGACCGCCCACTCCGTCGTGTGCTGCGGGTACTGCGCCGCGGTGAGCTAATGGTGCGGATATGTAAATATGGGATGCGCGCACCCGGCACTCGACGTTGAAGATCGTGGGGCTGTCGTCGATGAGGGTGACGTGCCCGCTCGAGAGCCACGCGACGAAGCGGCCGGTGAGCGTGTTCACGATCGGGACGGGGCGGCCGACGAAGAGGAAGAACTGCACCACGTGGAACGCGAGCAGCGAGCTCCAGAACCACGGGACCGGCGGGAGCTTCTCCTGCGGATCGGGCGTCAGCGGGCGCCGGCGGAGACGGCAGATAGATGGCGCACCTCGCGGGTGCGGTTGACCACGCTGCACTTGACCGTGTGCGTCGCGGCGATCCACCAGAAGCGGACGTGCTCCGCGGAGTGCACGAGCTCTGTGAGGTTGTCGACGACGTCGTCGAACGGCCGCGCGCACTGCACGTCCTTGAGGCGGAACGCGCGCTCGACCGCGAGCTGCACCGTGAGGATGATCCCGGTGCACCCGAGCCCGCAGAGCGTCGCGAGGAAAAGCTCGGGTCGCTCGTGGCGCGAGCAGGTTACCTTTGTGCCGTCCGCGAGGAGGAGCGTGAGCGCGACGACGTCGGCGGACATGACCGGGAACGCGATGCCCGAGCCGTGGCTCGCGGTGGCGACGATCCCGCCGAGCGTCTGGTCCGATATCGAGCCGAGGTTGCGCATCGCGAGCCCGTGTTTTCCGAGCGCGGCGTGGAGATCCGTCAGCGCGATGCCGGCCTGGACCACGACCGCGAGCTTCTCCACGTCGACCTGCGCAGCGCGAGGAGTCAGTCCGGCGCCGTCGCCCGGCCGCGCACTGCGGCGCACCTCGAGCAGCTTGTTCAGCTTGGTCATCTTCAGCATCAGGTCGTTCGTGCACGCCAGGTCGCTCGGGCTGTGCCCCACGCCAACCGCGCGCAGCACGCGGCCCTCCCGCCGCGCGTACTCGAGCACCAGCTCGCAGTGGTGTTCATTTTCCGGCTCGAAGATCGCAAGGGGGCGGCAGTGGAAGGTGAGCCCCCAGTTTACGAATTTGGCCCTCGGCGAGGTCGAGGGGATGGTGATTGCGGCGAGGATGGCGTCCGCGTCCTGGCGCTCGGTGGCGGTAAGAGCCATCTCCTGGTCGATAAGCAAGATCCACGCCGTTTTTTCCATTATCCCGCATCGGATCGATGGCGTATTGGTGAGCACATTTGGCGTCACATGACGATCGCCGAAATACTCAACCATGGCGTCGACGAGGAAATTCCAGGACCAGCTGGGCAAAATGTGGAGGATGCGAGGACGGGTTCCCAGGAAAAACCAACAAGATAGGTTAATTTCCTCGGCCTAGAAAGCGACTAGACGTTCATCGGAGCTGATTCACAGCAGCCCCACCAAGCGGAGGAGCGCTAAAAATGCCAGACAACGCATGTGCGAGTGCAACTCCCCAATGAGTAACACTTGTGGACCTTGCAGAGAAAAATTAACAGCTGAGAACTGAATCGCTTAGAGGACAGGGCCAGTAAACGCGGACGAGCACCAGAGAATGCCGAGCGAGAAAAAACCGCCGTGGAAAGCCCTAGTCAATGCCGGTGTAACGAACCACGGTATCCCGCAGAACGGCGCGCACCCACAGTGCCCACAGCGCGCGCGGAGTCCCTTCGCACGTCTCCGCACCCGTTGCCAGAGCCCAGATTAAATACGGTAACTGCCGAAGACCAGCGGAAAAGAGGTGGGAGGGCGATGGGAGAGCGAGAGCGGGGAGGTAAGAAGGCGCAGGCGCAGGGTCACGCCCTTTACGTCCTCCGCGAAATGAAGTCGTGGGACGGGGTTTAATTGGTTTGCCGTCGGGCAGGGCGTCGGTTATCGGGCGGTGGGAACGCGCCGGGCATTTACTTGGTTACGGCAGCCCTTCCCGCCATCGCTATTTTTGGATTTCAATCCTGCTTCTATGGACGGCGGAGTTGGACTGAATGATGCAAGTGAGTGCTGGATTCCGTGCGCACCCGAGAAGGCTCAGGTCGGGGTGCCATCAGCGCATCAGATGATCCGCGATCAATATTGATGCGCGCCTGTCACTGCTCCGCGCCTCACTTTCCCAACACGCTTCATCTGTCCCTAACCGAGTGTGTAACCAGAATAATTTCCGACGCACCCGCCTTTGTGCGAAGAACAGCGAGCCCCTGGCGCGCCGGTTGAATCCTCAGCACAGTGTCGGTGCTGCGCTATTATCCCGTTCGGATCCAGACAGTCGCTCAAACTTACCGCAAAACATCTGATCCTCTCATCCTGCCTACTCAGGCACGGGGAGGCGAACCTCGAGCTACCTCCTCATCCACCTCTGTTTTGCCCAAGGCTAGAGGCCGTGTTCCGTACACAATATCCGACTTCTTAGTGACCAGCTTGACTGAGAGGATTTTGACCTCGAGCAATATGGGGTTAAATTGATACCTCCCACAGAGTGCGAGGTTTTATGTACATAGTGCACCCGAGAGCTTCAGCCCCGGCGAAAGTCTGAACAGACCCGCCCGGTTCAAGTTGTCTGTATACGTCCAAGACTCTTCGCAGGCAAGCCCGCACATGAATATGTATTATGCGCACAACAAGGCACAATTTTAGAGAGGCTACAGAGCCTCCGATGATCAGTGGCGATCGTCCCTATCTAGTGAATATGTAGAGCCCATATGTGCGGGGAAAGAGGGGGTTCGAGTCCCCCCGGAGGCGTTCCAACCCAAATTTTCTTTTGATCTCTCGCGGCGCCGTTTCGTCCGCGACTTGAGTGGGGATGCAGGCTCGCAGACGGACAAGGGTCTGTTTCTTCTTTGTCTCTTCAATCGCGGGATTTATGTTGTGCTTTTGCTGCATTTTTGATCGGGGTAGTTCTACGATCCTCTCAACAATATTCCCCGAGCGCCGTCACTCTTCTCAGTAGCTCGCCCCTCTAAATATAGTCCGCCAGCAATGACACCCCTACAAAAAAAAGTATTTTTCTTAAACCCCCAGCTCAGACACGGGGAGTCGAACCCCGAGCCACCTCTTCATCCACCGCCGTTGACGCAAGGCGAGAGGCCGTGTTCCGTACACAATATCTGACTTCTGAGTGGGGAGTGGAATCTGATAGACTGAGGGGACTTGAAGTCGAGCCTGGGGAAGATGGGGGGAATTTTATCCCTATCCATGTGGAAAGTAATGGCGCAATACCGAAAAAAACTCGTGCTGTGATCCGCGAGCCGCTTAGATTTATCCAAGGAGACAAACACTCCACCGATACGAATCAGAGCTCAGGAGAGAATATGGCGAGAACACCATGGTCTAATATCGTAGACAGACCAAAGGCAGACAGTACAAAAAATTGAGTATATCCCAATTGTTGTAGTGTCTGCCAACCACATATAGTACACCCAACCATCACTCAGGCCTTGGGCGTTTGTCCAAGACAAAGGGAAATTCCCCGTCCCCCGAGCGTCAGCCCCGACGAAGGGTGAAACAGCCCCGCTCGGTTCAAGTTGTCTCTGTACCATCTTAGCATCCAAGCACTCAGTTAGACTCCTCGCAGGGACGCACGAAAGGCACAATTATAGAGAGGCTAACGAGCCTTCGATGATCAGTGGCGATCGTCCCTATCTAGTGGGTCGCTGGAGACTGGATATATGCGGGGAATGCGACTACTTACTCCTAGACCGATGCCACGGAACTAACTTGGTTCACTCCGATCAAGACCCCTCCATCCGAGATCGCTTAAACCCGGCCCCTGATCGCCCTATATATATTATCCCAGACTACCCCTCTCGCCCAGCAAGAGCCTCAGTCGCGTTCCCCATGCACACTCGCACCCTCCTCGCCTCCGCGCTTCTCCTCGCCGGCCTGGCATCCGCCGCGCCCTACGCGCTCGAGACCGGTTCCGCGTTTCCAGCCACGCCAGGGCTGACGCACGCCATCCCAGGAGGCCAAGGCTGCAGAGACGTCCCGGACGCGTGCCGCGGGATCCCGGAGCAACTGCTCGCCGTGAGTCGTTTACAGCACTCTCTCTCGGGGCTGCGTGCTGACCTGTTGGATCGACAGCGATGCGCCAAGACGTTCGGGGTGCAGATGAATTAGCAGCAGTTACGATTTATGCAGGGGTGATTGGGCGCGGAATTGGGGAGGCCATTCGGTCCGGGAATTTGAGGTTATCGATTTAGGAGGGCGTATATAACAGAGTCAACCAATCTATTCGCCCGAAATCGAGCAGAGCGTGGAAAAATACAACCGAGATGATCTCGACACTACGACGAAGCGTAAATGAGCTCGCGCGCCACTTTCCTGCACTCTCTGAGTGACTTGCGGCATGGCACGTTAATGGGGTCTGAGACGGCAGCTGCAGACCAAAAAATGACGGACACGAGGAATCGAACCTCGATCTGCCTCTTTCATCCCAATCCCGGGAGAATTCCCTATGAGACCGCGCTATCCATTGCGCCATATCCGAATATGAACTGAGTAGGTGCCACTGCATGGCGTCTTTTACGGACTGTGCCCTCGCCAATTTGCATTGAAGACCAGGGAATTCCGGCTTTGGTGCAAGGCTCCCGACTGCAAATTGAAAGTCGAATAACGCTCCGTAGAATGGTGGGACAAGTTCGAGCTCAGGTTCATGCGTAACATTGATGAATTGCAGCGGACTTGCTCGAGGCGCAAGCCACACCGAACGTACGGACGTAGGGTATACTAGGTTGAGTACATATCCTCTGTTCATCAGCGTACGCAGCGCGGTCCACTGTCCCCCAACGCTCAACGCTCAGTCCCGGTACAGCTCCGCCCGGCCAAACTTCGCAGAAACTACACCCCGGCCCTTCTTGCCTGCCTTGCCGGCGGGCGCCTTGGCAGCGGGTGCCTTGGCGGCGGGCGCCTTGGCTGCGGGCGCCTTGGCCGCGGGTGCCTTGGCTGCGGGTGCCTTGCCCGCCGCCTTGCCCGCCTTGCCCGCTGCACCTGCTTTCGCCGCCGCGCCGCCCTTGCCCTTCTTCCCGGTCGCCGCAGCACCGGTCGCCGGAGCAGCGGTAGCCGCCGCACCAGTCCCCGCTGCAGCGCCCCCTGCAGCGACGGCATTACCCGCTCCCGCTGCAGCTGCTCCCGCCGCAGCTGCGGTGGCGCTGACCTGGAACGCCCCCGACGTGCTAAGCTGGGTGGTGATCGAATCGGCGTTGACGGCTTGCAGCGTATAGGTGCTACAACGCGACCGATCAGCAGCCGGCGGATGTGTATCCCATAGGCACGTACCCCGCCGGGATCTCTCCGAGCGCCACAGTGGTGTTAAGGGTCGTCGGGTCGATCCCCTGCGCGACGTCAAATGACTCGGTCTTGCCGACGAGCAGGAGCGAGAATTTCCTGGGGTGCCAGTTAGGATATGCAAGGCGTTGAGAAGCGGCAAGGGCAAGGCACGCACGGGTCGGTGGCGATGGTGGTCCAGGTGACGGCGAGGTTGCCCTCATCGGCGGCGCCCGTGGGTGTGTTCAGTGTGAGGCCCATCACGGATGGGAGCACAAAAGCTAAAAGAATGCTGCAACACGGTTCAGCATCGTTCAGACAAAGCTCTAGAGACCCACCTAGCGAAGACCATGGCTTCAAAAGTGGGAAAAGGACAGACGAGACTTGCTCGGGAGGAATAGTGATGGGGAAAGAACGAAAGGACACGGGGTGCCATCCCCTAGACCGTTTTTTATAAGCATTGTTATTTTTAGCGCGGTGCCGGTTCTGCTGGCAACCGGCATCGGACTTACACCCAATACTTGGATCCGCCGCTTAAAATATCTCCTTGCCGTAGGTAAATTTACACGCCGTTTATAGAATGCCGTATTCTAGAAGTTCCGCGTTGCACGCTAGGAAAAATGATGGGTTTGGTTTCTGCGGAATGCGTTTACGGAGGAGGCTGGACTGGGTACTGGCAAAATTTCCAAAGCGCCGCTGTCTGTTGCCGGGTCTGGTAGTAAGGTGGGTAGGTAGGTCTAGGTAGGTAGCATTGCACGAGACGAGCGGTCGAACTATAAATATACATCATATTGAGGATTATACATAAGTATATAGAATCGACTACCGGCGACCGCGACATCTGTCGCTGATGGGAGAACCACGATTGATAGGCGGGCGGCACGGTGGGAATCTCTCTCTAGCAACGATTTGAACACCGATTATTCTGTGAGTTTGTGCTTCAATACTATGATTTTGTCGAGCTCTGTACCTGCAACATTCATTGTTGCAATACACGTACGTGGAGATACCGGTGGAGCATTGCATCTTGAATCAGATCACGTATATCCTGCCTGAAACACTTACACGCCTGCTCATTGGCACGTCGGACAGAATGATTGTGCGCTAAAGGGCAATTGAGCGGACTGATCGAAGGTGGCGTCCGAGTGGCGTCTCATTTAAGTATAGACAGAAAGATGCCGGACTCGGATCAGAGCGGAGAGTCCATTGGCCGGGGCTCTCGGCTTGATCAAGAAACTGATCCCTCTCTGAGTCTCTCGGCAGTTTCTGGGAATGAAATACAACAGCCTCCCAAAGCTTGACTGGAAAATGGAAAAGGAACGGGGTTTTAAATATGCGACCATGCGAAATAAACATCACGATTTCCTCACAACGCACCAGTATCGGGTGCAGTCGCGATAGCATAGATTTTGAGTGGGTGGGTAGATACGCAGCGTTGAGCGACCGAACATATTGTTGGCCGGCCATGTCGAAATGGCGGAGTAGGTAGGTAGGTAGGTAGTATCACACGGCCGAGTAATCGGTGGTCGAGGCGACAGTTGATGATCGCAATTTAAAGTCGTGATCAGACTGATTGGTAGGTAGCCGAACGGTACAAATCTGGGGAGGATATATCACGACACAAGCGAATAACAGATAGACTCATTCCTTCACTCACAAGCCCTGAGCACACCGGACTGAGATAATCTGGTCGCGCTGTATCCGTATAATCAATGTGCGGGACAACTAGCATGTCCAATTAAGAAGGCATGAGGAAAATATCGCGAAGCTTGGATTGCCCTTGTACTAAAGCTCCTGATCTTCTGAAACCCAGCATCCATTTTCGCGCCGGGCGCATCCAACTTTTAAGTACACGCGTCGGCTTTATTTATTGCGGCCGACGCGTCACGTGCAAGAAGCCTCTTTACTCCCGCCACCACTGTCGCGTCCACAGACGGCCATCCTGCCCGCCGATGAGGCCCGATTCCACACTACCGCGCGTTTACAGGCGACCCTCACTGCTTTCTCGCTCCTGAGCCCCTCCTTGCCCGCAGGAACCGCGCCCGGGGCTAACGTGCAGATTTCACCAGGACAGGCGCGCAAGTGCGTCCTTGTTCTTTTGTGTTTTGAAAGGTACCAGGACCACGGGTCGTATTTGCTGACCGACGATTGCAACTCATCGGAAGTCAAGCAACGTGTTGGTGCGTCCAGCTATTATCTCAGTATTTCCAATGATTTTTAGCTCCATTTTGCTCCCTCGTCCGCGCGCGCTTCTGGCTCGCGATTCAGACGTTCTCCACGTTCACCGCTGGATACCGTTCTGGTGGTTACCCCCCGTATCTAACGACGGCCCCGTCAACTCGTTGAGTCAGTTTACGAGGGTACATGCTCCCCGTGTGCTGGATTCGGCAGGGAACTTTGTCTTTTACTCCGTGCGCTCACGTTCAGTAAGTTGCTCGGTACTTGGCTGGCTACCCGATTGCTGGCGTCTTGATTTCATGAAACTCAACAACTCACAGTGGTTTGAGCTGCAGGGTTTCCAAATTCCAGCCGCCACCTCTGCGGCTCCGATCCTTCATGCATCTGACATGAATTCTCTGACTTGACTCGGACGCGCTCTGCTACGTAGCTTTGCACTCAGTCTGCGTTGGTATCTGTCTTGCTTGGATACAATTGATTGGCGATCGCTTACCGAGGTAGCGCAAGGTACGTAACTTTGCCCCGACTTCCATTTGCAATTTCGTTCAACTCTCCGACAAGAGTTCGGCGCCATTCTCGGCGTCCCCTTCACGATTCCCAACCTCCATCTATTTCTTACCCATCCGGGCGCCCATCGGTTTCGGCCCTTCGCCCACTTCTTGCGCATATACTCTGCGCATCTTCAAGCCGTGTGCTGTACCCTATACGCCAAATATTGTTTCGATCTCTACCGATGCTCAAATGTCATGAAACATCCCTCAGTGGAAATTCGCGATTCCATTCACGGCTGTTCCTGGCCGTCCCCGAGCCGTCCCCGAGCCCCCAAATTATTTCTATCAACGCTTAGGGCGCGCCGACCTGCAAAGAAATTCATGGCTCCAGCCGAGCGCTCAGCACAGGCGACGTTTAATCCGAGATCCAACACGACTCCACCGTCCTCTATTTCCTTGAATTTTCCTTCGTCAATTCTTACCAGATCCCGTCTCCTAGCCACGCCGACGGAATCGCCGACCCCAAAAAGTTGGGGACCGGTCCGATATGTAACCGGGCAGGACACGTGTTTCCTGCATCCCTTTTTAAAGTTTCTTGACCTTTTTGTTGTCGACCCGCAATGTCGTGTTTGGCGCTGGTCAACAGCGCGCTGGGGTCCGTACGCTTCTTCATCGAGGCGCAGCTCCGCTTCCTCAACCCCGCGCTGCGCCTCCTCCCCTCCGCGATGAAGTACATCGGCATCCTCCTCCTCCTCATCAATGCGCGTTCGTTCCCACTCGGCTGGCATTGTACGTCTCCTTCTTTTCATTTTGAGGTCAAACCGAACGAATGAGCACATCACAGGCCGCGTTCTCTACCCTGTTGCCGAATTCTTGGTGGCGTTGCAGTTCACGAAGCTGCGCCTCCTCTTCTCGTTCTCGAACCGCGCTGGGAAGAAGGCAGCGCTGGAGGCGTGGTACGAGACGCGCATGCCCGTCGGCTTCCACCCGCTCCGCGAGGTGTGGACGTACAAGTCTTGGGCCAGTGCGTGCTTGCTCGGAATTTGCGTCATATTTGGATTTGCTGAACTCCGTGCCAGGTCCCGACGACTGCGACTTTTTGCTCCACCTCAACAATTCGAGCTACGGCAAGGTACGGGCGTCCCAGTTTGATTCTTCTCTCTCTCCTTGATACTAACTTTGTCAGGCGATGGACTGCGCACGCTTCCGCATGGCCATCGAGACGTTCCCCAACTTCCTCCGCTGCGGCGGCTGGGCGCCGCTCGCTGGTGTGTACCGTCTCTTCTCCTCCTCTCCTCTTCCTAGCTGAATCCTGGCATCCTAGCCACGCACTACCACTTCATCCGCGAGATCCCCATGTTCGCGCCCTACGAGGTGCGCGCCAGCGTCGGCGCGTGGGACGATAAGTGGGTGCGTACATATCCGATTCTCTTACTCTTCGCGTACCCGCATCCTGTTTGTCCCGCTACCTGCTCTATTTCCCGCCTACATTATTCACTCGCTTCCGCACGTATTCTGAATCTGACGAACGCACGCGCCGTAGATCTGGGTCATTGCGCGCTTCGTCAAGCCGCCCTCCAAAAAATCCAAGGGCAAGGGCAAGGTCAAGGCTACCTCCGCTTCCATTTCCAACGAGGACTCCAACTCCGCTTCCGTGTCCACAGCCCTACCGGACATCGTCACGGAAATCGCAAATGGAAACGCAAGCGAGAACGGACCAAAAAGCGGTGCTTCCCCGTCCGCGACCGCGCAGGCGCTCCTCGCGCGCGCGGCGCAGGTGCCCGAGGTGGACGGCGCGTTAGTGTACAGTGCGTTTTCGTCCTTTTCACTTCTATTTCTTCGCTCTGCTTGCCTTCCGCACGTCCCCAAAACGCCGCGTCGCATTCTGTTTATTTCCGACACCTCTTTATTTAGGCATCGATTAATTCCCGACGCCAATGCCGCTGCTGATGATATATTTTATATTTATTTCCGCGCAGCCGTCACCGTCGCGCAGCTCTGTTACAAGCTCGGCCGGCGCACCGTCCCGCCCGCGGTCATTCTCGCCGCCAACGGGTTCTCTGCGCCCCTGCCTTCCTCTTCCCCTTCCCTATCCTCTTCGCTCCATACCCCGTCCCCGTCGCTCGACGCCGACGCGCGCACACCCCCCGCGCACTGGGCCGAAACGCGGGCGCTGCGCGCCTCCATCCCCGCGCTGAAGGCGTTCTACGCCGGCGGGTGGCGCGAGACTGAGCAGGGGTGGTGGCGGGAGGCACTGGCGGGGTGTGAGGCGGAGCGGCGGGGGTGCGTGGTGGCTTAATGGAAGGTATTCTCTCTCGGATTCAAACTGAGGGGTTGGGTAATGTAGATTGAAATTATGGGTGGTTTGCGAGCGGGGAGATTTAGATTTAGATTTAGTTAGATACCTCGAAAGTGCGAGGAGAGATCAAGACGAGTCAGTTTGGGCGGGTATATAATCATAGAGGGTAGTCGGACGTGGTGTACAGAACACGGCCTCTAAAACTATAACAGCCTCTAAAACTATAATGTTAGCGAGGACTGCGTGAGGCAGCCCGGGGTTCGACTATATAGGGAAGACTTCTCAGGATCTAGGTTCATGGAATATGGCAGCTCTCTCACTGGGGGCAAAGCCTAGGGCACCTGAAAGACAGGTGCCTTGAAAAGAGGTCTTAGGGCATTTGTTTGGCAGGCATTAATGCACCTTAGGATAGACAAAGGGAGGCTTTGTCGCCTCGCAGGGGCCCGATAAAGCTCCCCCTTTGTCTTCCTATTTGCCTTTACTGTATTTTTTCATTCAATCCGACCAGGGGGGGTGACACGTGACTCAAATTACCGATTCGACCATTCGACCGCGGCCGAAATTTTGCGTGATGCACACAAAATTTTCGACCACCGTAAACGAAAATTTTCGATTTTGTGCATTGCGGACACAATTTTGGGTGGGTGATGCGTGACAAAATACCAATGTTTGCCATTGACCAAGGGGGTGGGTGGGGGGTTGGGGTGGGAGAGGGGGGTCGGACCGGGACGGGTCGGATATATAGCCCACCACGAGGAAGGGGGCGTACTATGGATGACAAGACAGAAGTAGGCAGAGTCCGAAGGGACACCAGAGGAAGACTCGGAAGCAAAGCAATATTTATAATTAAACTGAAGTACATGAGGATATTAAAGCATATTTATAATAAGTCTGTTATTGTGTGAAAGTTTGGGTATTGAGAGAACAGCATCAATCCATTTCGATGCACGGCGGCATACCGGCAGTATCCACTGAAATATTGATGGGCTGATGTGGCTAACAAACATCTCCTGAATCTCCTCTTCTCTCTCCCTCCATCAGCGCTCCCTCCCCCCCATCTTGATGAACGAATCACCCATCCAGCAGCCCGGCCGCTTTGAGGTCAATGTTTCCTCCGACAACACAGTTACCCAAAATGGTATGCACCCCTAACTTCACTACGCAAACGGTGTCACGCTGTGGTCGCTCGCGGAGGCGCCTTGGCGCCAAGGGACTGATGCGCTGATGAAACACTCAATGCTCAATTGGACGGGGGACCCCGCAGCGGCAGGGTACGTGGTCATGTGGCACACGAGCGAGGGCCCGTTCTGGACGGAGGTCCGCATGCCAGTTGGTGCGCAGTGTGGTGTGCATGCTTGATGGGGCAAACTTTGTAGTATAATTATGTATTTTTTGCTCTGTCTATACATGCTCCATATTCCTACTGTTGCTTCAGCGAGGGTCCCCACCATCACCAAAACACGCATCAATAGCGCCTGATTGGACATCAGGCTCGATCTGATGGTGGCACTGCCAAATCAAGTCCGCTTGAGATGGCGCCGTTGTTGCCGTGCATTTCGATCATCGCCGTGCCTCAATCATGCCGGTTCTCTCAATTCCCTAATGTCCTCGTTATTGTTAACCCAAACATAGTAGATCAAAACATAACAATAAACGAGAGTCCAAATTTGGATGAAGATGTTAGCTGAGTAAGCAAAACAATAAATGAGAAGTTGAGAAGGAACGGAAAAATAAATAAACAGAAACGCTCAGTAAACCTTCATTGCGTAAAAACCCGATGATCATCTGTCTCCGGCCTCCGAACATATGGAGGCCAGAGGCCGGAGGTTGGAGATCGGTGATGGACCAAATTCCATGTGCACGAATGTAACAGGGGGGAGTGACGCATGACAGTCGAATTGAATGAAAAAATACAATATCTGGGGTGTTCCCACCTGCCGAACACATGTGGAGTACCTCTTGTCAAGGCACCTGTCTTTCAGGTGCCTTGGTATTTGCCCCTGGTGTCTGTGTATCCCATTCACTGCGTTCAGGACCCTGATAGCCGAAGCCCAGCCTTGCCAGACCTGGCCATGGCCGCAAACGTGTGGCTAGTCACATCAGTCACATGTGGCTAGGCGGCTCCACACAGCTCAACACGGCTGGCCACACCTGAGCGTGGCGGTATGATCTATCTAATCACCGACAGGCCATGATAGAAAAACCACTAGCTTAGAGGTCGGAATGATATATCATGGTAGCAAGTACATATCCTCATTTTATTTAGCAGCAATCAGGCCATGCCGGCCGAATCCGCGTGATAGTCACATCAAATAACATTAGCTGCACATAACCGTTATGTGCCATCCTCCATCACGGAACACGAAAATAAAAATGAACATGCCTTTTGCGCCAAAGGACCCAACAAGGGTGGGCATTTGAGGAAAGAAATGTCTTGAGAATTGCACAAGCATGTTACTTGAACCACTGGTCAACTCCTTTGGGATATCCCCAAGTTTTGAGTGCGTAATTATATTATACTGGCAAGCCATTCCGTGGTTTGCCCTGGTATTTTTGCCTTTTTTTCTTCACACTGTACCCTAGAAATTACACCAATCCCAGTCAACGGTATCTACAGAGCCCATATTAATCCTGCGGGCCACTGTCAGTGGTAGTTGAGCCAAAGTTGAACACAGTTGTATGTTTTAAATATCATCTTCTGCGAGGCATGGCAGTGCGAGGAGTATGCAGAGAAACTTGTTTTGAGGCTCTTTCGAGCCGTAGAAGATTTTGTTGAAGCTCAGTTAAATCTCTCTCTTTTCTTCCTCTTTTGATTTCTTCTTCGTGTTTTTCCCCTTTCAGCAACCCAGTAAAATGGACTGAAAACCAGTTTTCAATGTCATTCGGGAGGAGAAAGAGACATTCACTGTGTGACTGCGTTACAAATTACCATTTTCGGTGCTGGTAACTAGAAGTTCGTCCTCGTTAAGCACCATCTGAAATTTGAGCCTGATTCTTAACCGGCAGAGTCTTTTAGATTGCAGAGCCATATGTATTTATATGCATAAAATTGTAAAACTCTGATGCTGAAACTCAAGGGGAGTTGGAGACACAGAAACGGGCTCGATGTGTGCTGAGAATTCCTCGTGGGGGTGTTTTATCATCATAAATGGAGTCCACAAATACAACTGGTGTTCAGAATATAAAATTTGAGATCATGAGGATTGGTAGTTGAAAAGTTCGTATTTAGCAGTATAAACCCAGTATACTACTATGGGCCAAGGTTAGATTGACACTCATTTTCAAAAGAAATGGTAAAAGAACTCCAAAGCTCTTCAGAGAGTGTACTGAGATGTTTTTCATTGATTAGCTATGGTACGGGATGTCTGTACTGTCTCAAGAGTTGCGCCTGTGGCAGGCATCAAAACTTCACTATGAGTTATTAAGCAGATTGTGTCTTCTCCGAGGGACCTGAAAACAATCCAGTATACTATCTCCAAGCTTTTAATATGTAGGAAAATACACAGGAATACTAGTCAAAGTTGCCGCAAAGATTACGATGAAATTTGGCAAGTATGTGAAGTTGGATTCATGACACTCCCTCTCAAACATGAGGGGGAGGAGGAGGGGGGAGAAAAAGATATAGCAGAATGAAGGGATTATTTTTATGGTAAGGAGGGAGCGAACAGTGAAAAGGAAAGGGGCCCAAAAAAACCGAAATAATAGCAATTATGTGTCTACAACGGGACAGAGCAAGGGATAGAAATGACGAGATCAATGTGGAGCACCTGGGTAAGTGATCGAGATGAATCTAACGATAAAGGGGGATGCAAGAACATATTGTAGCATAAAGGTGGAGCATCGGTGGAGAAGCCGCAAACAGCTGAAAGAAGAGGGAAGAAGCAGAGGGGTTGTGAGCAGAGCACAGCAAGACATTTGACGGTGAAACGGTGTACCTAAGTATGGCCGTGCCTAGGACTGACTGAGATGCTGCTATGAAACAGACACAAAAACCAACCAACACACACACCAACAACACAACCAATACAAAGTGCTAACAAGTAAGTTCGGGTCGTCCTGAAGTATACAGGTAAGATTGAACTCCTCGAGGGGCGTTGGGACAGAGATCAACTCAAAGATGTTTGAATAGAACTGTCCTAGGAGCTTCCAGTAGTTGCAAACTACCAAACTTGGGGTTCCCGGGCCATGGAATGTGGGGGTGGGAGAGAGATAAAGTGTCCTAGGACTGCCAACAATGGGGCCTAGGGGTCTGGGAACTCCGGCCAACCTGCTAAACGGGGTTGATTCCAAGAGTTATCTATGACCAGCCTGCTAAACGGGGCTGATTCCAATAGATGACCACGACCAGCCTGCTAAATGGGGCTGATTCCAATAGATGACCACGACCAGCCTGCTAAACGGGGCTGATTCCAATGGCTCGTTTGATACACGACCAACCTGCTAAACGGGGTTGATTCCAATGCCTGACCTTGCCACTTAACAAGGGACCTTTGAATACAAACTGCTGCAGCAGGACCACAACACAGTAGGGGCTTAGATGACCTTAAAGCACAAAGTAGCCAACAATCGAACTTCCTGTTAATGAATCTGCACAAGAGGATAGGTTTTATAAACAAATCTCCACGCTGATACAGAGAACACAAGGCCCTTGGACAAGCAAATGCTGTTGGCAACCGCCTAGGCAAGTACTGGGGCACGAATGAACTGCTGTAGGGTGTGTTCTACATGGTCTTTTATAGTAAATAGAGAGGTATATGACAGAGTGAAACTGAGTAATAAGGAATATGATGAGATAAGAGAAACAGACAGTCCGGGCGGGATAGGAAGGGTATACGTGGCAAGCCACTCTAGTTTCGGGTGTCCTCGGCACCTAGTAGTCATATCCTTTGACTCCTAGGGCCTATATTGGGTATATTTCAAATGCCCTCGGACTGGCCAAACCTATTCGTGTTTGTCCTGGCTCCTTGGACACTTGCCTCCTGCCCCAGCATGGTTGCTAATCCATCCCATTTGTCCAGCTTAGTGAGTAAGCCACGGAGTATCTCTGCCGACCGTCTACGTCCTTGATGGCTCAGCCTCAGCATTTCAGCCTGCTGTGATCGATCATCCATCAATCACTTTGGTCTAGTTTGGTTTCCTGGGACGTGTCGTGTCCGTCGCATGTCCTTGATCATTCCCGAGATCCACCTGAAGTGTGTCCATGGAACGACTTAGAGTGGTCCTGGGATATCCGCGATGGACTCCTAAGACATCTAAGTGTTCTTGTTGTAAGTGTGTGAGAAGTCAGTGGACACCCGCAAGGGCTCCTCAGACGTCAACAATGTCTCCAATTGCCCATATGAGTGGTCTGGGGGCACCCGCAAGGGTCCTCAGGACATCATAAGTATCATATTCAACATAGTCCTCAGACTGTAGTAAGTCCTCGAACATGATCCTGTCCAGTCACAGTCCTTGTCCTTGGATGGTGACTTATAGTTCCTCGGACTGGTTCTATCCGGGCGTCTGTGTCCAACTTGGTACTTAATCTTCGTCTAAGCTTTTGGTTTAAGCTCCTTGGTAATACCTAGCTTTTTGTAGTGTAACCTGCCCCTAGGTATAGGTTGTGGACTATATCTAACGAACTTCCTGATACCCCTCGGACTACTATGCCGACCCCCATGGAATGGGACCAAGCCGTAGTATGCCCAGGATAACATTACGGTTCTCTCAGCATCATTGATATATGACCAGCAGCTTCAGAGCTCAGCTCTGATCCTAATTGTATAGCTCCGGGCAAGGTAGCCCTAGGACTCGGAATAGTCTTAGGACTCGCAGAATGGCGGGATTTCATGGTTAGCGCCAGATGCGCTGTATCAATGGGTAGAAGGGAACACCACCAAAGGCTGTGGGTGGTGCCAAGGAGGGGGAACAGCACTAAGAGCAGGTAGCACTACAGACTGCGGACAGCGACAGGAAAGGAGGTGAGCGGCAGCAGCAGGCCGTCAGAGCAATGACTGATATGTGGCAGCGCTCCGGCATTAGGGCACTGTGTAGCGCTGCGCAGTGCACACAGCGCGCAAATGCAGGGGAGTGGAATGTGGCCATAAATGGCCTGATGCAAGTGCAAGCATGGGAGGGCACAGGTGGTGTCTGCCCCATAGAAGGTCGAGGGAGAATCGGTTAGGGAGGATCAGCAGGCAGGGCCACGGCAGACCACTAGGCTAATCGAGCGGTGGGATGCTTGGGCGGGGCCAGTACAAGGATCGGTATGAGGTGCGCAATGGGATGGCACACGAGCAAAGCAGGGAGGTGAGGTCGGGCTGAGGCGGGGAAGACATTGATGCAGCGAAGCAGAATTTGAAGAAGGAGAGAAGCGGAGGGCTCAGAATACGCACTAAAGAGGGCCATGCTAGAAGTACAGGCCACCAGCCCCATCCAATCAGCTTTTCAAGTGCCGGAAGCAGTGCATGCGCAGAGCCCAGCATGCCGTAACAAGGGCGATTTGGTGAGTGCGAAATGATAGTGACAGGCAAGAGGGACGCCCAGATCAAAGGAGGAAGGAAGAGGCAGCAGAGGGCCCATGTCGGAGGAAAATGGTGGAAGGGGTAGGAAGGAATGTGTCACGTGTGATCAAATGTGGCCGAATTGGGAATGGCGGTGTACCTCGTGCACAAACCAGGTGAGGCATGGGTATAAGTGCGAGGCAGATGCATGCTTCGGGTGCCTGGTGGTGCGGAAGGACCAGATATAAAGGTGCGCAGATATATTGGCCACTACGCTAATCACCTATGTAGCCCAACTACCACGGCCTGCTATTAGCTGGGAGATATAGCAGGTATCCCCAGAAAAAGCTGTGTTCGTGCAGGAGGTGCTGCCCCCATTAAAACTCCTTAGCTCTTGTTAAATGTAGCACTAATAGTGATTAACTAGCAGTTAAATACGAGCTAAGAGATATAAGAGATATCTCAGTGATATCACTGAGCGCACGGCCAACAAATCCATCATGTCAGAATCCCAACCGGCGGAAGTCATGCCATCAGCACGTGCTGCACACCATCAAACTCATGCTGGCAGTGCTAAAGTTGTGCCAGCGCCCCAGGCATGCCAGTAGAGTCCCCCAAATATTTGGGATGTACTACTAGTGTTCCCCGACACCCTGATGAAAGAAAAATGTCTAAAAAATAACTATATAGTACACCAATAATACATTCGTGCCGCTAAGTGTCCCCTCCACCCCCTGCCATGTCCATTGCGACACGCATGATCATTACTATGTACATATATACTGACTGTGCAGAGAAGGGGCAGGCTCACCTAGACATACTATTATAGTCCCCCCTCTGACAGTGCACCTCAATGTGGTAGTCTCACTGATGCCAGCCTCAGGGAAAATTGTGAATCTGCATTGCTATGCTAGCCAAAGTCTGACCAATTTTTTTATCCATGTGAGCCCTCCGAGATGTACAATAAATGAAAGGGAAGATTTTGTGACACTTTGTGAGGCTGCGAAATACAACCGAAACTCGTTGTGAGATCGTGTCCCAACCTCGGGAAAATAATATCTTTCCTCCGTCTGATCCAAGGGGGGTTCAGAATTAAAATTTCGGATGTGGGGTCGGGGGTTGGGGGATCCCGGGGAAGGCTTAAAAAAACTTTTTACAACACATTTTGTTTCAAGTACTACGGGGTATAGAACATCCTGGGAGAGTGCAGGAACAATAGGATGGGTGGTGAACAACCCTCAAAGGCCACAGGGGCTTTGGACTGTGGTTGCTTATTTGGCATGCACACATGAATGGCTCCATCTGCCAACCTCTGACATCAATGGCTGGTGGAGCCATTGGCCTGACATTTTTTGGCAGGTGGAGCCATTAGTTGCGCACACCAAATAAGCCATTGGTTGGCTCCAATGGCTAGTGCACAACCTCTCTAATGTTGAAGAGATTAGTTCCGTCTAAGATGCGCGAGGTCTCGATGACCTTGGCTGGATTGGGAAGCTATCTATCAGGTGGTGGGGAAGCCGCACATCACTTGGAGAGCGGCCCGGGCCTAGAGGTGCGAATCACCTGCCCTATATGGAAGGACTAGGGGGAGGGGGGTCCTGAGGAGGGCTGAAAACAACTTTCAACCCTATATCCGTTTTTCGAATCCCGATTCCCTCTTGGTCTGCATCAGACTTTTGACATTCAGCTTGTGAGCTTGTACAAGGTCAAACAAGGTCAAACAAGGTCCCAAGCCCCACCAAAATGCGCGCAAGCTCACAAGCTCACAAACCTATGTCTCGATTATCACAAGGTCACTCGTTCGACCCCGTGTAGTGGTATAAATTCGGAATGAATTGTTCCAATCACCATGACCAGGTATGGTATGGCCATAAGAATTTGTAAGAAGCATCCTCCGATATTTCACAAGGTTTTCCCACTCTATGCTGAAATTTTCGAGAGGTTTTTTCTTCCGATTTGACCTCGTTTGACCTTGTGAGCTTGTCACAAGGTCACCAGGCCAAACAAGCTCCCAGCTGATTGTTAAATGGCTGATGTGACCCTAAAGTCCTGAGATCATTTGAGTGTGTGTAATACATGGTAAGCAGCCTAATCCACGTGCCGAGGAGAAACGGAAGAGAGGATGGAGTTCTATCGCTTGTGATCACAATCACTGTCAGACGGGGGACAATGATAGTAATGGGAATTAAGCAAGAGCGAAAAGCTGGCGGTGCAGCTGTCAAGCCCAATGTGATGGACCATCACTCGGCCGGGGATCACCCGGCCGATCGTGCCCAGCGACAGCCCATCAAGTGAGCGCTGTTTGGCATGGATGCCTTTTTCGTTCCTTGCTTCCGACCACCAAGTCATAGGAAGCCAGACACCGGGGGCGGCAGGCGCAGGCGCAAGGGGATGGTGGGAGGTGCCGAAGGTGCTCCAGAGGAGAATCCATTAGAGACAGAGAAATACAACAGTTGTCAGCACGTATCGGTCCTTGCTTCCGATCACGATGCCCCATCAACAACTTTGTGGTCAGAAGCGAAATGCCAAACAGTGCCTTCCACCGCAACGTTGTAAGTCCATTTCTTTTTGCTTCTGCAGCTGAGCTGCCACGGATGAACTCACACCCGGGATCTCCGCGTTGGAACAACTGCAGAAGCACCAAAAAATCCTTCTCTTCACTGTGCCACTCAAACTAATGTGCCGTGCTTTCTGCAGGAGGCGATGCTCTCCACCGTTGCCCAGCACCTCATGCTGGCACTCAGCACCACACTCCACGCGACCCTCGACACTGCCGCTCTCCCCGTTGCTCACGGCGCATACGCCGCTAAAGCAGAGGATGCCGATGTGAGATGGGCTTAGAACTTTTGAGTACAATAAATAAACTGTTAGTAGATACAGTAGAAAATTCGGTAGAGATGCCGCCTCCTCAATAGGCATATCTTTTCTGGCTCCTCGTAATTTCCGAAAGTGCGACTTGATGTAAATAGCACAACTTGGGTCAATTTTGATCTCGAACTCATTTTGTTCGCAAGTACACTACTATGACATCTACCGCTTGGTCGTGCGGATGTCGTACCAACGTAAACGGAGTCAGGGAAACTGGTGCTTTGGATATCAAATTTGAGGTGATGAAGATGGGTGGTTAGAACAGTGGACATTTGAAGGATAATCCCAGTATAGTACTTTGAACTGTGTTCGGATTCGGCGCTTCAATTTCAAAAGTTTTCTTGAAAACCCTCCGAACCACTTCAGAAAGTGTAATGTTATATATCCTACTCATTACCGATGGTATGGAAGGCCCAGACCGTCTCGAAGAGCGGTATTTGCGGCAGCCATCAAAAACTCGGTATGAGCAATTATGGCTTCCCAAAGTTGTCGGCAGTTCTGAAACCAGTACCATTCAGCATTTCCAAGCTTTAGATACACGATAAAAATACACAGAAGCTCTACAGATTGACTGGTCAAAGGCATGGCAAAATCACAGTAAAATTAGCAAGTATCGGATTCACAATGAACTAGCAGCTACCCGTGCTTCGCCACGGTTGTAACTGAATTCAACTTATAAATTTATCGGACACAATTTGTTGCCACTGTGTTTGGATCCTCGCGGCCGTTTCGACAGTGAATGATCCACTTGTTAAATGAGGGCCCATTATATTCGCTGCTGCAATGGTTACAACAGAAATGTAGGAGTTACATTGAAGCAAGAGCATCATTCAATCAAGTGCGAGGCCCCACAAATTATTTAAGCATCCGGCTGCGGTACTCTCTCGATATCTGTCTCAACGACGGGGATCGTTCGACTCGTATTCGAAGTCAAGTGCACGATCTAGGGCTTGCGTCGGATCTGTCCAGCGGTGAGATCAACACATTCTAGATGATTCACACATATTCACCGCAATTTGGATGGGAATCCAAGCGCCGCTGTCCTTCTTCAACTCTCCTTCGTAAAGTTTGGGCTCGAGATTGAGCATCTTCGCTACCACGTTTATACAGTAAGCCTTCTATGTTGGCAGCAAGTTCCCGCTGCCGTCGGGCCCGCTGAGCAGCTGAATGCTGTACATTCATTGATTTGAAACTATGGCTGGGGAATGTTAGGCAGTAAATGGTGTTTTATGCAGAAATTCACCTGGTTTCGGTTCTCCTTGGATTCTCTGTCTCTGCGCTTTTTTTGGCCCAGTGAGCGCCGTTCAAATTCGCTCTCGGGCTGAAACAGAGTAAGATGACGCAGCTGTGGCCAAATAAAATATACCCGTCCATCGGTGCACGATGTGCGAGTCCCAATTTGGGTGTGGATGGTTGGCTGACCCGTCGGTGTACACTGACAACTGTTTTTATTGCCGTCATACACCTTTCAGATGCATGATGAACCTTTATCAGTACTGGCTCCGGCCTAGTTTGCGAAGGAGACTTCGGAAGCAGTTGGCGCAGTCTGGGTGGTTGTTCGGTGTTCATGCAGAGATGCAAAGCTGGCTGAACCGAGAACTACACCAAGTGAGCAGTCATATAAATAGCAACACAACAGTTGAGTAGGGCCAGGTGGAGCCGTTATGCAAAAATCAACATTTCAGCGGATTTGTGGAGCAAATGACCTCATGTGGTGCCCCAGCAGCCAGTACGGTTATCTGCTGTTTGACTTGTCTTGTCTGGCTGGGACAGGAGGTCCTCAATTGTAATATAGACCTCCCAGTAACCCGTGCTTCGCTACGGTTGGAACATAAACACAGTGGGGGTTTTTGGCTGGGCAGTTAACCGGGCTACACTACAGGATTCGCCGCAGGATTTGCCCATCACACTGATACATCAACCGCGATATTGAAGACACCGCTCGTCGCCAACCTTCGGTTGGCTCCTCGTGAAATCATGGACATTCAGCTAATTATCTCGAAAAGTCTGATTCAAGTTCACTCAAGGAGGAATATTTTTGATAGACAGGAACCATTGTAGTGTACGTGTATAATTCAGCCGACTGGACAGCTTTGAGACACACATTTATTGCCCAATTTTTCTATACAGCAGCTCATCTACAGTAGATATCCGACTGTGATTTCCCGATCTTTTTTCTGGCGCCGGGGCTCACTGATTGTGTATTTGCAGCCGAGTGCGTGATCTAGAGCATGGGTCGTATCTGCTCACATATTGCTAAGACAGAGAAGAGTTGTGGAAACTTGGGTTTGAACATACCACAATCTGGGTCATATTCTAAGTGCCTTTCTCCTTCTTCACCTCTCCTGCATCATGGTAAGTTTTGAGCTCTACATCCAGCATTATCAGGTCCCCGTGTCAAGAGGTGGGCGCCGGAGAATTCCGACATATCATGCATTATTCAAACTCCGTCGGAGCGCGGTCCGGTCACGTTTTCGATTTCTTGAGCTGTTTCGCTCAATTTCTATGTAGCTCTCTCAATTTTTAATGTATATCTCACCAGAAAAGCTCTACCCCCCCCATAAGTGAATGCTACGAACATTCCGCCACCTAATATCTGCAAAAATGTGCTGGCCTTAGGGAGGTCAAAAGATGTCAGATGACCTGAATTAATAATGGCTCCGGTCTGAGTTGAGACGTAGACCGAGGAAGTAGCGGCTGTATCTGCGAGGCTCTCTGGTGCTCATGAGGGGACAAAACGATGCCAACTTGGGTCGAACTTACCAATTGAGCAGTTATAAATCGAAACTCAACACTCGAGTGGAGCCGTCATGCAGAATTCAACATCCCGGCGGGACCGTGGAGCAGATGACGTCATTCGGAGCCCCATCAGCCAATATGAATGTCCCAGAGTCAAATGATCTTGTCTCGCGGGGACAGGGGGAGCTCAATTGTAATATAGATGATGTGCATTTAGGATGGGATAAATGGATGAATTAAGATAAGAAAGGGATGACAATATCACGGAGGAAAGCTTTGGGTGCATAGGACAGGCTGAACATTGTGAAAGCAGGATATTTGAAAGTGAAAACCCGAAATATCGGAAGCGGAGCCGCAAAACGACCCGGGTAAGTGCACAGAGTATGTGGGGACAGAAGGCGACTTATGTAAGAGTAGATGGGTGTACAGCAGTGGTGTGTTAGAGACCAGGAGCTGCGCAGTGCATGCAGTGCGCAAATACGGGTGGAATGCATGCCATACGAGGGCTGCCACGAAGCGCGGAGTGCGAAGCATCGGACATCATGGGTGGGTGTAATCCCCAGAGATTTGCGGCGATTGAATGTGCAGGGAGCATAGGGGAGCACGGCAGGCAAGCGGATCCGCTGCGCGCTAATCGAGCGGCACTGAGGCGCTGGCGTGCAGGGAGAGCGTCAACGGGTGATGGTGCAGTATGGAGTACCAGTCCAATGATCGAGTGCCGGGGGCGAGCACAAAGGGCACCAAGGGGCCCAGCAAGAGAGCCAGGACGAGTGAGCAGTAAACAGGCAATAGCGCGGTGTACAGGCGGCATGGAGGCGGAATTAATGTCTCATTCGAGAGCGTAGAAAGTCCCCAAGGATGCCCCGTCGCTGCGTTGTTGCTGGGGGGTGCAGAAGCACAGATGCTAGGGCGGGGCGGGCGTGCGTGCACCAGCATCAATTACGAGCGAACGAGGGCGTATTAGACAGCATAAAAAACTGGAGGGCCAGGTGTACGCACCAAGGAGAGCAGTCCTCGAAGCACAGGTAAACAGCCCCCGGAAAGCAGATTTTATGCGCTGCATGAGTATCAGGTGCATGCACTGCATTCCCTGACCACCTACACTTAATCTGCTTAGGTGTGTGTATATCCAGCCTAGATGAACATAGCTCAGTGTAGCTCTGTCTAGTTGAGCTACACAGGGTCTGTGTAGGTACCTATGCTCACCTAGGCTGAATATACACAGACCCATCAAAGTAAGTGTAGGTGGTCAGGGAATGCAGTGATGGTCCACGCAAGGCCGAGTGTGCTGTAATGAGGACAATTCCGGGGGACTTTGAGGGTGGAGACGATAGTGTCGATTAGGAGGAACACACAGATGCAAGGAGGAATGAAAAGCCAGCCAGGGGAGCATATGGGAGGGCAAATGGTGGGAGGACCGAGGGAGAGATGTAAGGCCACGTGCCATCAAAATGTGGGACGGGCCAGAGGAGGCGGGGAGTGAGAAATCAGTGGGACCAAAAGTACTAGAAGTAAATTAAATTTCAGGTCCACCTATGTGCAATTCGACACTTGGGTGTTCTAATTGCACCTGGGTGGGCCCTAAATATGATAATCATCGGTGTGCGTTATCTCAGTGATATCACTAAAATATCTCTTATCTCTCTTATCTCATATTTAATGTTAGTGATATCTCTTAGCTCTCTTAGCTCATATCCAACACTAGCTATTGCTATTAGCGCTGCATTTACCGAGATTTAAGGAGTTTTAACAGGGGCAGCGTCTCCCGCGCGAACATGGCTTCTTAGCTGGGGATACCTGCTATATCTCCCCGGCTAACAGGCTGTGGTAGTTGGGCTACACCGGTGACGCTAATTAGAGATTTTAATCTATCGCGGCACTACGAACATCACCAGTCCAATGAGTCGCACATCGGCAATCACAACCTCCGAGCAAGATAACAGTATCATGTATCATATCCCCACATATGCCTGCTCACCAAACCTC
Source organism: Mycena rosella (assembly GCA_029378255.1). Classification (NCBI taxonomy): domain Eukaryota; kingdom Fungi; phylum Basidiomycota; class Agaricomycetes; order Agaricales; family Mycenaceae; genus Mycena; species Mycena rosella. Next base: position 237,736 of record JARKIE010000051.1, read on the forward strand.
CACACACCTCGACTGGATCTGGCCGCCCCTTGTGTGTAGATGGGGGTTGTCGCAGTTCCTGTACATCTTGTGCTGGTCAATGTCGAGGGCAGGAGAAAAAGAAAAATGTGTTGGGCTCAGGGCTGACATCACGAAAACCGGAGAAATCTTCCACGACCCGGCAAACCACGCCGCCATTTTGATCCGTTGCAAGGTGGTTGTAAATCTTCCCAATGATGCCGGAGCATTGGCATCGGCAGCGCAAGGGTTCCGGAAACTTGCAATTAACTCGAATGTCTGGTGGACCAATGCCAGCATTTCATTGTCCATGCACGGTGAGGTACATATACTACATACGGCATACCAAATTCTGAAGAAAAAAGTTACAGCACCTTACGTTGACTTCAGTTTACCGCTGGGTCCATCAAGGGCCATAAACTATTTGGTGTGCCTGTCCACTGTGGTCGTGCTATTGCAGTGTCGTCGGAGGTCATCGGCCTGTACTCGGCCGAATTTATTCCCTGAGTGTGCAGAGTCGTCGCTGCAGACAGAGGTATGGTTGAGGAGGGACGGTGAGCTAGATTGGACACACCATGGCTCAACGCTCAGTAGCCAGCGTTGATGAGCAAAGCCAGTGTTGATGGGCAATGATTCGGCAATGATGGGTAACGATCCGAAAGAGATGGTGGTCCGTGCGCATCAAGCAAACAAGGACAATGTTGGTCGCGATCACGCCATCTCTCTCTCCGTTTCCCTTCTCTCTCTCCCACCCACTGTCCCCCGTTCTCGTCTCCCGTTGCTGCAAGCCTCTCAAGACATGGCTCAAATCTTCAACCAGGCTTCCCTGCCGCGTTACGAATCTAGTCAAGCACCGGGACCAAATTCTCAGCACGCTCTCAAGTCCCAGGCGAGCCGGTCGGTTCTCAAGTGCAAAATCTTCAAGCCAGGGTCCTTTGAAGACCGAGGGTCAACTCAGATCTCATGTCAAGCCAACCTCGAGCCGCTTCGTCTTCTACTGTCAATGTCAATTCAAGCTCCCTCAAAACTACCGTTCAAGCTGCCGCACAATGTCTACATTCTGAGTGTGGGGCCTTATACCCGAGCAACCTGAAGCCGCATCGTCTTCTAATGTCAATGTCAAGTAACCTTTCAAGCTCCCTCAAAACTGTCGTCCAAGCTCCCGCAAAATTGTCGACATGTTACTACTCCGGTTCCTCTCAACAATCGTTGCGGCACATTCCTCCTGCCATCCCGAAGATCATCCCTTCCCTTCATCCGCTCTCATCGTCTTACTCCTGTATCCTTCTTCTATGCAATCCATAATTATTTGCATCCTTTATTCCTATCGATTTAAAAAGGGTTCGGAAAGGGTAGCAATTCACAGAAGGGATGTGCTCGTTGAAATGGGTTGCAATGGTGTGCAATGCACCGCAATCATTGGCCAATCAATGAAATCTGCTGGATATTCCGGAATAGTTCAGTCTGTACAAGTCCTGTCGAAAAATTGGGCATGATTGTGGACATTGCCTGGATTATGCGGCATTTTGATGGTTGCAACCGTCTGCAATAGCTTCCACTTTTGGGTGATGGAGCCGGATGCCAGAGGCCAAACTTCAAAGAAGAGGATGGGCAGTGAAAAGCTTAACAAAGATGTACGTAAATCACGGAGACATTTTAAAGTAGAATACTCATACCTCGCATGAAGTTGTATGCGGGATCCTGCGCCGCGAGGAACCTAACCTGCCTTCGGTTTGTTACCGTTCCCATTCTTCAAATCGCGCAGTTTATACTATGCACATCTAACCTGTATAAAATGGACATCGTCGCCGGGTTACGGTCACATTACAAGACATCGACTAGATTCACTCTCCCCACCAGCTCGGAGCGATAGCCGCGCACAAAACTGTGTCATCTGGGAGAACTTAACCAGCTCGACCGTGCTCCGCTCCGCCGGCCTCCACGTCTCCACGGGCGGATAAGGTGACTCGCTGAGCGTCAGCCGAAGTCTATACCGATCACTCGACTCCGGTCGATCGAAGTTCCATGATAGGTGGAATTCGCCCCGGTCGATGCTGACGTCGATTCGCCTGGTCTGAAATGCCGTCTCGAAAAGCAGTGTCTCGATGCTGATGTAGTTCGCATGCCGCCCATATAGTAAGGGCCTCCGTCGAGTGACGGTGAGCTCTAAGATGCCCCGGAACAGTGTACTAGTCGCCGGTGTGGGGAACAGGGAAGGCGCAGCGGACGGAACCGAGTGTGGACGCACACTTGAGGTAGAAGTTTCCCCCTCGCGCCCGGCCAGAGGTAGGAGTTTCCATTCGGTTCCGGCCACAAGCAGAACGACGAGTTCACCACGGGATATCATCTAAGCGAAATCTCAGATCTGAATCTTCATTTCCGCAGCGCCTACAAGATCGCACCTCGCCAGTCCCATCTGGATAGAAGATGAGGCGATGGCCGTCGTACGGGTCCCACAACCATTGGTCTTGGCTGCACAATAAATGTGCACCAATCAACAGAGCTTGCTCTGCGTCCATTGAGTCCAGTCGGGATGAAAGTACTGCGTCTTTTGGGCACAGAAGGACGGTGTTGGGGGTCAGGAAACGAAGAGTAACAACGTGGCAATACTCCGCCGATCCGTTTCTAGTAGCTGCCGTCACTTCGCCTCGGTGCCATATCGGTGGGTCCCCGGCTCGGTCTCGGCGAAGTTGAAAGTGCGTTTTCGGTCATGGATCATGATGCCAAGTGGACCAGGCCGTTGAAACCCGTTGCCTCCCGTTGCACTGTTCGTAAATCGGCGACGAAGCGTAGCTCAGATGGAAATCAGCGCCGGAAGGTGACGCTGCGGTTAACCTGCGGCAGCGCATCACATGTGCTGTTTTTATCATCAAACCTATGGGACTGGGCACCAGCGGTTAGTATTGACAAATGTTTATTGATATTATGATTTCATGCCGCCCCGCCAAAACGAGCCATCAATCTGCCGACAGGTTTTTGAGAACACCGAGGCCTCGGCCCGCCAAACCTATCAAGCCGAAGTCAATTAAATCTGTATATCTACCAAACGTAGTCAGGAAATTTTCGTAGTCAAATTCCAAGTGTAGCTTCATCCAAGTATGAGGACCAGTTTGTCACAGAGAAGAAAATCCTGTCTACATTTTGTAGGTTTACACATTCAAATATTTTTGGCTTCCTAGTTTGGGATGGCCGAGGTCGGCATCTCCTCAAAAATGTGTCGCGGCGCGGCCCGATCACAGTGCGCAATGAGCGTGATGATGTGGGTGACATTGGCGTGACTCTACGCGCCGAAAGCTTTTCCTTTGACCGTTGGACCCCATTCGACGCGAGTTTTGCCCCAGGGACGTGTCAATCGGAGGTATATATCTCGTCACTGGGTCTCCAGCCGATCTGAGAAACAGCTTTTATAGGTCCAGAAGCACGGAAACTGACTTGCCCATCTTCGGACGATACACCTCCTTCCCGACACTTTTCCTGCAACCTAAATGGGCAAAATCACTACCCAAAGGCGCCGCAAGAAGCGTTCTCCTGCGCAGAAAGCCCAGTCCGAATCTCAGCAGTTTCCAGAGTCGTTCCCAGTTCCAGAGAGCGTCCTCGCGAGACTTCTTGAGCCAGAATCAGCGGTTGTTGAGTACTGGGCAGATGAAGAGGACATAGAGATGGCCGATTAATGCTATGTAATTGTTGGAGGAACACTACAACTTGTATAATAGACTTTTATAATTAGTATCTAACCCGTTATCCATAATCAAAGTCCGGGCAGATGTTGTATGTAGGAAATGTGAAAAGAGAACGGTTCGGCGCGGTTTCGATGTGGCGGTGCACTTATGTCAGCGCCATCAATCGACCCGCTGGGGCCCAGTCCCAAAACCTACCCGGCTAGGAGATCGGTATCTACGACTTAGGCCGTATGAGGGCGACTTTCCCCCAGATTCTGCAGAATACTAAATAGTATGCTCATCGAGCGACGAGGATCGCGTCCGAGTCAGTGATGCGCACGAACATCGGACACTTGCAGTGGGCGATGGGAACCGGATAAAGCAGCGGGAAATCCGAGATGAACCGAGATGAGCGGCGGCAAAGTGGCGCCGGCGGTCCGTCAATAGTCAGTGGGCCAGTGACTGTGCCGCCACCGGTTGTTCAGACCATTTCCAGATTGATCCGCATTTTCTTCCCTCTCACCACCATGGTCGCCAAGATGGTCAAACACGGCGGCCCACCTATGCTTAACTTTTGGGCAGTTAAGGATGAAACCGGAGTACCAGTGAGTTCTATAGCGTATCCCGGTGACCGATCACTGCTGTGCTGACCCGGTCATCGCCCGATCGGGTCCGATCACTGTTCCCATCACTTCATTTCGACCTCCGCTTGGCCTGCTCCCGAATTCTTCCGGCGGGTGGGTCAACCAATTTCTCTCTCCGCTCGATCATCGATCGCGCGAGGTCACCGCCTTTTGGGTGAGTGGGTCATCGCCACTTATGGTAATTCTGCCTGCCATTCAACGCCCTCTTCCATTTATGGCAAGTGGGTTCAAGTTCAAATATTCGCTAGCTCGTTCAAGTATTACCTGCTTATGCATCGGTTGAAATTTGAGTGTAATACCCTCCTACCTATGCAAATCGCTTTATTTTATCGTTGAGTGATCTCTTTTGAAGCAAGTTTGAAAGTTCCAAATAAGTCTATATTTATTTTGGAGGATCAAAGGTTTCATCATCGTTCCTTCCCCTCATTTGACACTGCATTTACACACCTGGATACACCTATTCACTATCGCATATCTGGAAGTTCCGTGTATCGGTCATTTCGGAACTTGCTGGGAGACCGTCTCGGAGACGCACTTCAAGCCCTTCGCAATGCTGGGTTTTAAAGCTCGTATCTAGAATATAAAGCTCCGTTTTGTGGTGTTGGTTGTTGCGGTTCCGCTCGACGAAAACTCAAGGCTTAATGAACAAGATCATGAATTTGAATGTAGGCCGCGCAGCACATATTCGGGGCCGTTTCTCAGTCCCTCGCTTCGGTTGGCTTCAATCCCACATCCATGTAGAGTTGTCCACCAGATCCACACGTATAGATGTTCGTATATGCTGCTCTCGTTATGTTTGAAAGGAGGAAGGTATTTCCTTTTTTTTAAAAAAAAAAGAGAACTGCCAAGTGCTTACTGCACTCCAAGTCCCATAGAGGTTACGGAAAGACGGATATATATGGTAATTACCCTAGGTATGCGGGACCTCAACGCGGTCACCCAAGTGGGTGACATGGCCGCTTCGGCAAGCGGGCGGTCACCCGATTTCGATGACCTGACCGATCAAAATACCATTGGGGTCTCCTCGTTCCATACACATGCCCCGCGCGGTCCGACGCACGCCCCGTGCGAGCCGCGCTCACGGGCTATGTACCCAATATTATGTATCGCAGATGCTTGAGTTCAAGGGGGTGTCAGGATTAAAATTTGAAATATCCTGTTAGGGGGGGAGGGGTCCCCGGAAGGGCTGAAAAAAACTTTTTACCCCACATTTTGAATTGGGTCTAAGGCTTTCAAGAACAATATCTAAGGGTTGAGGAAAGTGTAGCAGTTGAAAAACTTGAAAAATGAGTTGAAGAAGGCCTTCTGATTGCCCTCCAAGGCCAGATACTCTTAAATCTCAGTGTTTATAATTTACAAGACCTGGAAATCACTCTTACCTAGTCTGGTAGCTGACGGAACCAACAAGAAACTTTGTGGAAACACCAAGGAAACCGAAAAGATACATGTCTTAATAGCATCAGCTACATCTGGAGCCTCACACCGATGATTTTCAAATTTAGGGCCCACCTAGGTGCAATTCGGACACCCAGTTTTGAGTTGCAAGTGGGTGGGCCTGAAACTTCATTTACTTCTAGTATTTTCGGTCCTGTTGATTTCTTAACCTATAGTAGTGGGAAAAAAATATATAGTTCAGCTGCCCTGAAACCCACTCGAAAGCCTACAACTTCATATTACACAAAAGTTCAACTGAAATTGAAAACTGAAATTATCGGTATCAGGATTAGAAACGGTGTACCCAAGACTCTGGGCCTCAGTTGCACCGAATCAAAGCCAGAACTCAAAATGTTTTTTCTCATTTCAGCCATCCCGAAACCTATTAAAATCCCGCATTTCGGTTTGAATTTCAGCCCAAGCCGAAATGGAAACCAAAACCACATGTACCAATCACCCTGAAATTTAGTCCGCAGATGGTAAATAAATCTCAAGGCGCTTGACACGATAGTTGTGGTTTCTGTTTTGGCTTGGGCTGAAATTCAAACCAAAATTCAGGATTCTAATAGGTTTCGGGATGGCTGAAAGGAGAAACAATTTTTTGAGTTCTGGCTTTGATTTCGGTGCAACTGAGACTCTGGGTCTCGGGTACACCGTTTCTGATTCTGATACCGATAATTTCGGTTTTCAATTTCAGTTGAACTTTTGTGTAATATAAAGTCATAGGCTTTTGAATGGGTTTCAGGGCAGCCAAATCATATTTTTTTTCTACTAATATAGGCTATGAAATCAGTGGGACCAAAAGCACCAGAAGTAAATTAAGTTTCAGGCCCACCCACTTACAACTCAACACTTTGGTGTCCGAATTGCACCTGGGTGGGCCCTAAATTTGATGATCGTTGGTGTGCCTGTCCATCAGGTGGCGGTGGGCATGCACATGACTCGGAGCCGCGGCCCGGCGCTAGGGGTGGGAACCTCCTTCCCGATATGGGAAGAGTACAGAGGGAGGGGTCCCAGGAAGGGCTGAGAATTTTTTCGATCCGATATCCGTTTTTCGAACCCCGACACTCCCTTGCCTGAGCTTCCCGGACGGCTTGTACGAGCCACAGTGTTGCATCGATAGGCAGTGCAGGCTCTTCAGATTTTGGAGATGCAACTCAAGTTTTGACAATAACTTTTGAGCAAGTCCATTTTAACAACAACTTGGGAAGTGTTGACCAGGCTACAAGTTTTATCTCCGGTCCTGCCCAAGTCTGCCGGGACAACTTTGCCGTGATGAAGGGTCACATTTTGTGATGGCAGGTGACAGGTGACCTACGCGGTTCAGGCAGTCAATCTTGCAGAGCAGGCAATACTGGGGATTTATTATAAAACATAGGGTGCATCAGCGCTGGCAAATATTTAAACAATCAGGGTAGTTTAGAGGCACTTTATTATAAAACACTAGAGGTGCCATACCTTTTGCCCGATCGAGTTACCCTCTCTGCGGCGGTGTCGTGCGCCCCCCCGCCATGCGCGGGTGGCTGTGCTTCCCGCACCCACCCAATTTTTAGCCCTCCGCCGGTTTCGGCGATGGTTACAAAGCGGTTACCACTGCATCAGCATGTGCACCAGGGGTCTTGGGACTCACATATGCAGTGGTGGGTCGTAGTGTGGCCTCCTGTGTGCGGGGTCCATGGTGCGCTCGCCGTTCTCTTGCTGGCGCGCTGCAGGCGCCCTTGTTGATGCCTATTTATAGTACACGGCAATCATCGGCTCGCGTCGCAATCGGCAGCGCTCGGCTTCATTGATCGCTGACCTTCTCTTCCGCGATTGATTCCCTGATCGCGCCGGCCCGCCCGCTTCTGTTTCCGCGATTGATCAATTGATCGCGCCCTCCGCAACCGCCCGCCCGCCTGCCCGCCCGCCCCGCCCCTCCGGCATAAATTACACCTACCGAAAATACAGATATATGAGCATTTGTACCATTTCTGCACTTATTCTTACCCCGCCGCCCCGCCGCCCCGCCGCCCCGCCCCCTTTCGGCAGCCCGTTGGGTGCAGGCGATCCGCACACCCGCTGGTTGCCCGTTGCCGGCCTCACTGGTTTGCCGTCCCGAAACCCGCCTTTAATGTCTCCTTTCACAGAGCACGTCTGCGCCCAGGCTCGCCCACTGCGCTCGCACCTCGCCGCCTCGATTTCGGCTTTATTCGGTTATTGTTCGGCAGCGCTCGGCTTGGTACTCGGGCGCCCGCTTGACGCGCCCGCGCCCGCCTTTCGGTGTATCTTAGGGCATTATTCACGTCAAATTCAGGTATTCGGGTTGTCTTGGTCTTCCGCCCAGCTGCCTGGCTGTCTGGCCTAGCTTTTGCAGCTTTCTGTGTGCCTGCTGGCTTCCTCCCTCCCTCCCGGCCTGCCAGGATTTTTCTCGGAAATACAATCAAAGTCAGACGCATCTTATGTTATATTTGAACTCACAGAACTCTAAAATCACTCTGGGTACCCACCGGTGTAAATTGGCAAGTCGTCGTCATCCAGGATTTGGTCAAATTGAGGAACTTGAAGGTCATAGATAATCTGTGCTCCTCGTCTTCTCACCAGAACGTCGATTTACACTCTATCTATGGTTCCAGGCCATTTCTAAAGGATTCAAAAAAAAATGTTCTGAAAACTGCGCAGAATCCCCAGATCCCTATCCGTGTTTGGTGTGGTTTCACCCAGAAGAAATTGCAACTGTCAAAAGTTCTACCTGTATTCTTCTGGATCTTTGACAATATGACGTCGGGATGGTTCCCTATATGTGCCCTGTGAGATTGAATGTCCGAAATACGACTTTGGTGGCCACTGTACGCCGAATTTGTGCTGTTCTTGACCGGTGAATATCGGGAATATCCATATTTGGCGGCCTACTGTGATGGGCGAACGAAATCCAAGACTTTCTGTATGTTCAGAATTTTGGCATGACCCTGTATTCGCTCCAGCGATGTGGTTCTTTCGTGTTCTTGACCGCATGTCACGGTGTTACATATGTCACAGCCAGCGCTTTTTGCGTCTAATTTCTATGAGTCTCCCCAGCCGAATAACTGTTACAAATTGGTGTACGAGCCGCAAGCCATTCTGGACTCCAGAAGCAGATCCGGAGCTGGGAAAATTTTGTACGATGCTGGGCTCGTCTCAGGATCAAATTGTGTACGACCTTGTTGCTGTAGCTGCCTGTAGGCACCATAACAAAGTTCAATATGCATTTCCAGCCCGAAAGGGCCGCGGCCCGATATTTGAGCAATTACCTGGAGTCAGAGCAAAACGCACCCCGGATGAGGGCAGTGGGAGGTAGACTCTTAACTTGTCTGCGTACAATTGGCACAAAAATGGGGAAGCTCTTTGGCGCAGGCAGACTGGTACATCTCGGAACAATCAATTGGAGCGGGCGGGATTTTGATAGCCTCCGCCCTGGCGTGAATTTAAGTCTATCACGCGAATGCAAACAGATCAAAGAATCTAATACCGATTACCGTGAATTGCGTCTCCTCAGAATTCCACCCAGATCTGTGGTTGCCCTATACAACGGACTTAAAGTTGCACCGAAATTGATGGCAACGCTTAGATTACCGTGATGCCGTGATCGGCACCGCTTGAGCAAACTCAGGTCGGTCGCTCCAAGATGTACCAGTCTGCCCACGGCAACAGTGCTCCCTCTTCTAGGCAGGCTGCTCACGAGTCCAAGTGGGAGGGATAATTTGTATTTGTGTGTTCAAAAATCGTCCTAGCCGTGGACCCGCTTCACATTCTTTTCCCCCCATTCTGTGCCCTATTTTGCTTCACGACAGTAATTGCAGGACACCCTCCTCTCGTCCTGCATGCAACACGGCCACAATTTGTCGTCGTGGCCAGGCGGCTCTCCGTGGATAGCCCGGGTGCGCTCGCAACACATCCGCCAAGGGCCGAACACAATTATACTATGCTGCAGTGCATTCACCTGGTGTGCCTCCCCTGGGAGGGCGGTCATCCCTCGGAGTATAATCCACTTTTTCCGGCCCCAATCATCTCCCCGCAAGAGTATGAACTGTCTCCCGATCGGGATGTAACAAGGATTCCCACATCAATGATTAATGCGGGGGTCCTCACCAAACAACCACACATATCTGATCGTCGTGAGCGACGATCAAGCAGTTTTGATCGCTGTGCCCACAGCGATCATCACATTTGATGGTTGTGCTAGGTGCGAGAGAACAGTGGGAGGGTACCTCTAAGGTATTATAATAAACTGGCCGTTAAACTACCCCGATTGTTTAAATATTGGCTATCGCTGATCTACCCATTTTTCTATAAAACACGCCCACTACCTGGTGTGCAGAGTACATTTCTGAAGGCTGCGAAACTACCCACGTTTGCGCCTGGAAACGATCCACCGACCAGTTACATCAGAAACACATCAAGAAAGTTACTTATGGCCTTCCACCCTCGATCCTCCATTACAGACTGCCATTTTGAGCCATGTCTTTGAGGATTCCCCGCGGATCGACGCAGCTGCGCAGTCCAGTGTGTGCAGGCCATTGCTCTCATCTTTATCTTAGTTCTCGAGCGGAGTCCACCTGCTTGGCTTGAGAACACGCAACAGCTGCTCCTCGGTGTCACTCTGGATGCTGAAATGCCAATTGCTTGCGTACTAAATTCTCGCCCGTGCTTGCCTTCCGCAGCTCACTCATCGTTGGTGCGACTTGGGCTGCTCGGCATTCCTGCCTTAAAGCCTGCGACTCTTTGGTTTAACATATTACAATTTGGTCTGGCGGCCACTTAGATGTTGTTCCATATCTAGGGGCATTGGGCTCTGCGCCGGTGCCATTACCGTGCCATATCTGAGGTATCGGGCTCTGCATCTGCACTATTGGGCGTCGCATACGCAGCTGTGTTTGTGGCGAGGTATCTGCTTTTCATTCACTAACACCTAAGTAGACAAGGACAAGGACGTACTGGAAGGGCAAGCTCTGAGCTGTTTGTCGAGCGTTGCTGGATGGCAAGCTCCTCCAGTGCAATGTGTGTCTGTTCCTCTCCAGGACCTCCGGTCTACCATAACCCTATAAAGCCATTGATTGCTGTGGACCACCTGCATTAATTGCTAATCCCTTCTTACACGATCCCCAAGACTCAAATGGCAGCCGTTGTCCTAAGTGGTGGCAGAAATATTCAGCTATGAAAGGACCAGGCGGTCTCCAGCAAGTATAACCACGCCATGCCGCTCGATGTCTTTGTCGGTCATCTGCAGTGTCTTCCCGAAGATGGTTGAGAACACGTCGATCGTCCCATCCAAGCTCGACTCGTCTATTTGCATTGCAGGGAGCGGATACTGCTGCGTGACATGCAGCGGGATCAATAGTACACTGGGTACCTCGGAAATGGAGGCAGCGAAGCGTGCTCGAAGTATGGGGTAAGCTTCGAGCAGTATGTCCTCGATGTGCCAGCAATGAAGCCTCTCCAGGTCTTGACATCTTTCAATGTGGGCAGGATATCCTCGGCAGCGAAATCTAGGACCGGAAGGCGAGTTTTGCGGGGTGGAAGCAGGTTCAGCGGGAGATCTCCGGCCTCTATGCCCCAAAGCAGAACCAAGGTAGCAGTCGTACCATTGTCGAAATGGTCATGGGATCCGATTCGCTGCTGGGCAACCCGGAAAGCGAAGTTTAGATTGTCCCAGATGATCATGAACAAGTGGTTGCGGGCGAGCTTTCGAATTTCGGCCAAGCGCTCTTGACCGAGATCCCTGACTTTCCGTAGGGCGCTACGATACGACGGACAGATTCCAGCGTGATTCAAAACATCGAACTGGGACCGTGTCGCTCCGCAAGCTAGCAGATAAAATGCCATTGTCGTCTGGTATTCGGATGACTTCTCATTGCGGGTTTGAGCGAGCATGCATATCACGGTCGTAATAACCTGCCCAACAAATTAATTTTCGCACCCTGACAAGAGGCTCTTACCTAACAAATCTGTGTTCCGACGTCCTTCGCCGCCTGCTAGGCTCTCTGGGTCGGAACCTCGTGCGAGCGTTCGTAGAAGCATGCAGAGTGTGGGCGCAATGTACTCGGCATCCGCAAGGACACTTTCCAGCGAGAAATTTTGCAATGTTGCAGTAACACTCTGGTTTTGCGGAGGGCTGAGACGCTGTGCAAGCTTTGCACCTTCTTCCACCAAAATACTGCCGGCTGCTTTGCTGATCCACTGAGTGACGACCTCCGGCTGACGCGAGCGAATCAGGTCCAGAAACTCGTGCCCATGAAGTATAAGCATCTGGGAAACCTGAGACGACTGGTGCTGATCTTTGGTGGCCAACAATTCCGCCAGAAATTCGTGTAGTATCCGGTATCCTGTGGTCTTCACCGCATCTAAGACCTGCCCGATTCGGAACGCAGACTCTGCCATCCTCTGCGCCTCCTCTTCGCGCTCGAGTCGCGCTGACATCTCCGCTTGCTTCGCAGCATCCTCCTCCTGTCTGGCTTTCCACTCTCTCTGTGCCGTCTCCCGCACAGCTTCGGTAACTGGCTGGGTGACGCGTCTTGGTCTCTTCTTGGGGGGCCCAGACATATCAATAAAAGGTCCTGTATTTTCGTTCGGGTTTTACGCTTCCCCGCCATGCAAGATTGTGGTTTTCCGCACGACGCGCCGACACGTGAATTAAGGTTGATTAGAGTGTGATTCGGAGGGGCGTACAGTGCGAGGTGGTGATGGGAGGGTGCTGAGTGCTTCAGGGATGTTGTGGGTGAGCCAGCCACTGTGTAGGATGCAGCAGCGCGCGATATGCACCGCCTTAGAAAAAAAGCATAGCCACCGACCGAATTGGGTGATCGGCGGTAAGTCTTAATTTGGTATAGTCGGAGTTTAAAAATCCCATCCATCATTTTACGGCTAAGTGCCACCAGCCGTCATGGTAAGTAATACCCAGCTCGCTCGTCATTCCTGCACCTAACGGCTGGCAAGAGCCTATTCTTTGTCCCAAAAAGGTTATTCCGTGCGGGAGTGATCCGATCCAAACAACGACAACATTCATAGAATAGCTGCTAGACGATGCAAAACTTGAGTAATCACCTTCGGATAAAGATCAGTACGACCCAGAACGTACCCCGAACCATCGTAGTTTTTTAATGGAGGCCACTGGGTAAGTATTGACAATGCCGCGAATAACCTTTTTTGGTAACTTGTGTTAATCGCAAATTCAAACTCAGATCGACTAGTCTGTCTATCGACAGACTTGCCTTCATAGACAGACAGTCACTGGTCTACAAATAACTTGACTCCACCCCGGGGCCTTCTTTATGTGCTTATCCCTATGCTGTTCTGGGTTGAAGATAACTTCAATCTGGAGGTTCAATGTCAGAAAGGAATACAATCGCACATGCACGAAGTTTTGGACCGAGAAGGGGTGGTGCCGCTGTGCACTCCGGCGTGCACTTCGCCGTGTCGTGAGGTTCATCAGTTAGATTTAATATCATCATCCACATTTAATCATAAAGGGATTCTGTACGTCATGGCTTCATGTACACTATATATTTGACGGGGAAGAAGTGAGGAGCGGCGTGGAAACTGAAAAGTTTTGCATGACACATTGGCACTAAACATTCAGAATCTTGGCACATGGCTTGGTTTCAACATTTTTGGTCAGTTATTGAATTATGTGGATGGTGTCCCGTGCTTCAGGGCATGTTTCCCCAAAACTCATTCTGGGAGTCAATGTCCACCTTGTTGCATCTCCAGCATGTGACTGTGCAGTTAGCGTTCCAATCGGAACACCATTGAAAAAGTTGGAGAAGAATTTCAATCTGCGGGCTGAGTGGAAGCTAAAATCTACATGGCATACATGTTCTGCGAGGGTTCGGGGAGGTGTGGCCGGTTTCAACAGCAGGTTGTGGCGGCTGAAACCGGTGAGAACGGCGTAGGGGAGATCTGCTGCTGCCCGATTTCGCACATCGCCGCGCTGCGCCGATCATCTCTTCCATTGAATATTTTTATCCAGATACAATGGTTAAGGGATCGTGGCCATCATGGCTTTGTCCAGACTAATTTAGGGCCTTTGAATCCTACAAGAAAAGTATTGGCCCTGTCAGTACTAGTCTCAGCGATGTCGCGGTGAGGTTAGACTTCGCCGCGCCGCGCCTGTAGCATTTTACAACAGATCATTGAGGTTATCTTCGGTGCTGGAGTCATTGAGAGACGTGCTAGCAGCAATAAGATATGTAACATATTTAACTGGTATGCGGACGTACTTCACGTCGTCACAATGCCCAAGCGCAACTCAGGAAGCATTAGTGTTGTCAGGGTGACCGGGTCGGGTCGACCCTCCCGGGAATTTCTGGTGGGGGTTAATAAATTCGAAAAGGAAGGATTGCGAGGCTGAATCAAGAGTTCAAGAGTCAGCGGCTCGAGCCTCGGGTGGCTTTGCCAATGGGAGATATTGCGTTGACGCGGTGCCGATGTACCGCCGCGTCCGGTCGTTGGGAGCGCCGCATACCGCCGCGTCAAATAAGGGATACGCGGCGAAATTATCATGCACTTCGCCGCGTTCCGCCGCAGATCGCCGCGTTCCGCCGCAGATCGCCGCGTCACCACCGCATCGCGCCGCGTCACCGCCGCGTCCGAGTTACTGTCCGTGGCGAAAAACACCGTGTACACGCAGTCGCTCAAGCCCATTTCTTCGCCCCCCACAACTGGTACATGGTGAGTACGTCCACTGCTTATATGATGTCGCTACGTACTGCCTCTAGAACGTGTGAACGGCGCTTTTCAATTGGCGACCGCTGCGTCACCCGCCGCGGCACCGCCGCGTCACCGCCGCTTTCACATGGCGCGGCGAACTATTTTGGCCCAATGCAATCGCAATGTACCGACGGAACAACAGGGAACAACACTCAAGATTTCATGGATGCCGTACTCAGTTTTGACGACCACCGTTACATCATGCGGATAGCGCGGGAGGAGGACGCGAGCGGGCTCGAGCGGAAGCGGAAGACGGCATTGGCAGAGCTCCGGGTGAAGTTGGCGGACATGCGGAAACAAAAGGAGATGGCTAAGCGCGAGAAAGCACTCGCAGATCTCCGCCGGCTACTGCAGGTTGTACTTACTCGTCCGGAGCGAGGCTGACATCTACAGTACTGCACTCGAGTGGAACCTAACCATTCCCAAGCTACACGACCAGCTCGATGTCTTCCGGTTGCGGGGTGTTCCCGACATCAAGGCTAACGGCAATTACTCCAAGAAGACGGACAAGCAAGCGGCGCTGGTGGAGGCCCTCAGAAAATTCCAGCAGTCTCCAGAGTCATTCCCAGTTCCAGAGAGCGTCCTCGCGAGACTTCTTGAGCCAGAAACAGCGGTTGTTGAGTACTTGGCGGATGAAGAGGACATAGAGATGGCCGATTAATGCTATGTACTTAATTGTTGGAGGAACACTACAACTTATGTAATAGACTTATATAATTAGTATCGCACCTGTTATCCATAATCAAAGTCCAGCAGATGTTGTATGTAGGAAATGGGAAAAGAGAACGGTTCGGCGCGGTTTCGATGTGGCGGTGCACTTATGTTAGCGCCATCAATCGACCTGCTGGGGCCAGTCCCACATAGTGCATGAGCCGGTACTTGGAGATCAGGCGGTAAATTAGAGCTTATTTGCAAGTGGTACAAAATGATTTCGTACCAGCGCTGATTGGCTGCTCCACACCCTGCAGCGAATGGGAGGGCTCTAAAAATCTCGGCTAAAAACTGCAAATAAGAACCTGTACGTATTTTGACAATCGTTCCATCTCCTCAGTTTATAAATAGCAATTCACAGTCAGTGGAGCAAATGACTTCATTTGGAGCTCGGCCCGAGTTTGAGCGAACGCGGATGGTTCCGACAGTGTTCCGACTCGCCGAGCCTAATGGGAACCATCATGTTACGGAAGAGTCTCCGAACCTAGCCGAGCGAGCGGCCGCTGCTAGCCGCTTGCCGGTGTCCTACATGGAGACAACGGCGCGCGGTCTCGTGACATTCCGTTACGATATGTTCGAAGGCAACGGCCGCCGAGTGATCGTGACCGTTGCCAGATTGGGCAACAACCACCTCAAACTTTTTCGAGAAACAATGCAATTATATTCAAGGAATTACCATTATAGTCCACAGTGGCATCCATTGTACTTAGTTATAAAGTATTCGCGAGCTGGAAATAGTCTTTTCTATGGTGTTTTACGAAATGCTTCCTGAAAGACCACTACTGTACTGATCTGATCAACTGTTCAACTGTTCAGTGACGGGTGATCCCAGATTTTTTTGATGTGTGCAAAAATCGCGTTAAATTAAAACAAAAATCCTCGGTCTTCTCGGGAAAAAAAACGATGAACATCTGATCGGATTAGTACAGTACTTATTATTTTTCGAATCTTTCTGCATATCACGGTGTTTTTTTAAACAACGGACCTACCGTGACCGGGACATGGTTTGGTTTGGGCAACGCAACGGGTCTCATCGTGACCGTGACCGTTGCCTCCATACATGTTCGTACAGCACGAGCCCCACAAAATCAGTGCCTGTTCCGCCTTTCTCCGGGTCGGTGCCCCGCCGCAGACCTCATCGCGCGTGCGGATCCATCAATTCTTACTACAAACGGTATGCCGGCCGATGCCAGCCGGGATTTGGTGGCCTATCTGGGCCGCAAAAGCTCAGTGTTACGGTTACGGGCGTCAAAACTGTTCAGTTCAGAGGGCTACGCGTTACTTGGTAAAGTATTCATCAGATGATCACATGGGTTTAGAGTCATTTGCGCAATAATCGGGCGCCGGGAAAGCATGATGATGGTAGGTCGCAAGGAGCGATCAGCGGCGCTATCGGATAGGTAGGTATAATTACACGGCGGTCCCGCTGAGGAACGCCGGGGCACAGGAGGTATAACTGTATAGGCGCTAATATACAGTATTGCCCCCCGACCAAAGGCCGAGCTCACGGACGCTATCTCGCGACACGCCGCGGTAGAACCAAGGAATTGCAAAGAAGCAATTTAGCACAGAACAAATGGGGCAGATCAAGTGGTCAAGTGTTAGCAAAACAGGTGGATGGATTGTCGTGTGGAAAATCAACCCCTTTCTGTATATCCAAGGGGTCGCAGATCATGCAGATCAACTTTCGTAATAAATTACATGTGGTCGGCTCTTGGCCGCTCCTCAGCAGAAATTGTCATCAGGGTCGGTGGTTTGCTCCTGTGAAGGTTATAGAGTACCAGAAACTGTAGTAGGGTAGAATGTACTATAGTAAAATGCTTGTTAAAGAGTCACGACGCGCGCCGGTTTACCGTGTGGCGCGAAACGAGTAGAGTACTGGCTTTCCGCATTTGGTAACGCGATTTGACACCTTGGAGGCATCTTGCTTGGTGCGTCGCTTGCTGAATTCTTGTGCTTCTCGACGGCCGCAAAATTAGCGAACGGGATAGAATCCGACAGCAACATTCCATGGCGAGAAGGACATGGGACCACTACTTAAAGACTCGAAGATGAAGCGTTCGTCACCATTGCGAACCGTACGCCATGGCCCGGCTGACTCCTTTCTTTGTGCTTCTTGCCTTGGGCATCTCCCGCTCCTCCTCTGTCATCCTCAATGATGTCGCGGATTTGCACAAGCTCGGCAGCACGTTCGATTTCATCGTCCTGGGAGGTAACCAGATTTCTAAAAAAAAATGAAGCACACATACTGATTGCGCTACAGGGGGGACGGCGGGAAACGTGATCGCTAACCGACTTTCGGAGAATCCGAGTCACCGAGTTCTGGTACTCGAAGCAGGCGGATCGTAGGTGTCCTTGTACTGTCTATTCCTAGGATACATACTCACGCGTCCACCGCAGACCCGACGGTGTGCTCGAGATCGAGGTCCCTTTTTATTGCCCCCGCGCCACACCCGACACCCCGCACAACTGGAACTACACCACCACAGCGCAGACTGGTATGAACAACCGTGTGCTGAACTACCCGCGGGGTTTCGTCCTCGGAGGTACCAGCTCCGTCAGTAAGTGACGCTGGTCAAGCTGAGCGTGTTCTTGTGCCGATGAAAACACTCTCAGACTTTCAAAACTACGCCCGGGGGTCAAAGGAAGATTATGATAGGTTCGCAAAGGTCACCGGGGACGAGGGCTGGTCGTGGAACAGCCTCATTCCATACATGCATAAGGTAAGGAAAGACTCGGCTTTATATTCATAACTCTGATGTGAGAGGCCAGAACGAACGCTTCGACCTCACGACTCAAGATCACCACAACATCACTGGGCAGTATGACCCCAAAGTTCACGGATATAACGGGATCAACACCGTCTCACTGCCAGGGTACCCTTCACCACTGGATCCGCGAATCCTGAAAGCCATTACTGAATCTGACGAGTTTCCATTCGTCCTCGATATGAACTCGGGATATCCACTTGGAATTGGTGCGCAGGGGCAATCAACGATCTCCCCACATATGTACTGATATAAATGCATCAGGCTGGGGGCAGACTACGATCAAGAATGGGTCGAGGAGCAGCTCGGCAACGTCGTATCTTGGCCCGCAGTTCATTGGGCGCCCCAATCTGCATGTTTTGCTGAACGCGCGAGTAACACGTGTTCTTCAAACTGCACCCGGCGCATTCCACGGTGTTGAATTTGCTCAAGATCTCAACGGTGAAGTGTATTGCTCTACTTCTGACCATTCGCTGACTCCGCTTTCAGGGCTCAAGTATCAGTTCACTGCGACGAAGGAGATCATTCTCTCAGCTGGCAGTGTTGGGACCCCTCATATCCTCTTGCACTCCGGTATCGGTAATTCCACGACACTCAAGGCGGTCGGAATCAAACCCCTCCACAACCTCCCATCCGTCGGTCAGAACCTGACCGACCATACGTTGGTATTCTCGAGTTTCCTTGCAAACTCGAACAACACTTGGGAAACGGTCAACCGCAATGCGACCTTGTCAGCGCAGCAGTTGACCCAGTGGAACACCTCGAAGACGGGTCCGTTAGTGGACTTCCCTGGGAGTCTCTTTGGCTGGGTTCGTACAGATCTTGCGGGGAAGTTCCCCGATCCTGCTGCTGGGCCGAAGACACCCCACTACCAGCTCATCATCGGTAACGGTGTCTTCGGTCCTCCCCCTGCCACCGGAAACTTCATCAGTATCGTCCCCGAGCTCGTTGTTCCCACCGCACGTACGTGTTTCCCTGGATGAAACGTGTACTTGCGTTAATTATTCCCCTCAACAGGTGGCTCGGTAACCCTCAACAGCACTAATCCTTTTGCGAACCCCATCGTCGACCCCAAACTCCTCACCACCGCCTCCGATGTATACGTCCTGCGGGAGGCTTTCAGAGGTGTTCTGCGCTTCGCGTCCCTCCCCGCTTGGAAGGACTACATCATTTCCCCAGTCGGCCTCAGCTTCAATGTCACTGATGCTGATCTCGACGAGTACATTCGCGAGAACGCCACGCCCGCCTACCACACCGTCGGCTCGGCCAGCATGTCCCCGAAAGGTGCGGCATGGGGTGTCGTCGATCCGGACTTGCGGGTGAAGGGGTTGAAGGGCCTGCGCATCGTTGATCTCTCGGTCCTCCCATTCATCCCGTCCGCGGACACGCAAGCATGTGCATACATCATCGCTGAGAGAGCCGCGGATTTGATCAAGTCAGCTTGGTAGAGGTCCACTTAAATTCCCTAGTCTCTTATAAACTTTAATAATAAACGATTCCGGCTACTTCGCCTCCTCTGACGACACGAGGTTCCTACCATCGACGTTCATCTCATCAGCCCCCTCTAAAAACAGCGCGAGGATCCATAAGGGATAGGAGGGCCCAGGATTCTATTAGTAAGTACTCTGAAGGCGTTATCGTTGAACTTTCCGTTTACCAGAACCCGGAACGCAGCACAGGTCAGGCACAGGTAGAGATAAGTCGCAGATGTCGCAGCGGCAGGGTAAAGAATTTTAAGAAGGGTCATTGTGGCGGTGCTCAGATCTCTGGGCCGACTGACCCGGCCCTTCGCGTTCAATCCCTATTCCTTGTATTCTGCGCCTCAGTGCGATGGCAATCGTCGGTGCGCTCAATGAAAACCTCCTCGCCTATTCAAAAAAATCCATTGAATCGCTTGTTCACCTCGCACTCTAGAATCTGGGTCGGCGGCGCAGTAAAGTAATCGCATCTGGCATACGGATCCCAACCGTACCGTACAATTAGGGTTACGGTCATACCGTAACGTACCGTAACGTAGCGTACAATGCGGTTATGGTATACCGTAACGTACCGTATAGGCAGGCCCCCGGTCACTACCTATTATGTTCGTCGGATTTTGTCTCAAGATTTTCGTTGATTTACTCTATGAAATTTTGGCCGGGCAGCCTGATTTACTCTATATCCGACCGATAAAAATGTCATTTTTTTCTCCCAGGCCTGATTTTCTGGATGTTGTGCCCTATTGTCAAGTGTATCGCAAGCCGGCTGACTAGCGCTGACGAGCGCTGACTGACACAAAGGATTCTCGGGGGAGCTCAGAGCCTCAGCCTCAGCCCCATATGCTCAAAAAAAATCTCGCGCTCCGCGCGATTTACTCTATTTCGGACCGACCTCCCAACTTTCGGTCCTGATTTACTCTATTCGCGGCCCAAGGTAGGGGTCATTTTGGGACCTTGATTTACTCTACGGCTGACGAACATAATAGGTAGTGACCGGGGGCCTGTATAGGCCCCGCGCCCGCGCCGGCGTAAATGTTTACGGTTTTATGTGAGTTATTTTAAACACAGCGAGGAAGGGAAAGGCAGCTACGAAGAGGTAAGAAAGTACCAAAGGCACCAGTCACCTTCATATGGCGGAGTCAACGCCCCGTATACGGTTCTTTACGGTCCGGAACCCAAACCGTGCCGTACCGTATACCCCCAAAAAGGGACCCGTAAGCACCGTAATTTATGCGGCCGTATCCGTATACAGTACGGTTGGCATCCCTAAGATTCTGGCATAGTCTCTTATAAACTGATGCTACAACATTTTTCGCTCATACCTTGCGTGTTTTAGATCTGCTGAAATACGCATGTATGATATCATACCCGCCTCGCCGCGAAACTGGAAAGAATATATATAGCTACTGGCTGGGCCCGCTGCTCGTCATTCATGGGCGGAGGAGACGAGGCGGCAGAGGAATGAGAGGAGGGGAGAATGGGAGGAAGGAGAATAAGAGGGCTAGGGAGAAGAAGGAAGCGCGGCGCGCAAGCCGGCTTTTACGTCCTGCAAGTGATCGGTCAGCTTCGGTCAGTGATGGTCCCTGTTTCTGGCTCTCTCACCTGCCTGGTCCTGTACCACCACAATGAGCTACCACTTCGCACTCCTCACCTTTCGCCACATCGCCGAAGGCATGGGTCACACTGTGTTCGCCGCCGCGGTGGCCGGATACCCTGACTGTGCGTGCGCACGCGCTCCGCCTCCGGCAAGCGGCGCCCTTTGCAACGCCGCGACAATAATCGCACGCACCGGTGAAGCTCTGCACATCGAGGAGGGATGCGGTGACATTGACGTCGAAGCGGCAGCGCGCAAGGTAGCCAGGGAGGACAGTTCGGCGGCGGGCAGTAGGACCCAGGTCCGTCCTCCGCTTGCGATCCGCATCGAGTTTCCCGTGGACTTATCGAGGATAGCGTCGGTAACGTCGGGCCCGCGTCCGGGAGCAACCTCAAGAGGGCTGGTGGGAGTCTGCTCGGGGCTCCGCCGGATAAACGCCCGTGCGTTCACGCTGCGAGCGCGTCTTTCTGTCGACACCTTGATTTCCTTGGCTTTTCGGGCGCGTAAACGTGGTGGCGGAGCCTTCCACAACCGTGGTCGCGGGGCCTTCCAAGTCGCTGTCGTCCAAGCGCGCGTCCGAAGCCCAGAAAGAAATGCCGGAGTCAAGCGGTATGTGCACTGTCAACCTCTGGGAACGGTTGCATGCAGTCGGCGCTTGAGTTTGCTGTCCTCGCGGAGAGAAACAGACCAAGTCGGTCCACGGTGCGTTCATCGCTCGTCAGCAGGAATCCATTAACGAACACAGGCACCAGAAACACGCGATCGACCCGCACCCAAGGTGACCCGGCGAAGGACTGCAAGGCTATGCTGGAGTTGCTGGCCGAGTACGAGGAGGAGGAGGAGGAAAAGAAGGCGGCTGCGAGGAAGAAGAAGGCCAAGAAGGGGAAGGCAAAGGTGAACTTGAAGGCGGCCAAACCGTCGACTCGGAGGGGCAAGCACAGGTCAGTTTCAGTTATTCGCTGTTCGTGGTTGTCTCCATTGACGGCGTTCCCGAAATGCAATTTCTTGAGCGGATGTACTCGCAGTCAAGTAAACTTTCGAATTCAGCGCGAGGCGTATGTACATAGTAACTTGGATCCATCCTACACCCGCTCCACCTCGCCGACATGTCCTTTCCCATCGAGATTAGGGTCACTCGCAGGCGACGCAGGTCTCCCGCCGAGGCGACGATGGTTCTTGTGAACATTGATCACGTCAAGGTGAGCTGCCGGGACGACTACATGCGGAATCAAGCCATGGCGAAATGAAAAGAGCCAGAGGCACGACATACCGCGGTCAGAATCGCTGAGCATGAGCTCGTACACAACGCATGCAAGCAGTGTCGCAGGGATGTTGGTCAGGGCAGCCAGCGCCGCGTAAGAGCCGCCCGCCGCTGAGATATAGGCGGTATGAGTGAGGGGGAACTCCGATGATGAGATATAACGGAGACTACCCGGCATGCCCCAGATAGTGAGCGCGGCGAGCCGCCCGCCGACATCGCGCGCAGCGTTAGCGGCCACTATGCGGGGATATCAGTCTAGCACCAGAGAAACACCTGTTGTACTCGCGTCCATTCGCAGAGAAGGACCAAATGGCGACCGCGCTAAACATAGGAGGTTAGCCGCGGAGCGGGTGTCGAAATGTAGGTACGCACTAAGCCATGGCGATGATCATCGGTCCAACCGCAGGCGGCATCAATGTATTGGTCGGATCCATTGCGCGAAGATGACCGTGCCGAGCATGAAATCTACCACGAACTCGTTCACAAATGCACGGCCCAGGTTGGAGCCGGTTGGAAGCGAGAGCGCGAAAATGCCGCCGGGGCCATTGGGGTGTAAAAGACGGACGCGCTGACGCCCGGGCCAGCCGGTAGGAGAGCAGCCTCTGCTTCGAGGATGAGGGTCTTGTATTGGACGTAGACGAGGAGACACGCGATATATCCGCCAAAAATCTGTGCAGCCATGTATCTGCTCAGGAATCAAGATCAAGCTCTCTGTTGTGTCAGATGGACTCACCGGAGTCCCTTGAGGGGAGGGAAACCATGGAAGAGCATTTGGGTGATAGTAATGGCCTGCGAAGAATTGTTTCAATCGACGGGATCAAAAGAAAGTGAAGGCTCAGTTACGGGATTGATATGTCCTGAATGTGTGTTCAAGAGATTGAGGGTCGTTGCTTGTAAAGATGCTCACCTCCCGAGGTCGCACTACAGACACCGAGAGCGAGAAGGATTCCGCACGCATACGACAAGCCGATCTGCAATATTGCTATATTACCCTCTGAGTATTCTGACCTGCGTTCGAAGAAGAAAAAAGACCGCACAGGATGCACCCTGCACCTTCAGTATATTCCCCAGGACGTACAACGCTTGCGATCCGACACCTGAGTGGGGACATGTCAAAAGGAGAAAACCAATGTAACATGGGCCGCACCGGCATACGTGCTGCAGCAGCACGCGTCGTCGTCAGCGGAACTACAGATGTAATATACGAGGCCCTACTAGAGGAATACACCCAGCTACAGTTACAAGACAATCAATGGCCATCTAAACACCCACGAGAGCACTCACAGCTTCGGCGAACAACTCGACAAACCAGTGGATGGAGGTGTGCCGACGCCGTTCAAAAGCTGTGTAGAGCCTGGGGCGCTGTCTGAGATCGCTAAGATAGACGATGTTGGTGGACATGGTACTGGTGCGAAAGGGGGCGCACTCTGGGGGTGCCTGGAGGCCGCTATTTGAATTCACTCCATGGGACAGTAGAACCGCATCCGACGGGACATGTGAACGGCAGCAGTCGGCCTCCGTGTGGGGTTTGAACGGGATGCTGAAATAGTGCTGACTTGAGGAACTTGTGACGAGTTGAAACGTCGCGGCAACGCAAGGAATGTTCCCGTGATCGCTGGGCGGACCCCAGCGTTGAAAATACATAGAAAGGCGCAGAAATCAATGAAAGCGAGTGCCCGGAGACAATAATAGTCCTGGTCAGGTGTCCCCAGAATATCGACCCCGCATGGCCATCGAGCAGTTATTGCAGCCGGGAATCAATAGAATGCGGGAGTAATGACAGTACAATCAGCGCCGGTACATGTTACGAAAAGGAAAGGCGCACTGGCTCGATTGCCATTGATAGGCTGCAACGGAGGCGTATTTGAATAAGATTAGGTGCGCAGTCGTTAGTCGCACCTGAGAAGGATAAAAAAATAGATTGAATCACGAGCTCGAGATCTAGACGTGGAGACTGGGAGCCTGGGACAGAAGGGCCGGGCGTGTACTTGACAATTTGAGGCATTGGATTGGTATTGGACGTGATCAAGGACCGAGGGCAGCGACAAGTATAGTGGATGCAATGTCAAGGCGGATCAGTACTAGTTAGAAAACTGACAAGGAACTCCAGGAGAGAGATGCCGCATGAGATCAGAGAGCGTGAGTTGGCGTGAGGAGAAAGTAAATCAGTGGCTGTGCTCCATTTGATCCGAAGTGTTCCGTCCTTCGGCCCAACCAAGAAGTCGCATGGAACCAGGCAGCATGTATTGCCATATATATTCATTTCCCCCGTACCAGTGCTTTCCGCATCGTCTGTAAATTATCTCGCCACTCTGCTACTTGAAGCTACTCGCCGCCTACGATGGCCGCCGTACGGGGCGTAATTGATCCGGCTCTGCTCCCAGGAGGAAGCGAAACTGGAAGCAATCTCACGACCACGAATGGGGTAACAAGCGCGCCTATCACTTCGCTCTCCCCGCCGGCTCGCTCGACTCGTGCCTTCTCCAAGGCTGACCTCGACTCCTGGCACGCCTCCAGCTACGCGCCTCGGCGGGACACAAACGAGACGCGTTTGGAATACGATGAGCGGATGTAAGTCGTTTAATAGCTGAAGATGTTACCGGTAGTTCGCCTTGCCGTATGGGGTCATCTAGCGTGGACGGCGTCACGGCGCAGCACGCATCCGGCAATCGGGGAGATGATTTCCGCGCGCTGAAACTCGCGGAACTGCAGCCGACCGAGCTGAAGCATCCAGACAAGCGCACTGAGATCTATTCAGTGCTCGGGATGCAGGGCGAGGAAAAAGCGGGAAAGCGTGGCATGAGGACGGTAAGATGGTATCGACTAAAAGACTGTGGACCATACTGATCTATTTATCTGCCGCTAGGTAATAAACCCGGTCTACTCAGTCTTCATCGCCAACCTGAAGCTCCTCTCGGCGCCTTTGCCTTCTATTTTCACTGTATTTACGACGAAAAGAAAATGATTGAAAAACTGAAGCTTGACTACACGGTAAATAAAAGCTGGCGCATGGTATCTTCCTCCTTCTATTGTCCATTCCGTACATTGAAAAAGTCCTGCAGATACGTGTCCTGCATGGACCCACATCTCCTACCACCCCGTTCAATGAACAAAATCTGTATAACCTGTATTGTCGCGCATACAAACATGCCGGATTTGCCTCTCGTTTAAAAGCCCACCTTCCACGGCACCTTTTGGGTTACAGACAAGAGCGTTTGGGGTACGCACCACCCCATTTATTTCTCTGGGGATTTTCTAATGGATCGTGCTTCTAGCATCGATCCACTAGAAACCTCTAAACCTGCGCCCAACTCTCGGCCTTACCGCACTCCACTTCAAGGTTGGACACACCAACAATATCCCCCGGCGCCTCCGCCAGTACCGCACTTGCCGACGCCACGGACACGAAATCTTGATGTGGGCGCACTTCCGCGCTCCCTACCGCATGCTCGCCGGTACCATTCTCTTTCTCTGTATACTCGCGTTCGTTTGTCCCTGAACCCCATTCACAGAGTGAATCATCCACCTTTTGTTCAGCCAACTAGGGGCCAAGGTGCCGTCGGATCCTGCCCCAGTTGCTACATCGGACATCGGGAATTTTATTCGCTGTCTGCCGCAGGGGGTCTTTTGCGTGTAATCCAGGTCATTCGTCTCGGAATTCTGCTTACGGGAGGGACATTTCGGATGTAAGCACCTTTCGTGTCGCATCTGCATTTATTTTGGCTGATCCTTTCGTCTAGGAGGAGATTTTGAATACTACGGCTGTAGATAGTTTCTTACTTACTGCCAGTGTCTCAGAATTCTAAGGCACTGCCCACTTTTCTTGGTTCCATCTATCGCCGACCTGCAGGTCTGTTATCCGACACCTTCCTGCCAGTATCAGCTGTCTTACTCTCCCATTTCCAGCACTGCGTGCACGAGCCAACAAAAGCCCACCCGTGGAGCACACACTTTGCCACAATTTGCGTGGCGTGACAGAGAGCGTAATTAGTACCCTTTGACCCGTACCACCACCACCACGACCGACCACCCGTGCTCAACAGCGCTGCTGCACTTGACGTCCACGTCGGTGATACTGAGACACTTGACGATTACGTCGGTGCCCCGACGCAACAGACCTTGACGTTCACGTCGGCGTTTGTTGGCCTGCACTCCCGGGAGTGGCACTTTTTGGGGAGCCACTCGACCATCTTTCCTTTCTGTGGGTACCATCTCCCTTGAAATAACCCCTTTTCGATTGAAGACTGATTTTCGCCTAGTTCTTGCGACATGCTGAAGCCCAAGGCTACACCGCGAGTCAAGAGAGTAACGCCAGCGGACGATTTTAGACAGAACAGTTCGGTGCATGCCGGCGCGGATCTAAACGAGGTCAGGCATGAGACGGTCACCCAGTCTGGAACGACAACCACCCACAAGTACATCCGCCCTGAGGCGGCGCCAGGTTCGGCTTCACTCAAACCGCCGGCCCCTATTGCGAAAGTTGCTGCACCGGCAGCCGTCAAAGCACCACCGACTCGGACACAAGTAAGTGTATATTCATGTGCGACGACAGTACAGACGCTAAATGCACACCAGACGTCCCTCTTGCTCGAGCAAATGAAGATGGTGACACCCTTTCTTCAAAGACACATCCTGTCGCACGATCCGTGTTCGGACCCATGCGCATCGCTGGCGACGAATGTCACGATTGACTCCAACTAATCGCTCCAACACCGATCGATGAGCACGTGACCCAGCCTTGTTGCCGGCGCCACGCCGATGCATAAGTAACTTGCGCTAAAATCACACCAACGGAACACAATAGTGTTTCCATGAATATATTTATATTGACACTTGACGTCTCGATCACGATTCGCTGGTAACTCATTGTATTATATACTTACTACTTAGTTCCACGGTTCGACAAACAGTATATAGTAGCTATTCCTTGTAGTTCTTTAGTCTTTTATTCGTCTTTTTCGAGATCACTTGCACCTCCCATCCACTCTCTTGTGGGGCGACTGTGACGAAATCTCCTGTATATTTTGGCACAATTCAAAGTGGGGGATGATACAGCACATTTAGGGCCACAATTTGGTGTCTTTGTTCTGTGTCAAAAACAGCACCCGCTGAAGCTAGAATGATCGAAAATTCAGTCTTTTTTGTATTCCGGCCCGACTGATGGTGTATCAATATATTTTGATCCCATCAATAGCTGGGAATAATAGAGCACCTCCTCTACATCCCTATATCTTAGTTGACCCAAAAATGTTGTCTAAATGCAGAGATATGACCTGAAAACCCATGTGACATTACTTTTGTCGACATAGTGTACAAGTCACAAGTAAAGAGTTGTGTTGAGAAAAAGCGGGCCGATTTACCGATCTGCACGTAAGTTAGCGTGTGGAAAAATGGAGAAAGACGGGCGACGAACCTTCACCAGTGCATGCAGAGGAGAAGGATCGGTGTGGTCGGGGCCGAGCGCTGCCGTGCAACGGGGGAGACAGGACCTTTGAGGCGGGGTAGCTCCGCCGTTGATAGCGGTAGCACAAGGAAAGTCTCCAGCGGAGGAATAGTAGGCGGGGTGTTTACTGGAGTCCAAAGGCTCAATACATAACTGATAAGGAGGACAGATGACGAGGTACTGACGTTGTTCCTCGGTGAGAATAATCTGGTGAGAGTTCGACCGCGCGTGGAGGATCTCATCGGTAGCGTCGGGTACCGACATGGTGAAAATGAGGCTCTGAAACCAGTTAGTGATGCATAAGAGAACATGGAACCAACTCACTCTTCGGCGGTTTGATGATGGGGGCTCTCCGTGCTCTCCGTGTAGGGGCGTCTGAAGAGAAAGCGAAACTAACTAACTGCTCGGCGGCCTGTCTTACTCGCGGATAGGAGGTTCTGGGCGGTCGCCGTGGAAAATCGCCTGGAGACGTTGGGGTCGGAGTCGGAAGCCGAGCTGACCGATGTCCGGGGGGGGTCGAGACGATGGTGGAGGACATTGCTGGTTGGCAGGGGTTGACTGAGTGGGTGAGGTGGGAAACGTGCAGATTTCCAGCGTGAGGAGTCGCCTTTTATCCCCCAGACCAAGGCAGTGCGGCGTGATTGGGTTCAGAATGCAAGTATCGGAGAATTTCACGTTGTCTCAGTATGCCCTGTGGATTAAAATCGGTGAGTGCACATCCGTTAGTCCTACAGGTGGGGCTCGAGAAGTCAAGTGAAGGCCTGGTTGTGTTGATCGTCCAAGATACACGCTTGAGCACCCAAAAAAAACGACATCCAGATAATTATAGGGCGAAATTGAAGCCGCGGATATAATCGGTCCATGGCGCTCTAGAGCGCGGGGGAGCTGAAGCTGTGCCCGATTCAGATCACTGGTCTTAAATCAGGAATCGTCCCGGGTATTTGCGAGATACAGTCAAGAGTTCGGGAGGTTCCAATATACAAACCGCGACACCGTTTTAACCTCAAACTACAAAGGCGCGCTTGACCAAAAAACAAAGGTCTCACCTGATAGGGGGGTTTTAATGTTGTACGCGTGATCGGTCCAGGCTGCGTATGCGCGTTGGGGAATACGAATGCACTGAGTCTCCGCGACTGTGAGGACCCCTGAGATGCTTGTGCGAGGCGACAGAAGGCTTGGCGGGACGTGGAATCTAAAATATTCCTGTCTCTCTTTGAACCCAAGAAGGTCAACGGCATGGATAGGTCAACTGAGTGTACCCACTGGGATAATGAATGCGCAGAGTATTCGAATGGAAATGATGAGTCGATGAATATGGCTACATACTATTCAATGATTCCTCGTCCGACAAATCGAACAGGGGATTTTTGTCCGCCGGGCCTTACAGCTAATGGCAGTACTGAAGGCGCAAACGACGTTTGGCATGTTTTCGAAGAATTACCCAGAACTCGGCAGTTCTCAACAGATCAGGATAAAAGTTAGATAGATCTACTGGGATAATTCATGTGCAATTACGGATGGAAAGAAACATGTGAAATTATCGCATATTGAATGATCTGGGATTTCATATTGTTTCGGTAATGAATGCAACCCAGCATGCTCCATGCATAATACCGCACCCTAGTTTTTGCAAGGGAGTACTTAGATACAGTCCTAAAAATGGCATAGACCCAGAATTTTAGATGATCCATTCTACGTTGCTCGCAACGACTTCGCAGTCCAGTGGGTCTGAGAAATATTGTAAGAATTGAATCAAACAGCAGACTTGATACACTTCTGGGCTTATGATACACTTCCGGGTATATCTGAGTGCTGCCTGGCAAACAATCAGGTCAATTGAACAAGCCTGGACCTCACTAGACTTCATTCATTGCCGAAACTGCCTGAAGAATTAGGTGACCCAATACAGTTTATTTTGACTGGTTTCTTTCTATCAGTAATTGCGCATAAATTATCCCAGTAGATCTATCTAACTTTTATCCTACTTTGTTGAGAACTGACCGAGTTCTCGGTAATTCTTCGAAAACATCCCAAACGGGAAAATTTTCGTTCGCGCCTTCGGTACAGCCATTAGCTGTAATCGTGAGCTCTATAACAACGCTGCTACCGAACTCAATGATTCTGAGTGCGCATGGCATCCCAACCGCTGATTGCTTTCTTTTCCGGAGCAATGGTGAACGTTCAATCTCTCGGTAATTTTGAATAGACGTTGGCATCAGATCTGAGTCGAGATTTGTGATTGTTCGAGGATCTGCGCCTGCAGAGGGACAGCCGACGTCGGCCGTTCACTTCAGTGAGGAAATCAGAGTCAGTCGCCTCTATCGATTTCAGCAGTCCCGTTCGTACGCTCATGCATCTGGAGTCTCTTTTGAGAGTCGTTGCCATAGAATTCCGGATATTACCGAGCTTGAGAGCTACACTGCCTGCACGCGTCGACAGCCAGCCTGCGGCGGAGATCTCCCGCTCACATTAATATTCAAGATTATGCGGAAATGCCCAATTGATTAATTAGGGCCAGGAGGAGCGCGGAAGTAGCGATTGTTCAGGGTTGTTTACGTAACCAGTCGGTTTTCACTCACTCACTCGCTCCTGATATATTGGATGGCGGCAGCCTTGCAACATCTTCCCCATTGTATTCGACGCGTCAGAGATCCTCTGAGTGTAGGCCATGAGACGCCGCATTTCAAGTTCAAGACAGGTACGTGATAAATAAATCCGCATTGTAATAATTAGGGACGATACAGAGGTGCCTAGTAGTGATTAAGGCTTTAATTCACTGGCTGGAAAGCAATTTTGCATCAAGTCCTACGAACGGTGGTGACGGTGCTGCTTGCTGCTGCAGCCCATCAGAGACGTGGTTTCGAAGGAAGCTAATCAACAATGCTTACGGATGGGTGGGACCTTGGGTATACCCGTTGAAGGACGGGTCAAAAAACTGTGGCTGAGAGTAATCACTGGGGTAAACAGCGATTTGGGACGGCGGCAGAGCATTCGCTGGGCCCGCAGAGTCGAAGGGATATTGATGGACGCGGTCGGCGTGACCACTGTATCCCGGAGTAATCGACGAGGACGGGGCAAATGATGGGTGTCTGCCATAGCGATCATCGCGCGAGGAGTGCTGTTGGCCGATATATGGGCTGGCGTATCGTGGTTCCGTCCCGCCCATGTTGGAAATAGGAGCAGCCGGGTTGGGATGGGCCGGGTTCGTCAGGCTCAGGTCGGGTAAAGGCTGCCTCGCGTAACGGGGCATACTATTGAACGGGGGCGGCGGTGTATATGGTAGCGCCGGCGGGGAATCCCGACCTTTTTTGGGATTCACTCGAGGACTAAAGTCTTGTTGTTCGTGGACCGGGAAGTAGTGACAGGACAAGGCCTTCGATGTACACCGCTCACACGGCGCGGTCGACATCTCACTCGGTGGGTTGCACTGAGGCAGAGGGTCGCTCCATGAGCAAATCAACGAGCCCAGAAACAGTCACATACCTTTATCTTTGCCGTTCGGCAATTCGAACATGCCATCGGCGTCCGCCGGGCCTTTACCGTGAACGGCGAGAGGTACCCTGGATTGTGGACGGGGAGATCTGGGATCGACATGCTGGTCGAGAGATAGGTTATTAGGTATGGGAGGATGAATCTCCTCCAATATATAGGCGCGGAGGGCCGTTTCACCTCGACGGCAATGGGAATGCTAAATTTTGGCAGCCCGATGAATATGCGGTTGAATTGCTGTGGTTTAAATTAGATAGACAAATATTTGCTCCAAAAGACCGTCGTTTCCCCGGCTGAATCTCTTGTGAGCCGATCTCCCGAACCAGGATCATAGTCGAACAGGAAACCAATCCGATTCTACAGCTCTGTGTAGCTCGAAGAATACATTAGTCCGGAGATCTGCATGTTGAAACCCTCATGATGAATTGTGAATCAGACGCTGAAGTCGACAACGAGGACCAGCGACATCGGGAGAGCGAGATGGGATCGCATCAACGGGCGCCAAAAGTCGGGTGAGCCCCTCTGCTACAGCTGTTCCCCGATTCTCCTCGAACGTGGAGTTGAAATGTGAAGATCCAGACGCAGTGTGATATGGGAGGCGTACGATGTTTGCAGACTAAGCAGTAATAGTACTAGTACTGTAGCCAAGACATCCCTCCTGGCTCGATTGACGCGCTTCAGACCAGCCCTGGAATTCGCGAATATGGAGCTACGTATCAGTAGCAACATGTGGGTCAATACAAGGTTGGAAGCGCGCCGGACATATTGATTTGTATCATTGATCGGGATGATTAGGAGCGATGCCGACGACCTTGAAAGGCTGGCGAATCAACGCTGTAATATGTATGAAATTTTGCAACCAAACATCCGTCTAACAACGAGGCCTCGATCGTCGGAGCCGACTGTGTCTGGTATGTTATTAAGAATATCCGGTATACACTCGACAGGTGTGATCCCGCAAGGGTCTGACAGCATCATTTTTCTGGGCGTTGGCAGTGTCGGGATGACGCCGACCCGAAGATGCGAGTGAAACCAGGGGAGCCAAGGTCGCGAACGTAGAGATGCGACGCCAGTGGTTGCAGAAACAAAACAAGAAAAACTTAGCGAGTATCGCAGAAGCAGCGCCGGAAGAACGGAGATCGAGGTGGACCACTGAAGGCTACAAAAAATCCAGACTGAGAGACAGGTACAAGTAGTGCGTAACGGAGGCTCGGACGGCTGTGCTTTTTGGTCCGACCGATATGGTGTGCACAGAAGGGAACGTGAATATAAATGACTGGGGACCAGCTGCGGACAGAGGTGAGTTGCATGCACGGAAATAGAGGAAAGCATCGCACACGGTAAATGACGAGCAATGAAGGTTATTGAAAATTAGATACCGCTCTCCACACAACCTGGAGTAGCACGGTTAGTGGCTCATTAATCCTGTGGATGCACAGCGGCGACGTACGCTGGATTCGCCTGGAGTTGCGCTCTGGGATGAGGCATCTGCGCGCGCCCAGTAATCATCTCCGGTAATGACACCCCTCTGCCAGCCCTCCGGGCCGTCGCCCACGAACATAATTACGCAGCGCGGATCTTCGGCGAGACTTTCGGGCAGACGATCAAGCGGGTTTCCTTGAATTATCAGCACACGCAGGAACGTGCATGCGGCAAGAAGGTATGGGACGATGGCCAGGGAGTCGATGGAGTTCAATGAGAGGTGGGTGAGATCTGGGAGCGACGTCACCCTGTGCGGGGCTGTAGTAACCTCCAATGGTGTCGACACCGTCTTCCACATCGTCTTCGAAAAGTTCCAGGTGTTAATATGACTGGACGACGTGTCGTTGAGCAATCCAAAGGAGACCAATCCGCAGTATAGATGCCTCAACGGCACGATGTTGAGTGCGACGGTGGCAAGGTAGTGGTCCGCCATGACATAGAGATTCTCGAGATCGGTACAGATAGAGAGGACGATTTCAATGTGTAGCGATTTCATCTCAAGCAGGATGACATTGCGCACAGAGGCGCGGAGGAAAGACGTCGACTTGGCACGCACGATGTCCGTAAATGTCTTCCCAGAGCACCAAGAAAGGCCATCAATCGGATCCGCGCCGGGTCCCGGCATGAGGGTGCGATAAAGCAGTGGCTCCACCCTAAAAAAGAATGTGAGACTATGCGCCTGCCAGAGCCTGAGTAGCCTGCTGGTTTCATTACCAATGCTTGACGCGGCACAACAGGCCAGGGATAACCACCGGCCGAGAGAGAAGCTAGCCCGAATATCTCCCTCTCCAATTCGAGTGAGAGAGCCAAAGTCGGAGCCATAACGTAGGAGGCGTTCGAGTCTTCTTCGTGGTCGTGGTTTGTGCTAAGCGTGTAACTGATCGCATCTTCGAGTCTCGGCGATTCTTGCCGGTGCTCCGCGGATATCGGGCCGGTCCGGCCATTAAATCTCAACCACTGAAAGTAAACGGTGCTGTTGAGCATAAATAATTGGATCGCAAGCGAGCCTGGGCCTGAACAGAAACTCAGGGGTGGTACACGTTGCATCCCTGTTCGCGATGAGGTAAACCCATGGGAGGCATTTGTGCAGTGGCCCGGGGATCGACTCCCAACCCATTGTTCCTTCCATTTACTGCGGTTCAAAGTTTATATTAGCAGTCGCTCGTACCGTACTGTTCAGAGAAGCCATTGTGCTACGCCGCGAAATTGCGGTTCGGTCCAAATATATACCTAGCAATGTACCAGACTCGTTCACCTGCCAGACCAATAGGATTCTATGGAGAGGCAGATCCACGGATTGGAAAAGCAGCAAGAAGAAGAAGAAACAATTCTAACCGCCTGCAGTTGGCCCTCGAGAGTTGAGTTTCTGCATGGAACTTTCTAGAAGATTCGGTGTTCACGTGCGTCCACTTTAGGACATTGTGCTCGCACGCGCCCACATGCTACTTATCTATCGTCTCTCCCCATCTTCCCGTACTCCAACTCGAGATGCCCGCCATCTCATCCGGCAAAGTCCTCGTCTCCGGTGCCAACGGCTTCATCGCTGCTGTACGTCCCTCAACTCCCGATCACGATCCGCACCCTGACTGGCGCAGTGGGTCGTGCGCTCTCTCTTGGAGGAAGGCTTCTCCGTGCGCGGGACCGTTCGCTCTGCCAGTAAATCCGCCCATCTCCAGAAAGAGTTCGCCTCGTATGGGGACAAGTTCGAGCTGGTGGTAGTTCCAGATATCACACAGGTAATTGTCACATTGAATTTCTCGTTGATGGATCACAGACCTTGTTGCAGGAAGGTGCATTCGACGAGGCGGTCCAGGGAGTGGACGCGATCGAGCATACTGCGTCACCATTCCATTTCAACGCGATCGAACCTGAGGGTCGGTGTCCGGCTCCAGATGAAATGGGCTGCTGATAGTGGCTAATTTACCCCAGAGCTGATCACGCCGGCAATACACGGGACGTTGGGGATTCTCCGGAGTGCCCTGAAGCACGGGTACGCTTTAGCGCGGCTCCACCGAGGAATCAAACTCATTCATGGAACTTGAATTCGCAGGAAATCAGTTAAGCGCATCATCGTAACGTCCTCCTGCGCCGCCGTTCTTCAGATCGAGCCGGAGCCGAAAACCTTCAGTGAGCTCGACTGGAACGAGCAGGCGCCGAAGGAAGTCGCCGAGATGGGCCGCTCGACGCCCCCAATGACGACGTATCGCGCCTCCAAGACTCTCGCCGAAAGAGGTACGTGCCGGTTTTCGCGGAAGCGAACTAACCCAGATGGTTGAACCAGCCGCATGGGACTTCGTGGAGAAGCACAAGAGCGAAATCGGATGGGACCTGGTTGTGCTGAACCCGCCGTTCGTATTCGGGGTACGTGCTTCGCAACTCAACTGACCTTGCTCCATGCTGACTACGGCAGCCACACATCCACGAGGCCCTCACACCCGACGCGCTCAACACCTCCTCCCGCCAGTTCTACACGATGCTCACGGAGCCCTCCTCCCCCGCGGTGCGGCACACCGGCTCCTGCTGGGTCGACGTCCGCGACCTCGGCCGCGCGCACGTTCTCGCGCTGCTCAAGCCCGCTGCGGGCGGGGAGCGCATCATCGTCAGCGCGGGCCCGTTCGTCTGGCAGGATTGGCGTGCGTGCAAGGCTCCTATTTTGACGCCATGCATTACGACTGACCGTAAATTGTGTTACAGTGGATGCCGCGCCGGAGTCGCCCAAGTACGAGAAGGGCGCGCCGGGCGCGGGGAAGGACGCGGTGCATCAGATACGCTACGATGCGAGCAAATCGGGGCGCGTCCTTGGGATGACTGTATACCTACGATGGAGGAGACTGCGAGAGATACGGCGGGCGATTGGGAGGCGCGGGGATGGTAAACAGAGATAAATGTGCAGGATCGGATGCCATCTCAAAAGCACGACATTTCTGTATTTTATGACGCTGCCTCTTCTGAGCCACCGGGTACATACTGCCCTCTGTCCTTCACAGTATGCCGAGCCAGCTCAAGGATTCGTCGGGCTACTGGCAGGTTGGCGCTACACAACCACGTCCGATAATATAGAACGTGTAGATTATCGACGGTAAGAATTTCATGGCACCGCCCAATTCAGTTCATGAGACAGGACTTCATTCACTGCGATAACTTGCTATTGCGAGGGGAGTGCCGGTCCGTGAATTCTGGACGGAGGGCCGGCTGGCTGGTTGGGCGCCAGGTCAATTTTTTCCTTCTGGGAGACATTTCTTTAGGCCTAGAAATTGCTCCGGGAGATGCCCACAACCCCTCCAAAATGCTCATCACTGGTCACGGAGGGGTCTGTCGAATGCAATTTTCGTCACGGCCCACCCAAATTCCTCTCAGCCATGCAATATGGGTGTCCTCCCCGGACTAAAATAAACCGGTTTGGTCCGGCCGTTTCCGGACCATCTCGTTTGATGTGATCTTGTTCTTGAACAGTGAACACGATGATTCATCGTGAATACAGCTGGAAATGTCTTTTGCCCTTTCTTTTCAAGATCTAAAACCTGTATACCAAACATTAATGAGCTACAGCAAGAAAGCTTTAAAACTTTGGCAAAAACGAGAAAAAACACGTAGAAATCTCATTTACACTTTCGCAGATCTTGATTTGCTTTTCTCAATTACTGTTTCGGAGTTTGCCGGTCTTGATTTGGCTTTTCCCAATCTTAATCTCACCTAGCCAACTTTCAATCTTGCTGCTGCTCTTTTGATTTCAGATGCTCTGTTCTTGATTTCCTAGCAACACTTCTCATTCCAAATGCCTGTAAAACCATTTCACATTGGCAGTGGAAGCAAAAATAAGCGAGGAGGTCAAAAAAGGTCCGTGGGTGCTGATGTAAGTGAGTGGCTGTACGGATTCACCCTCTGGAGGGGGACACGGTGTGACAAAACGGGTGGGTGGTCACTCTGAAGTGACAACTCCAGAATGAGCGCGACGTGTTTGTGTAGAACACGTCATGAGAGGGGATTTATCATAGGAAATGAGAGGGTAGAGAGAATGCAATATGAATAGTTTCTAGAGACAAAGGCACAAGTTCTTGGTCGTCCATGAGCAACAGCAGAGACTGTGTCTTGGGGCAGCAGTGATGGGAATATGTTGATGGCCCACGGTGGAGAACCAGGATCAAAAAAGCCAAGGTTGAAAGGAGAAAGTAGCTACATTGAGAGTGGTACAGCTGCTGAATGAAAACGAGATGGCTTAATGCGAGAACGGAATCAGTGAAACAAGAATGAGATCACCAAAACAAGATTGAAATGATGGAGAACGAAATCCAAAGCAGAAAATTGTGATCTCGTTTTCGTTTTGATTGATTTTGATTTTATTCTCGGCCATTTGATTTCATTCTCGGTCATCTTAATTTCATTCTCGGCAACCTTGATTTCATTTTGGGTGATTTTGTTTTCAGGGAGGCACATCTTACTATTGTAGGTGTCTCCCGTGTTTAAGATCCCGTCCGGGAACCTTTGCTTTTTGAACCGTGTGCACGATAATCACGGTTGAAAATGAGATATTTTGGGCGGCTAAATGAGATTGACTGTCGTGAGACAAGATCATTAATTTAGTCCGGGCAGGACACCTATATGCGAAAACCCAAATTTTGCGTCTCGGATGTCGAAATTATCGGGGGTGTCACGCCAAAATTCGGAGGCTGTCGAATTGTCGAACTGGTTTTTTGGGTCACGGATCACACCCCCTGTCGAATTGAACGAAAAAAATACAGTATCTATCAAACAGGCGATATTGAACCATTCTTCCCATGTGCAATTATACAGTATAATCGCAATACTCGAATTGAACGCTGTTCAAGGCCCAAGCGATGTTCGGAATACTGTACTATTACGATCAAGTGTTCAGGTGACGGTGACTGCCTGTGAACTGAACACTTAGGGCATCGGTGACGGTGACGGACGGAATTTCTGGCCCAAATAGGCCTAAAAATGCTGAAAAAATCGGCCGGCATTCGCCGGACTTCCATATATGGGAGGAATCGATGGTATTTGTCAGAAGGAACACTTGGTCCTAACAGATGACACCCTGTGGACACTTGGTCGTAATAGTACGGTAACTTCGGAAAATGCCGCCTGCTGCCTCAGTGCTGACAGACAGTGCCGCCTCGACGCGCGGCAGCCGCCTCAATATCTCTGGGCCTGATTTGTCAACACCGGATCCGGCTGGGAACGAGCGTAGCCTTGTTATCTTCTCTCTCCAAGCTTCCCGTACTCCAACTCGAAATGCCGGCCATCTCATCCGGCAAAGTCCTCGTCTCCGGTGCCAACGGCTTCATCGCTGCTGTACGTGCCCAACTCCTGATCACGATCCGCACCCTGACTAGCGCAGTGGGTCGTGCGCTCTTGTTGAGAATGTACTTGTACATTCTATAACCTTCTTGGAGCGACTCAAGGAGTACTCCACATTAGTATAGATATTAGTAGAATATTCTAGAACTACTTCTGTACATATATAAGGGCTCGCAAAGCTCACCCAATAACAATCATCCTTACTTTCTGTTGTCCTCACTTCCACTTGTTCAACAGGTTATGGGCCCCGCCCGCGCCTAATTGAACCGTCGATCCTCGTGCATTACTTTCGCGTCGCATCCCTGTTGAGCCCCGCTCCAGTCGTGATCCGCCTGACCCCGTTTATCCCAGCACACGTGACAAACCCCTATCATGTCTTCCTCTTCCGACTCCCACATCTACCGCATTGATCCGCTTCACGGCACAGAGAACTGGGCCGTCTGGAAGCTCAGAATGTTCCACATTCTGACTGATCTGGGCTATGACATTTATCTCTCCGACTCGGCCACACCTCCGACCGAGGCCGGACCACTCGCCGCCTGGAACAGAGCTGACCGCAAAGCCCTCTCCACCATCATTCTGCGCGTCGATGACAATGTCCTAGTCTACGTCTCCGCTGCCAAGACAGCAAAGGAGGCCTGGACTGCTTTGTGCAATATGTACGAAGCCAAGGGCGCTATCGGCATCACTCTTACTCAGCGCAAATTCCATCGCACCACTTGCCCCGAGGATGGAGACATCGAAGAGCACATCAGGATGATGCGCACTTACTCTACGGAACTCAGCCGTCTCGGTCGTCCAATCCCGGACGATGAATTTGCCTATACCTTGTTGGAGTCTTTGCCAGAGTCATGGGACTCCTTCGTCTCAGCTATCGCTGAAGACATTGCTGCCGACTCCACCAAGCTCATCGCACGCATTCTCTCCGAAGATGCCCGCCGTCGTTCTCGCACCCCTGCTGACCCCACCACCGCTCTGCCTGCCGTAGATTTGTCCAAGGTCAAATGCTTCAAATGCGGTCGTTTTGGACACTATGCTAGCAAGCATGATCAGCAGAATAGCCAGCAGAATGGCCAGCAGAACACCCAGCAATCCCAGCAACAAACCTCTGGCCGCCCGCAATCAAACTTCCGTAACTGCCGCGGCCGCCAGGGCAACGGGAAATCGCGTGCACATATAGCCGTCGAGGATTCCTCCAGTGACGAAGATTTTGGGTTCATTGCACGCGAACCCACCGCCTCTCTCGGACTTCAGCCGGACGACTGGCTACTAGACTCCGGTTGTAGTAGGTCCATAGTCCGCAATAAATCATTTTTCACCCAGTATTCCGAGACCCCCGGCCACAAAATTATCGGCATTGGTGATACCGCTGGCATTGGCCGCGGCACCGTCCCTCTCTCCTTCGCAGTTGGTAAAAAGTCGCACGCTTGCATGCTACGCGATGTCCTCCACTGCCCCACGGCCCCCTGCAATCTCATTTCTGTCGCACGACTGACAGACGCAGGCTTCCGTGCAATTTTTGATGGCAACACTGTCGAAGTGCGTTCCAAACGGACTGGAACACTTCTTGCCATCGGCGACATAATTTCTCGGCTTTACAAACTTCGCATCGCTCCCACCACTCCTTCCTCCATCACCCACGCTTTCCCCGCACGTACTTTGGATGAATGGCACCGCACACTTGGTCACCTCAATTACCCCGCTATCCGCAAGCTCAAGGCAAAGAATATGGTTAAGGGCATGAATGTGGATACCACCGAGCCAACACATCAATGCCAAGCCTGTATTCAAGGCAAGGCTCATGGTTTGCCATTCCCGAAGGAATCCCAGCGCAAATATGAACATATCGGTGACATGGTTTACACCGATCTTTGGGGTAAAGCCCGTGTTCGTGGACTCGGAGGAGAATATTATTTTATTTCCTTCACAGATGCGAAATCTGCCCACAGTCGTCCACGCTTCTTGAAGAACAAGGAGGGTCCTACAGTTCTTCAGAAGATCAAGGACTATGTCGCATTTCTAGAGACCCAAACTGGCCGTAAACCCCGCTGTTTCCGTTTCGACAATGGGAAGGAATATGTCAACAAGGCTACACTCGATTGGCTTGCGAGCCAAGGTATCGAGTACAAGCTCACCGCACCGCACTCATCTGCCCAGAACGGCGTTGCCGAACGCCTCAATCGCACCATCGCTGAACGTGCACGCACTATGCTCATCAGTTCACACCTTCCGTGTTCTTTATGGCCCGAGGCTGTAAACTATGCTTTCTACATCAAGAATCGATGCCCCACTGCCGCACTTGACGACGATATAACACCCATCGAGGCTTTTACCCACAAGAAGCCCGACATTTCCAATATTCAAGAATTTGGTGCAAAGATTTGGGTTTTGCGGCAGGACGGAAAAGTCCACAAACTCGCGGCAAAAGCTCGCCAGTATCGATTTGTGGGACTTTGGGAGCATGCACGCTCCTTCCGTTATTATAACCCGGGCAACAGTTCAGTTCAGCACTCCCGGAATGTAATTTTCCAGGATCCTACGACCATCGTAGGGGATTATATTGTCCCCGCTCCGTTCCCTTCTCTGGCTGAGGGGGACAATGTTGAGCATGGACCTGAATCACAGCCAGATTCGGTTCCTTCGACCTTCACATCTACCCTCCGCCTGCTGAACCCTCCGCAACATCTGCAGCCGTTCCCCAGCAGCCGCGCATCCCCGGACCAATTTCAACCACTTCCACTCTCACGCCGCTGCCTTCCACATCGCCGCCATCATCGTCGCTTAAAGCCCCGCGAGATATTAGCAGCACGATTACCACCGATAATATCATTGAGGGCAAGCGCACCCGCCGCTCAAACCTTGACTTTGTATTTGCAGCTGCTGAAGCTGCCGTGCTGGATGATGATCCGAAATCTGTCAAGGATGCACGCGCACGACCCGATTGGCCGCAATGGCAAGCTGCCATGGATGCGGAAATGGGTCAGCATATAAAGCTTGGCACCTGGGAACTCGTAGATCTCCCCACAGGTCGCAAG
The DNA here is from genome assembly GCA_029378255.1 of Mycena rosella. Classification (NCBI taxonomy): domain Eukaryota; kingdom Fungi; phylum Basidiomycota; class Agaricomycetes; order Agaricales; family Mycenaceae; genus Mycena; species Mycena rosella. The sequence continues at coordinate 278,768 of JARKIE010000051.1, forward strand.
GCAATTGCATGCCGTTGGGTTTTTCGCCTCAAACGCGACGCTACCGGCAAAGTTGTGAAATACAAAGGCCGCCTCGTTGTAAAAGGATTTTCCCAAATTCCCGGCATTGATTTTAACGAAACTTTCGCCCCCACCATTCGTCTTGAAACCTTTCGGTTTCTCATCGCTCTCGCTGCACGCTACGAACTCAAAGCTCACGGCATGGACGTTGTCGCAGCTTATTTGAACAGCCCACTTGATGAGACTGTTTACATGCAGCAGCCAGATGCTTACGACGATGGAACTGGTCGTGTCTGCCGCCTCAAACTCTCTCTGTATGGTTTGCGCCAGTCTGGCCATAACTGGAACCGCACACTCGACTCCGCGTTCAAGGAACTCGGATTTACGCGCTTGATCTCCGATCAGTGTGTATATCTTCGCCGCCAGACCCCCACCTCCTCTCCCACAATCGTCGCAGTCCATGTTGATGACATGACTCTTTTTTCTCGTACCAACACTGAGGTTGCTCGGCTTAAGGGGGAGCTATCTTCCAAATTTAATGTCACTGACCTAGGTGAACTCACGAACATTCTTGGAATGGAAATTGTTCGTAACACCAATGGTTCAATTCGACTCACCCAAACCGCCTACACTGAACGTGTCCTCGACTCAGTTGGGATGACCAACTGTAACCCCGTCTCTACCCCTCTTGATCCGAATGTCAAACTCTCGCTACCCGAGAAGGACGACCCACGCATTGTTGATGAGGACTTATGCCGTGAATATTTATCCGGTGTCGGTAAACTCATGTACCTTGCGGTCGCTACTCGCCCCGACCTTGCATATGCAATTCAACACCTTTCGCAATTTTTGCAGTGTCCGACCGCAGAACATATGTCCGCACTCAAGCGCACCTTCCGCTATCTCCGTGGCACGCACAAACTCGGTATCTCCTTCTATCCGGACGGAGAACTCCACCTTTTCTCCGACGCCGACTGGGGTGCAAGTCAAATTGACCGCCGTTCAATTTCTGGTTATGCCGCTTTCCTCGCCAACAGCCCGGTCTCATGGAGCTCACGCAAACAACCCACCGTTGCACTTTCAACCATGGAGGCCGAATTCATGGCCCTCGCGCGTGCAACTTGCGAAGCGATTTGGCTTCGTGAACTCGGTTCAGAGCTCGGCATACAGCCCCCCAATCCCATCTCTATCAATGTCGACAATCGCGCCGCGATGATGTTTGCCGAAAGTGTCATGTTTCATGCACGATCCAAACACATTGACATTCGTTATCATTTCGTTCGAGAGCGAGTTGCTTCTAACGAAGTACAACTCACCCACTGCGCCTCTGAGGACAATTTGGCCGAGATATTCACGAAGGCCCTTCCGCGACCTCTGTTCGAAAATTTACGTGATCGAATCATGTCGCACTCTGGTTGAGTCGAGGGGGAGTGTTGAGAATGTACTTGTACATTCTATAACCTTCTTGGAGCGACTCAAGGAGTACTCCACATTAGTATAGATATTAGTAGAATATTCTAGAACTACTTCTGTACATATATAAGGGCTCGCAAAGCTCGCCCAATAACAATCATCCTTACTTTCTGTTGTCCTCACTTCCGCTTGTTCAACAGCTCTCTCTTGGAGGAAGGTTTTTCCGTGGCGGGACCGTTCGCTCTGCCAGTAAATCCGCCCATCTCCAGAAAGAGTTCGCCTCGTATGGGGACAAGTTCGAGCTGGTGGTAGTTCCAAATATCACACAGGTAATCGTCGCATTGAATTTCTCGTTGATGGATCAAAGACCGGGGTGAAGGAAGGTGCATTCGACGAGGCGGTTCAGGGAGTGGACGCGATCGAGCATACCGCTTCGCCATTCCATTTGAACGCGATCGAACCTGACGGTCGGTCTTCCGGCACGGGATGGAATAGTTTGGCTAATTTACCCCAGAGCTGATCACACCGGCAATAAACGGGACGTTGGGAATTCTCCGGAGTGCCCTGAAGCACGGGTACGCTTTAGCGCGGCTCCACCGAGGAATCGACCTCACTCATAGCACTTCATCAATTCGCAGAAAATCAGTCAGGCGCATCATCATAACGTCTTCCACCGCCGCCGTGCTACAGGTCGAGCCGGAGCCGAAAACCTTCAGCCAGCTCGACTGGAACGAGCAGGCGCCGAAGGAAGTCGCCGAGATGGGGCGCTCGACACCCCCAATTGCGATGTATAGCGCCTCCAAGACCCTCGCTGAAAGAGGTATGTGCTGGTTCTCGCGGAAGCGAACTAACCCAGATTTTTGGACCAGCCGCATGGGACTTCGTGGAGAAGCACAAGAGCGAAATCGGATGGGACCTGGTTGTGCTGAACCCGCCGTTCGTGTTCGGGGTACGTATTTCGCAACTCAAATGACCGTGCCAACTGAAGTGACCGTGCTCAACGCTGACGACGGCAGCCACACATCCACGAAGCCCCTACACCCGACGTGCTCAACACCTCCTCCCGCCAATTCTACATCATGCTCACGGCGCCTTCTTCCCCCGCGGTGTGGCAGACCGGCTTTTGTTGGGTCGACGTCCGCGACCTCGGCCGTGCGCACGTTCTCGCGCTGCTCAAGCCCGCTGCGGGCGGGGAGCGCATCATCGTCAGCGCGGGCCCGTTCGTCTGGCAGGATTGGCGTGCGTGCAGCGCTCTTACTCCGACGTTATGTATGCCTGACCGTGAAATGTGGTACAGTGGATGCCGCGTCGGACTCGCCCAAGTACGAGAAGGGCGCGCCGGGCGCGGGGAAGGACGCGGTGCATCAGATACGCTTCGATGCGAGCAAGTCGGGGCGCGCCCTTGATAGGACTGCGTACCGTACGATGGTCGAGACTGCGAGAGATACGGCGGGCGATTGGGAGGCGCGAGGATGGTAAACAGAGATAATGGTCAGGATCGGATGCAATCTCTCGAAGTGCAAATTCATGGATTTTCTGACGCTGATGTCTCTTCTGAGCCACAGGGATACAAGTGTGCGGACGCAGAAGATATTCTCGACAGTTCATTTGGAGCAAGGTAGTCGAAGATGAAGAGGCATGACAATGTATGAATTTCACTTACGCCCATCCTCTAGATTTTCTACGATATCCACCGTGAACTTCCGCATGCTGCGTAGCGTGGTTTGAGAACTAGAAGGGTCATCTTCTCCTCTACCACTCTGTGCAAATCCCGCTCCTAAACGCCTCGCGCGCGGGGTGTCCTTCAAAATTTCCTTCCCAGTGGCCATGGGTCCTGTCTCCCCCTCGTCGAAGCGATCTGCGACGCAGACTCTCGGGTTCGTGAGGCGTAAGTGCAACAGATCGAGCTCCCGGAGACGTCTGGGTACATCACGGCCCTCGGTGATAATCTCGCGTGACGAAAGGTTGAATGCTGCGATCCCGATTGCGAGCGCGAGGATGGCGTATCCATATGTTAGGGCGAGCAGCAAACAGAGTGGCGCGAGGGGGTAGCGGCTGAGTGTGGTCGAGTTTATTGCTTGACCACTTACAGACGCGATGCGCTCTGTGAGGGGCGCTGCGAATGCGAGGATGCCCTGGGACAGGTTTCCCGCTAGTAAACTTTTGAATGTGTCGGAGTTAGCGCTCGAAGATGCCTGCATCGTCGTCGTAAGGCGGGACGCCAGTGTGCCCGAATACGCTGAATCGAGTGCGCCGAGCAGCGCAGACGTTGTGTTGAAATCGGATGGCGTTTTGTAGAGCGGCGTAAAAGTGGGGGAAGTCCCATTCATGGGGGAACTATAGGACATCATGACATCCCACACATCCAGCACGCAGCTGCTGATGTGGAACACGTACTGCACTGGTGCCAGCCCCACCCCGTACCACCCCGTGGAGTCCTGCGGAAACGAAAACTGTGCCCCGTCCCAATAAAGGACGACTAGAACACCGGCTGGATTGAGCATGGAGTCCAGCGCATACCCTGCGGTTGTACTGTGGTTGTAGGGACCTACGAGAGGCGCGGGCCGATCTGGGGTCCCCGACTGAAAGATAAGGGCGTTGTTGGTCACATTGAACTGGTTAAGCATCGGCATCGCGTCTCCATAAATCTCCGAGGTCGCTTCGGTCTTGACCGCGAAGGGCGGCGTGAACCTAGGACAGAGGAGGAAGAAGCTGTCATTGTGCCGGGGAAATTGGCGTCCATTTGACAATCGGCGACTGGATCGCATGTAGCCTCTATGGCAAACGTGTTGAAGACAAGATCCTGCACACCAGTAGACAGGCGTTTAGGGAGCAGTGTCGCAGCATTCCCGATTATCTGTATTTCAGACGAGACGCTGGTGTTGCCGAGGACCGCCGCCCCCTCGTTGATGAGACCCTCATTTCCCCACGACATGTCTGGCCCAGATTCACTGGTTTGTGAATGCTGGCAGTTGCTGTACTCGGCCTGATTGAGCAGGAAAGGGGATGGCCCTGGGCATAGTGTCGTGTTAATTCGACTCCCTGAGACCGGGAGCAAGTCCAAGGCTGGGGGCGTTGGGAACTCGTAAGAGAATGTTGTCGCCGTAGTGTGGAGCCATAAATCGGACAGGCTGCATTAAGATATTTCAAGACGGATCCCGCGGGGACTGAATCGATTACTTACGACGGCGCGTAATTTATGAGGAGCGCGACCAACGCGGCAACGAATGCGGCGACTAGGCTTTTCGACGCGGCTGGCCTTTCTTTACGGCCGCTCGAAAGATATTTTGCTGTGTCGTACAAACTGAGGAAACCGAAGGCACCGCACAGACCGACGAGGTGTCCGTACTGAGTAGGTGTCGGAAGAGCTACTAGATGACCGCGCGTCTGAGCCCGAAGCCACATGTTTGCAACCAGGTACGCGAAAACGCTCAGCATGAGAGGAATAGTGAATGGAACCAGATGAACCTATATTTATGTACGTTAACGTCGAAATATACTCAAGGGCAGTGCTGACGCACCAAAAGAGACGACAATGCAAGACCATACATAGTGGTTTCAGCTCCACTTGAACCCACACTCGGATTTCCGCCCAAAACCATGTCCAGAATCTTTGGGCGACTCTCGGTGGCAATGAGCGCTTGATGGAATGCGCTATTGTCGGCGCTGTACACACGACGCGATAAAAGCCACCCAAGGAGTGCCGATGCCGCGCCCGCAGCTACCAGCGACACCACTAAGGCGGTGAGGAGGATCCCAAAGTTATAGCGACGAGGAGCCCCTGGACGTACACCTGTGGCAGGGGCCCCGTCCCCAAGCATAGGCTCCGCGGAGTCATCTAATGACTTGACCGAAGATCGGTCTTTTTGATCTGTGTAGCCCCGGAGAGGAACGAGCGGGTACTCTGGGTCTATGTACGGGTCGAAGTAGTCAATCTCCGAAGCTCCTCGAATGGGAAGAGAGAAGTGATCGGGGCTCCGAATCCACCCTCTGTTTCGCGCAGGTCAGAAAAGGATGTCGAGTAGATGCGAAGAGCTCACGAAGGGTGTCCGGGATTGTTCGCAGTCGACGCAGCGGTTAATCGCGTTTCTGGGTGCGTGGCGCTTTGCATGCTGGATGTTGGCGAAGGGAAAGAGATGTGGATCATCGAGTCTGTCGATGCTCTGGATCACCAACACTAGAGGCAGTGCCAGGTTCGGAGATATCGGACTGGCGCTAAAATACGCGCTGGAAATCGCTCAAGGTTGTCCGGAATTCTGTAAGGGCTAGAGATGGGTACCAGCGGGAGTGAATGAGGCGCGCGAGCGTAGGCGGTGAGAACTAAGGAGCGATGACCGACGAAATTGAAGGGTTTAAGTTTAATAATAAGCTGCAATTTCAACGAGAAGCCTTTGTGAAGCCACCCAGAGATCATATGAAATGGGAGCGGTTCGGAGATAGGCTATAGCAGATCGGGCGCTGATCATCGGTACTGAGCGAGGCGCCCGAGCGCGCTGCGTGAGCGGTGAGTTGCGACGGGGATGATTGAAGCGGGTAAGAGCGGTGCGCCTGGGTCATGCGTAGCCAATGCGACTTGCGCAGGCATGCATCCAAAGGGAAAATAAATATAGGCATGCGTCATGTAGCCGCTTACGGCGGTGTGGCTGAGCGAGGGGATGCCGCTGATGCCCCGGGTACGGACCAAGTAAAACATCATGGTATAGTAACATCTGGACATAAATGAAGCAGATCGAACCCGCCAGAGAGAACACAGGCACCGCAGGTCCAGCCTATGCCTTTGGATACATATCAAGGATCGAGCGCTTGAGCTGTGTCCTCTGCTCTGGATTATATTGTATCTCCGCGCCCCTCCGTAAATGTCAGCCCGAGAAATGGTAAGATTGAATGGATAGTTCACGAACAGTGAGGACGAACGAATTAGAACCCAACCGTTGAAACCCGGCGGGAAAAGAGCGATGAGAGCGCTCCCGTCCTGATCTCACTGTAAATGGAGCCAAGAGCTCGTAATCGGAGAATCGAGGATTGACTAGGATCGACTTGGACAATCTGCGCTAAGTGGGATCAACAATAGATGCAGCTCGGAAGGCGCGGCGCGCGCCGCACATCAGACTTTTGACATTTTGACAAGATATGCTTTCGCTTCACTCCGGCGACGCTCGGACGACGAATTGGAAGATTAGTAAGTGTTATTACAGCCGTTTGCGGAACATAGGGCGCGGGCAGTTTTTTTTTCCATTTTGGGCCTGTTTAGATCATTTTCGACTAGAACACCCGCCCCGGCCTCAAATCGCGTCCGTTTGCTCTGAAGGTTGAACCATTCGATCCACGCTTGAAATGCGCAGCGGATAGCCCCCTGGATTCGTCTTGGGACTATGCATACTCTGTCCCTGGCACCCGGATATCTGCTCTCAGCACACTTTCTGACTAGAACAGTTGCCCCGGGCCCGGATGGGGGCTGTTTTCCATGGAAGTTGGACCATTCGATTTGCATTTGGAATACGCAGCGGATGGATGCCTCAGATTTCAAACGCGACCCATGAACCTATTTCCTGGCCCAATAACTAACCTCCCAGCGCATTTTTGGGATAGAACAGCTGCAGAGATGGTTATACTCTCTTGAATCACGGAAATTTTTGATACAATAAATTTCAATGTAATCCACAGCGGATGGCCTCCTAGGATAGTGAATATAGCGGGTATTACTATGTAAATTTGTGTCGTTGCAGCGGTGATTCCCATAAAATATTCAGGTCATGGGAGATTTCTATGCTGGTTTTGTTCAGTGTGTATGCCTGACAAATGACTCATTGTTTCAGGTCTTTCAAGTAGTGGTTGTGGATGGGGAGACTCCTTTTATGTGTGGCATGGTTGGGACGAAAAGATGCATCTGGAAACACCTTTTGAGCACGTAGAGACACATAGATAGCCGGTCGCGATGTAGCACCGGGTAGACCCGACACCTCCCGGTAGAGCTACATAGAGGTTTGGCGCGACAATAGTGTCCGACCTCTATGAGCCTCTATGTCGCTGCCTGTAGAGCCTCGGTTTCACATGCATCACCAGAACCGCATGCACCGTTGACAGCTGCCACCTGGATTTATAAAAAGCGAGCGAAGTCGACGCGATCCATCACACACTCTTTTCTCCCCCCACATCTTCTCCTCCTGCTCAACTCCTTCCATCCTGCATCTTTCAACTCTTCTTTTGCCTCAAGAGACTTGAATGCGAGCGCAAACCCTCAATCCTTACTTCCCGCAATCACTTCAAACATGTCAAGCTCTTCTATTCCAAGAGAGAATTTCCTCAAGCTGCTTTCCGCTGCTCCTGGCTCTGTGGCCGCCGCTTCTTCAAGTTGATCGCTCCCACGCTGCGTGCTGAATGAAATTTCCATCAGCTCAAGACTCAGACGCTAAGTGTCTTGTATTTTTCGCTCAGTTAGTACCGAGACGGATGTATATATTACAGCCGTTTGCGGAACATAGGGTGCGGGCAGTTTTTTTTTTCCATTTTGGGCCTGTTTAGATCATTTTCGACTAGAACACCCGCCCCGGCCTCAAATCGTGTCCGTTTTCTCTGAAAGTTGAACCATTCGATCCGCGCTTGAAATGCGCAGCGGATGGCACCCTGTATTTGTCTCGAGACCATGCATATTCCATCTCTGGCACCCGGATATCTACTGTTAGCGCACTTTCTGACTAGAACAGCTGCCCCGGCCCGGATGTGGGCCATTTTCCATGGAAGTTGGACCATTTGATTCGAATTTGAAATGCGCAGCGGATGGACGCCTCAGATTGTAAACGCGGTGCATAAGCCTATTTCCTGACTCAACAACCAACCTCTCAGCGCATTTTTGTGATAGGACAGCTGCAGAGATGGTTATACTGTCTTGAATCACGAACCTTTTTGATACGATGAACTTCAGTGTAATCCGCAGTGGATGGCCTCCTAGGATAGTGAATATAGCGGGTATTACTATGTAAATTTGTGTGTCACAGTGGTGATACCTAGAAAATATTCCTGACAAAAGAACAAGTTCACCAGGAAGTTGTGACTGTGAACTGTGTCCAGGGCTCAGTCTGTCATGTAAAAATCACATCTATATGTTTGAATTCTTTAGAATCACCCTCTGACACGTCGAGTGGCGAAAGAGAAAATTCCAGTCACTCCGGTTACAACACTGGAATGTGACTGATGGAAATAGACGCGTCGTGCGACGCGTCAGAGGGTGATTCTAAAGAATTCAAACATATAGATGTGATTTTTACATGACAGACTGAGCCCTGGACACAGTTCACAGTCACAACTTCCCTGGTGAACTTGTTCTTTTGTCAGGAATATTTTCTAGGTATCACCACTGTGACAACACAAATTTACATAGTAATACCCGCTATATTCACTATCCTAGGAGGCCATCCACTGCGGATTACACTGAAGTTCATCGTATCAAAAAGGTTCGTGATTCAAGACAGTATAACCATCTCTGCAGCTGTCCTATCACAAAAATGCGCTGAGAGGTTGGTTGTTGAGTCAGGAAATAGGCTTATGCACCGCGTTTACAATCTGAGGCGTCCATCCGCTGCGCATTTCAAATTCGAATCAAATGGTCCAACTTCCATGGAAAATGGCCCACATCCGGGCCGGGGCAGCTGTTCTAGTCAGAAAGTGCGCTAACAGTAGATATCCGGGTGCCAGAGATGGAATATGCATGGTCTCGAGACAAATACAGGGTGCCATCCGCTGCGCATTTCAAGCGCGGATCGAATGGTTCAACTTTCAGAGAAAACGGACACGATTTGAGGCCGGGGCGGGTGTTCTAGTCGAAAATGATCTAAACAGGCCCAAAATGGAAAAAAAAAACTGCCCGCACCCTATGTTCCGCAAACGGCTGTAAACAGAATAATGATTTATGAGCTTGCTTTCTTTTCTTTTTGGCATTCAGTTTATGGGTGATTATCAATCTAGATAAAAACCAGATAAGTCCGATAACCACCCGAAACGTGTGCTCGGCACCTGAAGCAATAACATGAAAACACGTGCTCTATGTTGCTCTATGTAGCTCTATCGCTCTACCGTCCACCAGTCTATTGCCTCTATTATATAGGGGACATGGCTACAGGCCTACTGCCCTACTAGCCTCGCTGTAGTACCCTATAGACAAGTGGTGTTTTCCAGATGTGGAGCAGAGAGTCACTCCGGTAACAACACGTGGAATGTGACCGATGGAAATGGGATATGTTGCGCGACGCGTCAAAGGGCAATTCTGAAGAATGCAAACATGTAGATGTGATGTTTGCATGACAGAATGAGCCCTGGATGCAGTTTGCAGTCACAACTTGCCTGGGGAACTTGTTCTTTTGTCAGGAATATTTATGGGTATCAGTGTTGCGACGACGTGAATTTACATGGTAATACCCGCTATATTCACTATCCTAAGATGCCATCTGTTGCAGATTACAAACTGTTCTAGTCAGAAAGTGTGCTGAGAGCAGATATCCGGGTGCCAGGGACAGAGTATGCATAGTCCCGAGACGAATCCAGGGTGCTATCCGCTGCGCATTTCAAGCGCGGATCGAATGGTCCAACTTTCAGAGAAAACGGACGCGATTTGAGGCCGGGGCGGGTGGTCTAGTCGAAAATCATTTAAATAGGTCCAAATGGGAAAAGAAAACTCTATGTTCCGCAAACGGCTGTAACAGTTTCGATTACTGTATTCGAGCATATAATACATGTCCTTCTCGGAGCCTCAAGGCATCGAACAGACCACCGGGGCTTAGATGTACAAAGCAAGAAAGACATTCCGAAAGCCCTGTATCAAGTAAACAGTACTTGAAGGGCAACACATAACTACGCCAAGCGAACCGCATGATGCACCTCAATCCTTCCCATGCAGACCGCTTGGGCGATGTATATTATACGAGCTTGAGCGAAGGGGTCGTGCACGAGGATAGACTTATGCGAGAAATAAATGAGTGCATGCCAGCGGAATAAGAATACAGGAGGACTCATCCATTTTCGTGACCGGCATTTTCGCTCTCCGGAACTCATGTGGCTCTGCCGGATAGCTGAGTCGTTGGGAAAGATATAGCCCGGGATTGATGTCTTGTGATCTAGGGCGGAGAATGAACAGTAAAATAGTGTAGGTCAAGGCACGTTTCAGATGTAGCGTTGTAAATAAGTGTTCGTTGGAGCTTACGTACCTCCCGGTGTGGGAATCCGAATGTCAAGTGCTGGTCTAATCTCCACATTGCTACAGTGATTCGTGATGCTTGAGGAAGATGCAGAAAGTGCATGTTGAGTGATTCATTTGCAACCAGCCGGCCAAAACCCAGGACTCGCGTCGAATCAGATATTCGTTGGCAGTGGATACGAAGCATTGCACAGGAATGGTTGACATTTGACCGGTCCCACATAGAACAGCGGCCGAAAAACACAGAAATATATTGAAACCTCCGTTCCGAAGCTCGGAAGAATGTGGCGGTGAGCTTGAAGCAGACAGCCGAATATCAGTTGCAGAAGGAAACCCATCAAGCGTCGGAAAGAGGGTGATGGGATGATTCAAGATGAGCGGCGACACTCGGTGTTTATATCGATGTAAGCAACTGCACAAATGTGTACGCGGCCGCAGTACAGCGGATCTGACGGGCTCCACATTATACCAGTGTAATACTACCTGCCTACCTACCTACGTGCTACCTGCGGCAAACTGCGACGGAAATTCCCGACTGCATGGACAGCCTCGATGGCTTTTGAGAGGGACACGAGATTCGTTCAGTTTCGTTTATCTGGCTATTCTGCTATGATTGCACAATTTATGGGTCTTGCGCCGTAGTTTGCGTAGTTGTGCACAGTTGTGGGCCTGGTAAATGGTCTGGACAAATGGAGTACGAATGCGACACGTGAAGGACGACAGAGGAGAGGAGAGGATAGAGATGGGCCACAACAGTCCCACAGTTTTACACAGATGTCAAATGGTAGAAAAATATGCACCTGCGGGAGTTGAAAATTTCACACCACCGAGAATTCCCTGCCAAATTACACAGGTTCAACTTCGACCGGAAAATGCACATTGACAGGTACGAAACATTCCAAAAAAAATACAGCCACACAGATCCAAGTTTTTTGCGCACTTTCCGGTTTGAATAAGCTACACACCTCATTTTAAATGGTCCAAATACACACCACCTCGACTTGTACTTCTTTCCTGATCGTTCGGGGATCTGACTTCCCTTTTTGGCACTGGTTTTTGAGTGCTTCCTTGGCAACATAGGGGCATCACCCCTACTGCGTGGTGCGCTGTAGCCACAGAAATGGTGTGACAGAAATCTGCCTTCATGTACAGTAAGAGATGGGCGCGCAGGGATAAGCAAATATGCCAGGACCCTGGGGGTCGGGTCTCAAATCTTAGTTATTTGACTGGCAATTTGATTCTTCCCATTTCCAAGGCATCAGAAGTCTGATTCAGAACTCGAATTCCCACTTGCACTCGGCAAACGAGGTGTTGAAGCTGACGGGTTTAGACACCACGCAGACGCCGCGAATGCTGGCTGCCTCGCAGTCGCCTATACCTTCAGCCCGCGCTCCTGATATCAATGATGGGTTCTTCCTGGTGTACTTGAGAAATATTATGTGTGTTCAACCTTAGTGTCAAGAGCTTGCACCGTCTATACCATCGTTGATTTCGCTCCTCCTTTTCCGAGCCGTCAAGTCCATAGCTTACCCTCCACTCGTACTCTTCAAGGACAACACTCTCTTGATCCTCATTCAGGGGCTTCAGCTAAATCTGCCCGTCGATTTAACGAATTTTGTAACACCTTTGAGGAGCTTCGGATGTGAAAGCAGAGACCGGACATCAACGACGCTGAGGATCCCAGCAAAGTATGATGGACTGATTCTGTATAAATTCACAGTTTGCCCGTGCTACGCTACTCTGACTTGACCTCTGACTTAACCCAGTGATCCTTTGATCCTATTCCGGGAATCCAAGGAGGGATACAAGCTCTAGGGACCCGTGCATTTATTGGAGGGGTACACTCGTGTGTTTTTGTTTTCAGAGGAGAATACCTGTGTATTTGAAAAGAACATTGGCTGGTAAAATTTATCCTGACTGTTGAAGGTGTGCAGTTTTCCTGCTATATGAACCTGTGTATTTCCTGAGCAACGCACGAGGTTGTGTATTTTTTCCAGGCATGTCGGGACCTGCGTAAGTTTTGAAATGGATAGAGTGTGTAAATTCCGGCCTAGTTGACCCAACCGCATTTCCAAAACATGAAACAGGGACCCCAGCCAAGCATATGAAGGATGGCCGGTTTCATGTTGGCCCTCACCCCCGCACGACTTGTTTGCCCGGATCACCTGTGTCGCGGCGTCGGTCCACACTGCGGAGGACAACCCGGGCGCACGGCGCCGCGACCGCAGAGGTGCGCACATATCCTTCCCTAGTCTCCATCCCCCCCCCTCTATCTCTCTACCGCGAGCGACGGCTGCAAAGCCACGGGGGGGTCCCCGTCGTGCACACGGGACCCTGTTGCCTCCGGTGCTCGGCGCCCTCCCGATGTCGGGCATCTACGCTACACGCTAAATGCTCCGCCCCACCTCCTGAGCGTTGAGACGCAGTGCCTCCTCTTATTATTGAGTGCTGCCGAGTGTTGATCACGCCTCCCCCGCTTGATTACATCGCGAACCGTCGAGAGCCCGTTGCACGCTGGGCGGGGCATTGCGTACGAGGAGTGATTTTGGTTTTTGGATGGAGTGCTTCGCGCCTCTGAATTCTAGGTATGTCGCAAGAGATCTTCCCTGTTCGTTAATTCTCACCACGCTTTCCAGGCCGGCGTTGCAGAACTGAGCGTAGTTTCATCGCCAAATAATTACTTGCATTATATGTATCCACTGAAGTTCCTCAGCGTCTCTGTCGACGTCGCAAACTCAGACTCTAAAGCCGCGGCGGGCAGAGTGTTCCGCGTCCCCTGTGCGCACATCGTCGACAGGCGGAACTCGCCGGCGTTCCAAGAGAAATCTATTGCTTGCTGCACACGGTCGACTGGAGGCGGAATACGCCCTAGCGCGTTGCCAAATCAGAGAAGTCTGTGCGGCGTCTCGAACGACGCGCCCGCCTAGATATGGGGCCCCGCATCTTGTCAGATCGCGGTGCATCCCGCCTTGGTCGCGCTCATCTCCACTCAATGCCCAACGCCATAGTAATCTGGAAGGAATCGCAATGGGGCCGGGAATAATCTATCGGATTTGCGTATGGACACCCATATTGCCGCCATGGGAGGGGCACGTTGACTACTAAGGTGGGCAAAAAAACCTGAAGACCTTTATGCCTTCGGGGAAGTCGAACCCCACCTTCCCGTTGTTAATTCTCTTTTAGTTCATTAATGAGGGGTGACCGCCGCTGATCCTCGAAGGCATTCACATGACAAATTGGGTGTTTTCGGGGGGCCCTGAAACATTCCCGAAATCATCAGTTCAAGGACCAATTACAGGAGTCCTGAAAACACACCTGAAATGTTAAATTTCCGCACGCCCGAAGCTGCAGCCGAAACTACCCGATTCGGGTATGTTTGCGGCACCTCTGATTTGTTTAGTTTCGGATGCAGTTTCGGCCCACCTGAAGCTGCTCCTGAAACTAATAGTTTCAGGAGCACTTTCAGTGTGCCCAAAACTTATTGTTTCGGCAGCCCCGGAGCCGCCGCCGATAACAATAAGTTTCGGGTACGGGTTTCCGGCGTGCCGAAACTGATTCCAGGCCGGCCGAGACCGCTCTAGACCTAGTTTTCGTAGCGCCGAATCGGGTGCCGAAACTTATTGTTTCGGGAGCTGGCACCGGACTTGCCGAAACAATAGGTTTAGGGCAGGCTAAAGCTGCTTCTGAAACCAATAGTTTCGGGAGCAGCTTCAGGTAGCCCTTAACCATATCCGAAACCGAAGAATTCAGACGCGTCGAAAACACACCCCAATCGGGTAGTTTCGGCTTTAGCTTCAGGTGTGCAAGAACTTTGCATTTCAGGTACATTTTCGGTTCCACCTATTCTGGTCCCAAAAATAATCATTTCGGGAACGTTTCAGGGTGCCCCGAAACCTCTAAATTTGCTGTGTGATTATCACCTCCAATTTGACACTCTATGTACGCGATAATTAGCCATTTGCCTCGCGGCCCATGGTGCATATGTATTTCTTTATTTATTTGTTTGACTAGCAGGCGCCTTTGGAGGCCACGCGAATAGGGAGTTGAGATGCTTATCCGACCGGCGGCTTTATGGCGCGTATTTCAGCTTCGGTAGCCGAGCAAGTAACGTAAGTTGAGAGGAGGTAAATCCGACGATCGTATTGCACCCGCCGGTGGGAGGCAGTTGCAAGATTGACGTGACGCGCACTTCGCGAGGTGGAGCCTCGGAAGCTTGTGAATGAATAGAATGTGCGCCGAATTGGATTGGCCCACGAGAACAAATACAAGACGCGATGCTTGTCGGACCGGCGGAGGTGACTTGCACATATGTATGTCCGCAAACCGCGTCTTCGAAGAGAAGTGTTCGATTTTCGCGCAGGCTGAGATTATTTCGAACGAGTAACGTAAGTTGGGCGGAAGACGGAAACGAGGAGGTAAATCCGATCGTATTGGATCCGTGGGTTTCTGCGACATTAGATTTGACTACTGCGAGGCCAGCAGAGGGGCAAGGCAGGGGACGACGGGAAGGCGGCGACGTGGAGCTCGGATGAGTTGATGGGTGGAGTGTGCGACGAAATGACATGATTACACCCGACTTGCAAGGCATCTGCGGCAAGTTGGGTCGCGTGAACGCTGGTCGTGAAGCGGCGTAGACGCGAAGCGTGGCACAGACAGGAAAGACCTGCCCAGCAGATATCTCACATGCCATGATGAGGCGTCCACGGTAAACGAAGCTTATATCACGCGCTGTACTGGTACTGGGTGAGTGGAGTGTCAACAACAGATCAACGTCGGTCCATCAGAACCGAAACGGGCAGAAGAAAACACGGTCGCGGACATACATATGCGCCAAACTCCGCCGATATATAAGTATGTACGTCCACATCCGCGTCTTCTTCAAATGTTGTGAGAACGAGTATTGTAAGTTGAGAGTAGGTAAATCCGAGGATCGTTGACAGTCCATATTGCATCCGGAGGTTGGCGCAAGATTGAAGTCGAACAAGAATGGAGAAGTGGGGGGAAATGGGAAGGGGTTCGAACAAGTTTCCGTCCGGTGACTGAATGGCTAGGAAGGATCGAATTCGGGGAGCAGCGAGGGCGCTACCAGCAAGCGATACACCGAACGAGTCCTTTCGAACGGTAATCCTTGCGGCCGCCACGACCCAGAGCGGCAGCGACCATCCATCACGATGAATGTCCGGCGGCGCTGGGTATGTGACGCGCAGAGGAGTACCGTTGGATTGTGGACGCTGGTTCGGTTCATATCGTACGGAAGGCGAAGGTTATCGTGTGCACATGGGGGAGTAAACGGGGTGGAGGGGAGCAAGCAAGTGGAATGACGGGCAGAGATAAAGGGATGGGGGAGGAAGTGAAAGAAAGCGATAAGCTTATCGCCATTTTATACATATTGGCGGCGTGTGATCCATTTCAGTGGCGTGGGAGTGAGCGCGGGCGGATATCAAAGTTCAGAGGTGGAGCTCGGTGCGAACTTTAGGATCAGATCTCGGCGGGCCTAGCCTCCTTTCCCGCTAGGCTCCGCTGTGTAAATGCGGGGGGGCTGGAGTTAGCACATAGGTACGCCGAGTTAAGTGATTGGGAGGTACCTAAGCGAACTGTCTAGCTACGGAATGAAGCACAAATTGCACGTCAATATGACTCATATTGGGCGAGAAAGGCGGAATTTTGCCCCACTTGTGCGTATATGCAGCGGCGGATGAATTAACAGGATGGTGATTGATCGTGGTTGAGCGTTAACGTGCCTTCGGTGCTGCCATTGTATTGATCAGGGGGAAGCATCCAATTGACAGCAACGCAACGGGTGGTGGAGTCCTGCCGCTAACAATATTCATAGGGGCTCCTATAGGACGCAATGTAACCTCACCCCAGTTCCTCGTGACACGTATGGAGTTATATGGCGCCACGCAAGACGCCACGGGAACCGCATCCGCGCCATCCAATGCTCGGAGCGACTCATATTATTAGGTCAAACCGAGGGTGTCGAATCGCAGAAGGAACCACAGAAGAATTCGATGCCCGGTCCCATTCCGAGATGGTACGAATATGCAGCAGCTAATCAATTTTTTCTGCTGTTGTTGCGTCGTGTCAATGATGCTGGTCGTGTTGGTCAAGACAAGAACATAGAGGTTGGCCAGGAAGATCAAGATCGCTGAATAGATTCGAGTCCAACACAGGGATGAATATCGGGAATCATGGTATGCGTATCAGACGGTATGTGAGACGACGTGGAGTCAGAGCAATATATTGAGGTATTCGTGCAGTTTCTGGGGCTCGTCCCTGCTTCGTTGCGCGGGCGACTCCGAGTAAGAGAGTCAGGGCACGACTTTGAAGACGGTGGGAGATTACGCAGGGGAAGAAAGCAT
Organism: Mycena rosella; assembly: GCA_029378255.1. Taxonomy (NCBI): domain Eukaryota; kingdom Fungi; phylum Basidiomycota; class Agaricomycetes; order Agaricales; family Mycenaceae; genus Mycena; species Mycena rosella. The sequence continues at coordinate 295,730 of JARKIE010000051.1, forward strand.
TTAAACGACGCGTAGGATGGGATTGCTGTTAGGATGGGATTGCTGTTGGTGCCAATGGATGAGGAGGCAGGTCTCAGGCAACGTGATAGCAGAAAACACAGGTCTCGGCCCGGGAGCCGATCATGATGGCCCACAAGGACAAATAGAAACCGGCTTGTCGGATCTTATTCTTGGATACCGACGCACGGCTTGCCCACTGCACAGTGCATAACCACTGCAGCTAGCCAGCTAGCCAGCCTTTAGCTTTTATTTGACTACTCAACGCTGCTTCGTGACCGCCTGGATGTATTTGTGCTCCCTCGCCATCGCGTAGGCTCGCGCTGGAGTCGCTCCCCCCTCTTTCCCCTCATCTCGCAACTGCAAGTAGTCGCAACACCTTTGAATCTGAATCCTGATGATCCATTGGGGTTCACGCTCGTCTCTAACAAGAACCAGCTCGTGTCCGTTAATAAGCCCGCGTCGAAGCAAGCTTAAACGAGACCCGGTGAGTAATGTATTTAGTCTCATCATCCCCGACTCATGAATGTTGACAGTCAACCTTGAATATGCAACGAAATATTCTCAAGGTTAGATGTCATTCACTCAACGACGCACGCGCGAGCGTCGAGGCAACTTTATTTTGCATATTTAATTCTCACGCAAGATACCAAGAACGGTGTTCTGCCTAGGTCTCCACATCGCGATTTAAACCCACATTCCACGGGATCTTCCTCTGCTGCTCTTCCCGCTCGTGAACCATGACCTCGTGTCTGCCTCGATGCGGCGGTGTTCATTCAGTGAGTCACGATCACGACTCTAATGCAGGCGTTTGTCGCGTGTCGTGAGTAGTAATTCATATGCAGAGTTTGTTGAGCGAAAGGTTTCATAGAGAAGCAAGTGGGAAAGCAAGGCTGCCAGTTGATATGCTTCTCCGGCTCGACGGCGATTGAGGATGTCATTTCAGTCCGTCTGTCGATATCGGTGTGCCATGAAACTCCATCATATCACCTTCACACGCAACGCGGAAGCCGCGCGCGTCCCTTCACACATTCACCGCCGACGCTTCCTGCCATACACGCACCAGCCGCCCACAGCCTTAAAATGAAGCTCGCTTGTGCGTTCTCCTCATCCTGCTCTCGCTCATTCTCTTCCCGCTCAGCTCCTCTTCCACAGTCAGCCGTCTGAACCGGTCTTTGTTATGTCCACAGTCCTTGGCGTCATCGTAATCGCGCGCAACGGCGACCGCCGCGCGTTCTACCAAGACCCGAAAACCTATGCGCCCTCCTTGACTGACTCCACGGCGCTCGGTGTCGTACGTCTTCACTCTAGTCTTTCATTGGACTCGCATGGTTTAACCCCCGTACTCAGACCGACCTCCACCTCCTCGGGACGCAGTTGCGCGCCGCCTATCTCACCCCCGGCGCGCCGTCCTTCATCTCGGACATTTCGGGCGACATCGCCAACACGCAGGAGGTCAAGATCCTCGCAAAGTCCGGCGGCGAGGGGTCGGTCGTGTTTGACAGCGCTATCGCCCTGCTGCAGGGCCTCTTCCCCCCCACTCCCAGGAACAAGATAACATTGGCGAACGGGGCGGTTGTAATGGCGCCGCTTGGCGGCTACCAGTATGTCCCGAGTGCGTTTCCCCGTTTCTTTCTATCCTGCGGTTTCGCTGATCCGGGGTTCATTACGCCTAGTGGAGACGGTGGAGCCTGGGAATGACCGCTCGATGGAGAGCTGGACGGACTGTCCGGTGCGTGGTTCTCTCATGATGATCTTTGTCGCGCTTATCACTCGATTTCCGTAGGCATTCCAAAAGCATGTCGCTTCATTCCACGACTCCGACGCGTTCAAGGCAAGGGAGAAAGACGCAGCGCCTTTCTTCCAGAACGTGCAAGATTACGTCTTTGGGCGCCCAGCGACGCTCGAAAATATCGTCCGCGGTCTTTCTTCTTTTCCTCATTGCGTACACTCATCTTCCATTTTATCCAGTGGAATGTGAATATATACACGACATTAACTGGGGCATAATACTGATGACAACCCGTTTATAGATATATGACTTCATGAATACGCAGCTCACGTATAATCAAACGTACGCATACCGGCTCCCGCCCTCGTACATTGAACAGGCACGTGCCCTCGCGGACTTCCACGAGGACGGCGTATTCTCCGATGCCCAGGCCAGCGGAATTGGGAACGGTAAGTTCTGCTCTGAACTCCTTCTTTGGTCCACTAATAACACGATTAACAGTTGCGGGGCGCACCCTCCTGTCCCACATCTTAACCGCCCTCGAGCGCATCGCCTTCAACGACGACCCGCTGCAGCTGATGGTCATGCAGACTTCCTACCAGCCGTTCATCTCGCTCTTCCACCAGACTGACATGGTCAAGGAGCTTCCGGAGCTCAAGGCCATTCGTACGTCTCCTTCATTTTTGAGCACTACGGTCAATGACAATCCTGGCGGACAGCCAACTTCGGTGCGGCGCTCGCAATTGAGCTGCGCCGCGGGGCCCCGCCCGACATGCGCGATTTCCTGCGCTTCAAGTTCAAGAATGGCACCGCCGACCCCGAGGACTGGCGCCCCCTGCATGCATTCGGGCACCATGCGGATATTCCGCTCACCGAGTTTATCTACCGCGCCGAGGTGCGCATAGTCGTAGCTTTCACTTAATATCGTTCAACTCCTGGCATTAGGGCGCGGCAATCACAAGCAACAAGCAGTGGGCGCAAGTGTGCGGCGTCAAGCCAGGATCTTCGACCACCGCAAAAGAGGTCGCGAGACAGAAGAGCGTGCAGTTCGCGTTTGGGTCAATGGTTGTCTTGGCGCTTTTCATCATCGCAGGTCTGCTTGTCCGTGTACGACAGGGGCGCGCTCGCCAATACGTGCGACTTCCGGAAGACGAGGTTGAGGTGCGTACCCCTGCATGCGGAGGTCTCGTGAGACGCTTATCGGTCGTGGCGTAGGCTGCGCAGATTCGCCCGATGCCCCAGATGGAGAAGAGTCGCCTGGTTTGAGGGGCCGGGTAATGCGACATGTACCGTCGCTGTCTCCGTATGCATATGATCTGCATTTGCTCTGGTTCATGACTGTTGGAGGCTTGGTGGCGTTCGGACGGTAAATCGTGCTTGTCCTAACCGACTGCCAGAGGGAATTTCTACCCGGATTTCAGATATACTTACTGTATATTGACACACGATATGATGTTGGGACTGTCTTGCTCTGTTGCTACTCTGGATAGCATTGGATCGCATCGCTAGTGCACATTGCGCCCGCGATGGCCCCGTCGGGCGCAAATCCAGGTACCGCTGAATTTTTAGACCACCGGGCGAGTCGAAACTCCAACGGAACCTGTTTAAGACCCCAGCCCGGTTTAAAATCGCGCTCCGTGCTCAGATCCATTACAACGGAGGTGGGTACTAACTATAATTGGGCGTTCTCGCGCACTGGCCTGTTGGTGCCATACGCTCCAACAGGGCCCCTCCTAGCCAAACACCCGAGCGGACACTCATTATAAGCGAAACGCCGTAAAAGACCGAATTCCGCATGTCCGCTCCACTTATGCAGAGTCGTGGACCCAAGCAAACCACTTCCTTCCCACTTACACTACTCCGTTTTTCGCACCACTGGTGCGTCGCTTTTCTTTTTTCCTCTGTGCCGTCCTGGTGGTAACGCAAGTTGGCAGTCAACTTATATTCGGCCCGCGAGGGAACATGATGCCAAGCGTGCGAACCATATTATCAGCGACTGCCTAGTGGGCCGAACTAGGTAGTGGGCCACTTGCATAAATAGAAGGTGCGGTGATGTAGAATCCCGGATTTGGTGCTCATAGGATGGAATATGATCTATCGTAACACTGTATGTCAAATTTCGAGGCAGAGTGATGCGGCGATCAAAAGTTGCGGCAGGTTCTCGAGCGAGATGCCGGCGTGCGAACATCATTTCTTATCTCCGAACGGCCTTCGCGCTCGTCTTTGGCCGGTTTCTCCACCAATTCTTCGCCGATTCACAAGTTTTGGGGCTCGTTGGCATCCCTTGATTCGAATTGATACCCTCGTTTCGGACTATATATGAAAACGAGTCCCCTTCGCCTCTTGGACCGTTCAAGATCATCTCGACCTGATCCCGAGTCACGGTGGCACAGTCCGGCCACCTACCTCTTTAGCGATCGACCCGTCTTGCCTACGGACCTGGAACTCGGTTTTTGCATTCAATACCTCTAATAAGGTATTCTCTTACATTGATCTGGCTTTTAAATGCGCGACTTCCTGTTCATGCTGGGCTACTACCCCAAACCACCGAATTTCAGTGGCGCAAAAAGATGAATTTTGTTGGATGGGTTATGGGTATGTGGTGGTCATCATTTCCATTTATGTACGTCTTAATACTTCCCCTGGAGCCATCTGTTTCTTGATTTCGGGCTTTATTACAGTTTGTGCTCTATTGGGGAACCCATTCTGTCCGGAGTGCAATTTCACCCATCCCTGATGGCTGGAAAGGGAAATAGTGATGACCCCATACATCTCAGATCTCAAGTTTAAGTGTACAAAATAATTTAACTGTATCCATTGAATGATTTGGGATACACCTGGGTGAATATTATTAGCACGAACAAACGATTTGGCTGGGTGGCCCACTATCCCGTTTTTGCTATTTTGGGACACCCCCCGAAGAAAAATTCGGTAGGCCATGAAACCTTCGCATAAATTCGCGGAAAATATCTTGTCTCACCCACAGGATGCATAACTTAGTTTCAGAGCCCATAAACCTGTATCCACGCCGATTCATGCATGGGCTCGAGCTTAGAATTGCTAAGGTGGCCCAGTACCCAGTCACAGATAATAAGCTCGGGACCCAGCCAGACTGGCGGACTCTTCGACGTCGCCATTAGCTTTCCCCTCGCGTTTGTGTGCGCGTTAATATTGATCGTGATGTGGGAGTAATTTCGATTTTCGTTGGCCCATAGGTGCGTTTCTTACAGTAGAAGCCCCCAGGCATGTTAATCATCCATGCAGCAGTACCGACGGCCGAGATGAACCTGTGCAAGGAGGACGTGGTTGGCACAAACTTGTGTAGTCACATTATAATTTACAAGGCATGCCTTCGCTTCGCTCCGGCAGTTCAATTGCAGATGCATAGTTCCAAATACAAAGTGGATGTCTCGTAGACGGACTTATCCGGTCGCAGTTAATATTACATGTAATCTGATGGAGAGGCATTATAGTGTAACACTCTACACCAAAGGGGTTCCCCGTGCTTATAACTTAGAAAACACGGTCCAGATCCAATGGATGGACACCGGGGAAAAGAGGGATGCAAATCATACTACAGAGGGAATTTCTGGTGTAAATACTAGACCTTACACTGAAGAGCTGCCGGTCAATACGAGGCACCCACAGGCATCTTATGGCGAACTAATTCCTCGCGCAATCGGTTCGGCATCGGCATCGGCACGCCTAAACGACAGAGGGAATAATTGAGGACGGTACACAGACTGGGGGAGCAAATTTCGAGTCAGAGCCCCAGTATTCAAGTTTCAGAGGAGTCCCAGAGTATGACAGGCAGTTTGAATAGTTTGATCCTAAACAAAGCGGGTGGCGGGTCCGAGGGAGCACGGGTCTGAAACCAGGAAAATTGGGTTCATTTATACGTGTAGGATTGCTGTGTGCGGCAGTGCGCAGTTGCTGCGAGAAACTGTGCATTCCTGCGCAATGGCTGCGAGGGATTGTGCCTCTTGCTGCGCCTGTTGCGGAATGCACTGCAGAGGGCCAGTGAACCGACGGAGGACATATTGGCAGGTGCTGTGATTACTGCGTCCCGGGAATGGTACGGCCAGGGGCGGGAGTATTCTTCGACAGAAAGGGTCGAATGCGGTTTTCTTCTACGGTTGAATTTGTTTGCGCGGTCTCGTGGACAGCCGGAGGGAAATCTTCCGTGGTCCGTAGTTCTGTACATGGAGTAAAAAAATCCCACACATGGTGTATAGATCCAGCGGTGGAGGACGAGTGGAAAAGAGATAGAATGGAGATGAATCCCGATGGAGAATATATACCAACGAACGAGGAGCATCTCAGGTTAATTCCCGCTTTATTCTCATGCCAGGGCTCGGTGAACATGTCGTTTCCGGATGATGATAAAGGTGTGCGAGACCAGATCTCATTCAAATCTCACTAAGTTTGAAGCTAGTCAACTTCGTGCCCTTGCCATCGCGAACCCATTTTCAACCAATGTTTCCGCTGTGCCGATGCCTGCCGATATCAGCTGGATTCGCAGGTCCAATGCCAATCCAACACTTAGACATTATGGTACACGGGCCTAAATGAAACCTCCCGAGAGAGAAAAAGACCTCCCCGTAGACACCATTTCTTTACAGGCGGCATACCCTTGTGCGGATGACGCTTGTCGACAATGGCCGGGAATTGGTGGGCATTTGATTTGCATTGATCCGTCGCGCGGCATTTGCATGCGGTGCCCGGCATGAACACTGGAGGCGGTTCTCGGTTCTCGTCTTTCACCCTCATCGATCCTTCTAACCTGAGGACTGACTTGCTGACTTAGCCTGTCGCATGAATCCAATGGAAACTGGATCAAGCAGCGTTTGTATGTCTTGACCCCCGTTTTCAACCCGAAACACATTGCTACCCAGGAAGCTCGTACCCAGGAAGCTCGTACAGCAAGGACCCGAGAAGTCACGGCGGAAAATCAACTGTCACTTGCGGCCCGAGTTTCCATTGTCATGGAACGCACACATGAACTGTCATTTGCTTAAATCCGGCCACTTACCCCTTTAGTTGAGCTATCGGACTTTTCCGTGGCCATGATGCAGCCACGCGTTTTGGGTTTTCGATGCAAATGGAGAAATTTAGTTTTGTCTGAATCATCTGAAACAAATGTATAAAAGATTAGCTACAAAACTCTACGTAGCCACAGGGAAAATAAATAAATGCAAGGATTGAAGAATTGCTAAGTGGGTAGGGCGATACAACAGGAAATTATACCGAAGTTGAGAATCACTCGGAGCCATCAGAGTCGTTGCCATCGCTGAAAATCTCACCCATCTCAACGTCGTACACAGCAGCAAATTGAGCCTTGCCATCCTGCTCTTCGCCAGACATGACATCATCCTGCCCGCCGTCCGAATCCTGCTCGTCATTCGAATCAGCCTGCTCGTCATTCGAATCAGCCTGCTCGTCGGCCGAAGCTCCCGGGTCGTCATTGATGAAAGAAGCCACGCTGCCGGTGTCGGACGTGTCGCTGTCCTCATCACTATTATGAATCAGTATATCGCTTGCTGACTGTTATGCAGAATCTTACAGCAGGCAAAATCCCAGCTTCAGTGAGGTCCTTATCCTTGGTGTGATGTTTGGATACTGTGCTCTTGTGGTTAGTCTGTAGTTAACCATGCACTAATGTATTGGAGGTCGACCTTATTACATAAACTTCGGAGTTTTAATTTGGGCCAGGCTCGTTCAATACTTCCAGAGACCTGAAACATAAATCCTAGGAAGCCAAAGGGCTCGGAATTCAACTCCGAGAAGCTTTGTCGCTTCATAGTTGTTTGCCTCGTGCATTTTCGCATGGAACGAAATCTTCGTCGGCTCGCGTGGCCGGCCCATCAAAATTCAGCATCTCCCAGCTAATGCCTCCCAGGTTTGAGCCGCACAGTCATGGGAGTGGCAATGACACAAGACATAATCTGTCTTGCCCTCTGTATGTCTCTCCATGTTGGTCAATAACAAAGGGTGCCACTGCAGCACTGAACACTGAAGACAAAGAGATCGTGGATCAATCGTACAGCATGATTAGATTAGTTTGCGTGTTATATGGCGTGGATTTGAAACAAAAAAGTGTGTTCTAGTGTCAACCTTTTAATTTCCGGAATCCGACGTCTTCGGCCCGCCAACGGCGATCGACCTAGAGGCGATCGCCGAGGAATCAACTGATCGCATCACGAGCATACTCCCATTAGATATTGGTACTAGAGCAGCCAACCAACTTGTAGCAGCGAGAGATCTTCTACCTGGGTTGCGTTGTACGCACGATAGCCAGTGGCTTTACAGGTCTGGTACATCACGAGTCCTTGACCAGCTTTTCCTTGTTATTAGGAGTCCGAGGCCCGGCGCCAAGAGTCGGAAAGGCCTTGAACTCTTCGGGAAGGGCTCGAATCATCGCCATGGATGCGAGCTCTCCATCCAGGTCGTCCAGCGTGTGAGACGGAGGGCGGAGATCCTTGATGAGGCTGACAGCATCGTCGACTCGCCTGATGAGCTGGGTGAGTGTCTCCTCCGGCCGGTGCCGGTAGCTTCTGGATGGAGAAAAGATGATTGTATGCAACGAATCTCGCTCCCGGCTTCTTCTGTTGATGCACCCGCTCCAATGACTCCACATTCCTATAGGGTTTTCCTCCATGCCCTTGGCATGGACCTTCTGCGACGGCTCGATTGAGGAGTAGATATATCCCGCGGCTTTCCCGGAGTCTACTAGCCATTTACGCAACTCCGACTCTGCATCGTTGGTGGTCGGCGCGACGATTGCTCCTTTGACGATGAGCCAGACTCCTAATCTTTGAAGCTTGCCACGTTCGTCTTCAGTCCAGGTGCCATAGTTCTTCTCGTTGAGACGAGGAAAGGTGAGTCTGTATGTTGGCTCGGACATGCTTGCGGCGAAGGTGCTGATGAATTGAGCGAGGTGAAAATGTTTTCTTCCGGGTTACGTCTAGGATTCGGGGCCCATAACCTGTGAGACGCAGAATCTGATTTGCGGTCGAGTGTAAGTCAATAAGACTTCCGCATTCGACCGCAGGGCCTGTATAGTACCACGCGATGATGTGTATGCTAATAGGGGAGTCAAAGCGGTCAAGCTGCACCGATTCTCGGCCGATTCTGATTTCGATTCTGATGTTGATTCTGATGTCGAGAATCGGTGTCATCCCAGAATCGGTCAGAACGCTACTCCTCCTCCGGAGGAGGAACTGCATCAGAATCGGTCGAGAATCGGCTTCGATTCTAGTCGACATGAGAATTGATGCCCACCCTAAACCTCCTTGAGCCTGCCCTGAACATCTGCCCTTGATCTGCCCACATATTCTTCTTTGTTTACAGTGCTTACAGGTGTATGTATATCATGCCCGGCCCTCTGTCCAATACAAGACTGAGGTACGGCTGGTGGCTCTTTGGCTGCAACATTCCATAAACCTGCGCAGGACCAAGGCAAGACAAAGAGCACACATTCATGTTCCATTTCTGCCGCGACCAATATCCCGCGCCGCGTCACCCTCTCCGCACTCCAGTTCTTCGTACTCCACTGCCCGAAGCTCATACATCTCCGCCTCGACCTCGACGCGCGCGATGTACCCCCGATCGCAGAGCAGCCCGCGCAAAATGCACTCAACTCTCTCAATATCGGCTACTCCCCGCTCACAGACTCGTTCGCTGTGGCGGGCTTCCTATTCGTCATACTCCCCGCACTGTCGGAGATCGCTGCGGACGGCCACATGCGCATGCACGGGAGGGTCCGCTACGAGGACGATATACCCAACCTCGCTTGGGCGTACCACAAGCGCTGGAAAAATGTGGGGAATAAGCTCACGCGGAAGCGGGATGCACTGGGACTGAAGCTGGATGCACGGGAACCCCGTTCTGCTGCCTATACCCGACGACCATGTTGATTACCAACAGCGATGCACCGTACACCACATCCGAATTCCTTATCTCGTTAGTGGCTGTATGGGATGCAATTACATGTAAATGGGTTGGATTTACAAGACGGGAAAAAAGCTACCGACACACCTATTCGGGCACGAGGAGTCGAACCCCGTCCTACTGCTTACTCGAACACAGTGTTCATGAAAAGCGGCGATGCACTGTGCACCACGTCCGATGTCTTTATCTCGTTCGTGGTCGGGATGCAGGGGATGTAATTCAATCGTTGGGATTGACGAATGGCAAAAAGGATTCCCAAACTTTCGACTATTGTACTTGGACACGCGGAGTCGAAGCCCGTCCCGCTGCGTATATCCAGTTATTTCTTCTTTTTAAGGTTATAAATAACAGCAGTGCTTCCTATACTTAGTTCGTTCCCTGTTTTTATCCAATAAACCCGCACAGAGGAAAACGTGAGGAGGCGCGCGAGTTATAATGTTCAATTCTGCTTATGTTCAATTCTGCTGAACAACGGTCTAGGCTGGGCATTACTTCTGTGGGCTGGCTCGAACTGAGGACTAGCGGAAATCACAGCTCTGGTGCCAAATAAGAAGCGGACAACTGCCCGGCTGTGAGGAGCATCCTGTTCGGCGAAGTATTACTACTAAAAACATAGAGCAGAGTATATGGAATGTTACATCTTCGTGAGTACGGTACCGTTACGAAGAAATTAGAGGGTACAATTATCTGCAAAAGAAAGACTAACTGGCTAATAGCTCATCGCTGGATATAGAAGCGGCAGACGTTCCATGTCGACATCCACCACCCACCGGAAGAGATGATCTTGGGTGAGACCCCACAGAAAAAAATGGCCCTGCAATAAGGCTGCGCCTGTCGGCCCCCGCGGATGGCGGTACCCTTCAAGAAAGCCATTCCACAGCCGCCTCCCGTCTGCGCCGCTGCACGCCAGAAAGTAGTTGCATACCGATATCTGAAGTTCTGGTGAGAGTTCGGATCGATATACCTCCAACGAGAGCGGTTGGCGCATGAGCGATTGCAGGCGGCGGATGATGGAGATTGCAGTGGTGGGTGTCTCCCCCGAGTTGAGCTGGACGAGGGAGCGATCGCGCGACGTCGGAAGGACATGGATGGTCGTCCTCGGCGGAATGCTGCAGTTCGGGATCACCCGAGTCAACAGCTCCAAGTCGAGATCAGCGTTGAGGTCGATGGGGAACGGGTCTCGTCCAAAGGTGCGTGCTGGTGGTGAGCTTCGCATGCCAGATATCCGTGGCAGTGGAACGGTGCGCAGACGCGGTGCAGGCGGCGGCTTCGAATGTGCCATTAGAATGGGAAGGCCTCTGAAAAGCAGTGCAGACCTGAAGCTGTAGATGGTAAGCGACAGGCGTTGCTTCGACAGGTATTCGTGACTTACGAGGTGCAGTTCTTGGGCGGGAAGCTGTATGGTATGTCAGACAGTCGAACGAGGACAGAGTCGGGGATGTCGCCTCACCGGTGACATCGTTGACTGCGCTGAGGAGGGGACCTGAGACGCAATAGTCTTAAGTCGGAAAACTGGATAGCCAAAACGTCTACGGACCCCGGAGGATGAGCCATACCCTGTAGTCTGGAGGGCGTTAGCTGAGATGGGAGAGCCGAAAACCGTGCAGTCATACCCAACCACCGCCTCCTTGCCTTCGAGTCCCGGTAGGCTTAGTATCCGAAATCAGCGAATGCTCAAGACGACAAGGGAGGCATTCACGGAGTATGCGATTCGACGGGGATACATAGCTGTGGCACAGAGAGTGAGAGACGTGTGGACAGCCGTGCTGTGCAGAGAACTTTTATACGGTGCAAGCTATTTGCCCAGCATCGCGTGGCGCCAAAATCTTGAGATTCACGCCGAGATAGCGTTACGACCTCTCCCGAAGATTAAAGATGGCCGGGACGTCCGTGAAGAAGTCCCTCGAGTCCCTCGATTCACGCGCCGAGGCGTACAACGGCCACTTTCCGCCATTCATTTCGTTGCTCGTGTCCGCGGTACTTCCGTTTTGGCGCCGGTTCCTGTGTAAATTGAGCGGCCTGAAGATGGCCGGGAAAAGTACGAGCCAGAAATCAATGTCCTTGTTCCAAAATCAGAGGCGTCCGAACAGCTTTCGCGTAGGGGTCGGGTCCAATAGACGGAGAGTATAACAAGAGTGGTCCGATCTGAGGTTTGGGTCATGAGGCCATCAATTTTGCGTCCGGCCAGGACGCAGAGAACCAGAAGACCGTCCACTCCGATCACGAGGCAAGCGGGATCCACAGGCGTCTCTCGGCATTCCTCATGTGCGCGTAGGTCATCTGAGTGAAGGATGGGCGTAGTCAGGGAGACTGGGGACCCCGATCGACATCCGCGACGGGCGAGTTGAAAGGTCCTGCTGCGCAGTCAATCTGAATGCGCCCTGCGAAGACACAGGTGAGATACGCGAGACCATAGGGGGCCGCACCCGATACCCTGGATACTGCAATTATGAATGACGCACTGGAATAGCAGCCCTTCAATGGCTCAATGCTGCTGCTGAGAAAGATATTCCAGGATAGGCGGGCGTCTGTTTGTCTTTATCTATTGTAATGACAAGGATGCCTCTTTGGGAAGCCCATTAAAGGAACATCCAGTAAGTTCAGCACAGGATCCAAGGAACCGAGTATATTTTGGCGGCACTGCGGAGAATCCTCGGACAGGGATATCGCTAGGAAATATATCCGTTGCGTCCAGCGGGCATGGGGCGAAGAGGAGCGACTTGTCGGCCGTGGTTGAAAGCGGAATATAGCTTCTCATACGGATAGGGGGAGAAGCACTGCTAATGCCAATCTGGGTCGCTGGTCCTCACTCGCAAGATGGTTACCGCTGACGCAGCGCGTCGACGGAGGGGAATGCCAGACTTCCGGTCCGGCCTCGAATGGGAATCTCTGCCAGGAATATAGATCATGTGTGGATAAGAGATATGGTCATGGTCATGGGAGGAGAGTGGGACTTACGAGAGAACACAGAGGTCGTATGGTTCGTGCGCCCGCGATTGCTGTCAGCGTCGATGCGCCACCGATGTGATAATACGAGGTATGTTTCTGGTGAATATAGATCGGCCAATGAGAATGGAAGAACAGAGACGGGAACTGACATACCGCGAATTAGTTTCTCCTACCTGACTGTCCCTCCAGCTTCAACAAAGATCTGGTCGTCCGCGGGGGTCAGGGCGGGAGTCGGCAACAGGTGCATAGAGCGGACATAGACGTCGTTGTGTGGGAAGTATCACGGCGACAGAGTAGATGCGAAGGCCATGAATACATCGGCGCGGAACGACGGACGACATTCTCCGACTCCGGGCCACGAGGGAGGACAGCTCTTGGATTAGATGTGCCCAGGTGACCCTCGAAAAAGATAGCCAATTCGGCCAAGCGAACGAGCCGTAGAGAAGACAATTCCACCGGGGATTTCTTGTGACACAGCAAGTGCTGAGATCTAGAAGGCGATGGGCAACTTCGGATATGTGGAATGATTGCGACATTGCAATAGGGTAAGAGGTCGAGTTGGTACGACGCATAAACCGAATTTGCGTATGTGCGGACGCGAGTGAGGCGTTCGAGATGATTCTCAAAATCGTTTGAATGGTTGGATTTCAAGGAGTAGATCGAGAAGAATTGAGTCCGCCAAGATTGAGCAGAAAGTCTCGAAAAAAGAATGACGAAGATCGATACGGGGAAAATCTAGAGTCCACCCTAAACATTGCCCGAAGATTTCACGGAGTACGTAGCCAGCAGAGACGACAACACCATTCGGCCAATGCTCACGCATAGAGCAGGAGATATCGTGACGCTGGCGGTACAGATAGTAATCACAAATTCTGTATCTTTATTGGATTTCCAGGCAGCTCAGGCGAGACCAAAAGACAGCCGCTAAGAATATGTCAACCTAAACTGAGTTCCACTAGGTCCCCAGATTGAAAAGAAATCCTTGAAACCAAAAAAAAAGAGTATTCGCGACATTGAAGCGATGTAGACGGGGTGGGAGATCTAGAGTCCCCCCAGAGCGTTAACGGAGATTCCACGGAGTCACAAGTGAATTCAGGACCGTCCAACCAGAGCTCCCGCATGCAAAAGGAGATATTGCGACGTTGGCGGCGCAGATAGTAATCGGTCTAGGCTCGCTTGGACAAAGCTCCACCGATAAGCTGAGTGTGGAGCGGGGAGCCCCGCACGTTTGCGGAGCCACAGGCGCTTGTTGAGAGCTGTTGAGACTTCAGAGTCTCTTATCTACCACGAGATCATCTGCGGGTCCCGACGACGGGACTGATAAGTGGAGTTGTCACTAAAGCTCGTGGTGCGCATGGGTGATGGATCGAAAGAAGGATCTATACTGGGCCGTGGATTTAGGGAAATAGGGAGAACGAATGGGAAGGGATGACACGAAGGCAAAAGGCAAAAGGAAAAGGATGCCCGGATCAATGTAAACACGGCTTCGGGTAATTGCGGAATCGGCCGGGCTCGGAACCATGACACGCCATCATCACGCAGTCACTGACATGTCACAGGCCTCACCCAAACCACCACGGCAATGTCCCGTCGATCGATCCTCCCGTTGGAATTGGAGCGACACATATTCGAACTAGCCGCTCTTTCCCGCCCTGTGTCGATACCAACCCTCTTGCGCGTCGCATGGCGAATCAAGCATTGGTGACACATCTTAACCCTCAGGCTTCCCCGAAGCTGAACATTCTGTCGACTCATCCAGGCTCGAACGGATGCTCTATATGACTCTTGTAGTCGGTGTTAAGGACCCACTTGATGGGGTGCCTTCATGCAGCGTGGAGATATTTAAGCGCATCGCGCGCACCAAACCGGTGTTCCTGCATGACTTCGTGCGCAATCTCATGGTGGAAAGGATCCCACCGGAAGACATGAGATTCATTCTATCCATGTGTCGCGCTGTCGAGAATCTCCACATTCTCCCAAATGCGTCGCTAGGCCCCGCCGAACATCCGGTGATCAGTACCATGCCACTGCGACATCTCTATTGCCACCTCCGGACCCTCGACCAGCTAATCCCATTCGAATCATTCCGCCACCTGCTGTTCAGGAACATCACACACTTGGAGTTGTTCGGCGGATTCCACGAGGAAGACAGGGAGGACGAGGGCCTCGTGCACTGGACTGGGCTTGCAGCCCTTCCACACCTCACGCACCTGGCGTTGAATTCTTATCTGTTCCATACCTGCACCAAAATTCTCACCGCCTACAAATCATTGTTCGCACTCCTCATTCTTCACCCTCCGCCGACACACTACTCCATGGAGCTTGCAAGCCTCATCGACGATCCACGTTTCGTAATGATGTCCCTCCCCGACTTTACTGATGATTGGCAGAGAGGTATTCTTGTCGGCGAAGACTACTGGGCGCGGGCGGATGCCTTCATTACCAAGCGGATGTCGGGCGAAATTGATCGTGAGCCACTATTGAAACAGCTACGCCGAGTGGAATTGATTAGGTGCATCCGTCCAGGCCGCGATTTCTTTTTAGAGGACGGGACCAGATCCTAGGCATTTTTGGGGGTCTTTTTAGCTCGGGTGCGCTACTATTTGGCTTTCTTTCTTGCGACTCAGAGAGCTCACACACATTCAGCCCTCAGCCCTGATTTTCAATTTTACTGTGTCTTGAATCTTACCTCTCCCTTCATGTTCCAACCGCCGCGTGTGAGGTTTACCGCGCGCATTACGGTGGGAAAACTTCGCCATCACTTCGAGGTGAAATGGATTCTGCATTGAACCATTGAGTGCGTCTGAATTCATTTGCATATACGGCACCGCGGTGAGACTTCGTTTGTCAAATTAGGTCAAATTACTGAGTGCCCAGACTAACCCCGGGATTGATTACTGATACAACGAGCGAGGAACGAGCATGCTTATGTTGTAGCATCTGTCTAGAGAGACTACACAGCGAACAATCAGTGGTCACTTGTGGTCCAAGTTTCCATTGTCATGGAACCGACACCTGAACTGTCATGTAGTTTTAACCAGCCACTTACCCATTTCGGACTTTTCCGCGGGCACGATGCAGCCACGCGTTGTCGGGAATTTCCGTGAAATAAATGATCTAAAACTGATAGTTTACCTATCTTGAGCTCAATTCTGACTCAAATATTGTCGGGCATGGCTCAAATTAAACCTGGAAGCATAGAGTATACTATTATGTAAAACTTTTGAGGGAAAGCACTCGAAAACTGAGCCAGAACAAGCCCCGAATGCAAGAATGTCTTGATGTGAGTGAAAAATTTGATGTTCTGTTTTATTCAACCAGCAGGGCCACATATAATCCGGTGGGGGTATTGATTCCAGCTATAAGATAATTTTCCTATTTTCACTGGATCCAAATTCATCGCGGGAGGGCTGCTATCGAGGCACATCAAGAGGAGTGTGACAGTTGAAAATCCGCCGGGTGCCTACTCTAGATTTCGGAGTTATCAATAACACGGGACTGCAAACAACACCACATACGCTCAGACGCACCCACGACATCCGTGCGCTAATGGCATCGGCATGGCTTCTTCTGACGGTTTTCTTGCTCTTGGGTGCTGCTTATGCCCATGCCTTCGCTTTTTCATCTCCCGAGGGCTTTACTCTGGTCCAAAAGATCCTACTCGCCGCCCTCCCGACTTTTGAGCCACACACCTACCAAATGGATGGAATTTGTAAAGTTCTTGACAAGGTGGACCTGGTGGCCGTTACCCCAACCGGATCCGGCAAGACAGGATTTCTTTTCTTGACTATCATTGTCATGAGTGCCATCGCCGCGAATCCATCACTCTGTCCGACCGTGGCATTTCCCAAAGATCCTGCGATTGTTGTCATGTGCCCAACCAAGCAATAGAAGCGTTAAAACCAGCCGACTCGGCTTTCTTACCTCTCTGGATGGACGGCTTTTGCGAGGAGGAGCTTGGACTCCAGCACGCATTCGTGGCTTCCGCATCGCAATCAGATCGGAGAGGTACCACGCCGCGTCAAGGTGGTACTCGATGATATCCCTGACCACAGAGATAGTGTCGGAGCCCACCCGCTTCCAAGCCAGCCGTTTCACAGCGCTGTCGCTCTTTACAGACGTGTGCAAACCGCTGCTTGCCTGCACAGCCCTCTCGGCGCCGCGCGCAAGGTGCTCCCCAACGGTCTGAAGGGCGAAGGATGTGAGCGCAGGTTGAACAGGTCGGATTTCTGCATAGGGAGTTGTAGTGGAGTACATTTCTGGGGATTGTGCAGAACCAGCCCTGTACGGGCTTGTCATCCAGCAGGTGAGAATATCCGATGGAGTGTACTCTCCGTTGCCGGTGAGGAACTTGGAGACTGCCTGAGCATGTTGATTCGAGCGAGCAGTTTGATCTTCCTCTTTACGCCGGAATAACCCGTACAGAAACTCGCCGAGAGTCCAGCCTTGCCCTTTAATAGCATCCAGCACATTCTTCATTTTTACGTCGTCGGGACGGAAGGGCTGGCGAACGGAGTGTGGTTTAGGGGTGGACGATGAGCCTTCGGAAATTCTCGCACGCTTTTGCGAAGTGCCGGAAGGTGTCGGTGGGATATTCTCGTCATTGGCAGTGACCTGGGAGTTTTGGCGGCGCCGCTTCTTGTAGTTATGCGGTGTCACCCCAGATTGCGGTGTTTCAATGCCGCGGAATGTGAAAGACTGGGATTGAGTCGTGTTCCACGGCCTTTCATCTGAGGGTGCAGAGGGAGCCGTCGATACGAAGGATTGGCCGGCTAGTCTGTAGTTTACCGCGTGCCTGATGTAGGGAGCTCGACCTTATTACATAATTGTCGGACTTTGAATTTCAGACAAGGCTTTCCTCCTGCATGGGGGCAATACAGGCCATATATAGAGAAGCCAAATCCCTTAGAATTCCAAACCAAAGCAATTTATGTCCTCAGAATTCCTTTTACAGAGGTCGTTGAGGTCCAAAGTTGTTACCGGCCGGTTCACATCAAAATTGGCCACACGGTTTTGGCATCACCTGGGAAAAGTTGAGCGTGAAAGTTGTTGATTCTCGTGGTCGGCTCAATAATCCCCAAGAAAATTGACGAACAACGCGCTCTAACCCTCATTTCTATGTCCGAGAAATTCAAGATTACATAATAAGGCTGACCTCCAATCAACTGATCAAGGCACTCAACAGACTACAACATGCGAGGTACGAGCATCTTCTGTTGTAGTGTCTGTCTACGAGAGACTATTGGCCGGTGGGGCTGTAAGCAGCCATGTCGTCCATGCTGGAGGAAGTGGAGGTGTTTCGATAATGTGGTGTGAATGGGACGACCCATTGGGACACGTTTTTGTTGCCGTCCATCCAGCAGCTTGCAAGAACAACGCGACTTGGCCCGGCGTCAAACGCGCTGCGACGAGTGATGGTAGAGTCACGTGGACGTCAACATGGCCATCAATCATCGCCCGATTGGGGTCGGCAATTGCCGAACCTCGACCGACGGTAAGAGATGCGCGAACGCAATCAGACCATAATCAAGTTTTTTTTCCCTCACTCAAAAAAAAAAAAAAAAAAAAAATTGATTCTAGTCTGACTACGGGAGACTACCGGGTGCCGCCGGGGAGTTCCGAGCTGTCACACTCATGTTGATGCCCTAGCCCAGGAGCCATTCCGCCTTGAATTTTGCCCTGAAAAAAAACTGGAATCATTTGATAGCCAAATTCATTCCAAATACTAAATTTTATGTGAATTGGTTGCTTTAATAAAATAGAAATTGAATTTTTCACTTGCATCAGCACATTCTTGCATTCGGTACTTGTTTGGCTCAGTTTTCAAGTGTTTCCTCAATCATTTTGCATAGCCAGATACTCTATGTTTGTAGGTTTAATCCAACCCACCTCTGAAGATATTTGAGCAAAAATTGAACTCAAGAGAGGTGAACCATCAGTTCTGGATCATTTATTTCACGGACATTTCCGAAAACGCGTGGCTGCATCGTGGCCACGGAAGGATCCGGACACTTGACTAAACGGGTAAGTGGCCGGATATAACCAGATGACAGTCTAGTTCAGGTGTCGGTTCCATGACAGTGGAAACTCGGACTGCAAGTGACAGTTGTATAGGTGTCCTGCCCGGACTAAATTAATGATCTTGTCTCACGACAGTCAATCTCATTTAGCCGCCCAAAATATCTCGTTTCAACCGTGATCATCGTGCACACGGTTCAAAAAGCAAAGGTTCCCAGACTGGATCTTAAACACGGGAGACACCTACAATAGTAAGATGTGCCTCCCCGAAAATGAAATCACCCAAAATGAAATCAAGGTTGCTGAGAATGAAATCAAGATGGCCGAGAATAAAATCAAGATCAATCAAAACGAAAACGAGATCATAACTTTCTGATTTGGATTTCATTCTCCATCATTTCAATCTTGCTTTGGTGATCTCATTCTTGTTTCACAGATTCCGTTCTTGCATTAAGCCATCTCATTTTCATTCAGCAGCCGTACCAATCTCAATGTAGCCTACTTTCTCCTTTCAACCTTGGCTTTTTTGATCCTTGTTCTCCACCGCGGGCCATCAACATATTCCCATCACTGCTGCCCCAAGACACAGTCTCTACTGTTGCTCATGGACAACCAAGAGCTTGTGCCTCTGCCTCTAGAAACAATTCATATTGCATTCTCTCAGCTGGGCAACCGGGTCAATGCAGTCCTCCGCACACAAATCGGGGACTGCCTAAGGCTTCAAGAAGAAGTTTTGCGGCTGCAAGAAGCCATCCAACAGGTGCACAGTTATGTATACCCTCTCATTTCCTACAATAGATCCCCTCTCATGATGCGTTCTACACAAGCACGTTGCACTCATTCTGGAGTCGTCACTCCAGAGTGATCGCCCACCTGTTTTGTCACACCGCGTCCCCCTCCAGAGGGTGAATCCGTACAGCCACTCACTTACATCAGCACCCACGGACCTTTTTTGACCTCCTCGCTTATTTTTGCCTCTGCTGCCAAAAGCCCGATTTAGAAAACCACAGACTTGATGTGACGCGGGTAGGTAGTGCACATTTTAAATTGGCGATGTGAACAAGACTCCAGATAAGGTCAGCATGGAAAGAAACCTGCCAACGTGAAATGGTTTTACAGGCATTCGGAATGAGAAGTGTTGCTAGAAAATCAAGAACAGAGCATCTGAAATCAAAAGAGCAGCAGCAAGATTGAAAGTTGGCCAGGTGAGATTGAGATTGGGAAAAGCCAAATCAAGACCGGCAAACTCCAAAACGGTAATTTAGAAAAGCAAATCAAGACCGGGGAACTCCGAAACAGTAATTGAGAAAAGCAAATCAAGATCTGCGAAAGTGTAAATGAGATTTCTAGATGTTTTTCTTGTTTTTGCCAAAGTTTTAAAGCTTTCTTGCTGTAGTTCATTAATTTTGGCTATCCAGGTTTTAGATCTTGAAAAGAGAGGGCAAAAGACATTTCCAGTCGTGTTCATCGTGTTCACCGTTCAAGAACAAGATCACATCAAACGAGATGGTCCGGAAACGGCCGGACCAAACCGATTTATTTTAGTCCGGGGAGGACACCCATAAGTTGATTGTCCGCCGTGCTAAGATCGACCTGCGTTCAGATCTACCCCATTCACTCATCAAAATACCTCACTTTACCGGTAAGCCACGTCGCTTAAACTAACGAGTCGCGTAAAGGTTTTATTCGAACAGGCAGCTTAGATTTGGGCTATCCCATTGTTATTCACTGCTCACCGGGATAAACGAGGTTTTTCCAAGGTCAATTTACGCATTGTCTACTCTAACTATAAGATGTGCACAGCGGCGACATTCAACTGCCACTGAAATGCCTTCTATAACCAACGGTTCTGTCATGGTGCGTGCACCCAGCATGGTCGAAAGATTAGGAGCCTCATGTCCAGACTATCCTATGCCGGGGAGACCACGGTGCATGACGTCGCTGGAGAGGTTCTGGATGCGCCCTGGAAAATGCCGCAGGACAGTAGTTAACCGGGAAGCAAAATACTCAAGCGAATTCGCAATTCCCGGGCCGAGATTGCATAAGGTTGTTGGGGATCTCTTCATAGATCGATAGAGATGTGTCAGGGCTACCTGGAAATATATAGTTTTATAGGGAAATGTTGTGTTTTGATTGAGAATGAGGCCATTCTTCTACAAACATCCGATTTTGCAGAATCACGTGGAAGGGAAACACTGCAAAATAACCTGTGGGCCGCCGTTCGTTGCAATCCAGCCCCAGGGGTGTTTATATTCGTGTTCTACGACCTTGAAACCCCCATTTCACATGTGTGCAGGAGGAATTGCGCACCCGAAATACCATACCTCCGACGGATTATATCCAACAAATTGTAAACCCGCCCGTACTTACATCACGGTCACCTTTACTCACATCACACATCACGCTTACGGTAGCTAGCTCTCTCCATATACCACGACCTCCACTTCTCTCTGTACCTCCCTTGCTTCCCTCTTTACCCCCAATCTACGGTCTTATTGTTCTTCTGTGTCCATTCCCTTGCCTCTAGTGTTGACTGGTACGTCCAGTCCTCCACTTTTTGAACAATATCGCCCCATTTCCTCCTGGAAACTGTTCTGGGAGGCCTCGAAAGCGTTTCCGTGCTTCGAGGAAGAGCCACCATGCTCTCGCCGTACCGTACTGCCCCACCGAACATCGCTGAATAGGACCTAGAGTCCTCACTGCACCGTAACCCGCCGTTCCCACTGCCACGTCACCACCCTGGCGCATCGCCAACCGTCCGTACCGCACTCCCTCATCACCCGAGGCCATTCACTTCGTTCACAAGCCTCCGACATCGACTCGCCGTCGACAGATTTGCCTCTGTCCCCTCCCAGAGCTCCCAGACCTCACGGATCTTCGCGATCGCCGCGATCAGCATCGCCAAGCCCCAAGCGGTCGTCGAGATCAGACTCGCCTAGCGGGATCTCCCCACCGCCTTCCCCACCATCCAGACCCCGCTCCTCAGTGTTCTCGTCCGATTCGTCCGACTCCTCCGCTCCCCCCACCCCACCGCTGACCCATCGCACCCGCCCGATGTCCGCGATCTGCGAGGTCCACTCGGGGAAGCCCCCCATCCTCCACACAGTCGACTGCACTGCCGCCCCCTGTGCGACTTCGAAGTCGCCTTCGGGAACTACTCCATGCTCAAGGCACTCGCGACTGATAAGGAGATGCAGTCTGCGCTCACCTACTTCAGAGACCACCGCATCAACGATTGGATCACCGTCAAGGACGAGCGCGCCTGCCTCCTCAACATCACGTTCGACGCTTTCATGGTCGAGCTCCGTGCGCTGATGCTTCCCCAAGATTGGGAAGACAATCCTCGCATCGCAATGCTCAGCCATCGCCAGGGGTTCACCGAGACCTTCTCCGCCTTCTCCACCGCAATCCGCCTCCAGAACTCCTTGCTGATCAACACGCCGTCCCACTTCACCGACGACCGCCTCCGCACCCACCTCGAATCCGTGATGCTTAAAGACCTCTGCAGCGACTACAAGAGCAACAAGGCTGCAAAGAACGAGACTGCCCTACTGCCGTGGATCAACGCGGTCCGCAAGATCGACGAGCGCCGCACAGAACACATCAAGGAGATTCTCCGCTGGCAGCGCCAGGCGAACAAGCGCGAGCGCGACGCTCGCAAGCGCTCCACTACGAACGACGGCGACCGGTCCTCGAAGCACGGCCGCAACTCCGACACGACCCCCGCCAATGCACACACCTCATCATCGTCGTCATCGACGACAAAACGTTGCCCGCAGATGATCGCCGCCGAGCGCGACCTCTTGAAGGTGAGTGACGGGTGCTTCCGGTGCCGCAAACCCTTCGCGGGCCACAAGTCCTCCGACAAGGTGTGCGACTTCCCCGCCACCACCGGTTACACCCCGTCACCCAAGCCACCGTCGAGAGCGCTAAGCCTGCCCCGCCGCTACCGCTCCCGCCCAAGGCCCCCGCCGCTGCCGTGGGCAACTTCAGCGCCGACGCCGCCTGCTACGTCGCCGCTGTCATGCCGGACATCGATGACTCGGACG
This sequence comes from Mycena rosella, assembly GCA_029378255.1. Lineage (NCBI taxonomy): Eukaryota > Fungi > Basidiomycota > Agaricomycetes > Agaricales > Mycenaceae > Mycena > Mycena rosella. The sequence continues at coordinate 318,425 of JARKIE010000051.1, forward strand.
ACAGCGGCACGTCCGACGGAGACCTGTCCGAGCGCAATGTGAGTCTCCCCCACCGTGCCCCCCACTTCTTCTGGGACTGCCGTCTGGAAGGCCCCATGTCTAATCTTCCTATCCACGCACGCGCGCTGATTGATAACGGCTGTCACTTAGTCTTGATCAACCCCGATATCGTTGAACGCCTCGCGCTGCGTAGATACAAATTGCACAAACCCGAACCGATAGATCTTGCAATGAGTGACGGACCTCCGTCCCAGAAATTCCTCTACAAATATGTTAACTTCTCCGCTCTCGGTCAGGACCTCGCCTGGCAGTCAAATGTAGTATGCGCTCTGATTGCTCCCGGCCTCTGTGCCGACGTAATTCTTGGTACACCATGGCTCGCACGTAATCACATTGTTATAGACCACGCACTACGTACCGTAGTCGATAAACGTAGCAACTACAACCTCTTGAACCCCGGCCTCCCCCTCCCCCTAAGCCTCCGCTCCTCAAATTACGGGATCGTTTGAATAAGACTAAAGACGACCACTTGCTGCTCGCCAAGGAACTGAAAACTATTTGCGCTGAGCGACATCGCAAGCTCGTACAAGAGAACCTGTTCGAACCCGTCAAAGAAGTTGACGTCGTCGCGGCTGTCCGCGCGCGCGTTGAGGTACTCGCCGAATGGGAACGTTCCAGCAAATGGGGGACAAACTTAAGGAACAGTTCCGACCGATATTCGAGCCGATCCCGCACGTTGACGACCTCCCCACCGACGTGCTCTGCGAGATCAAAGTTAAAGACGCCTACAAGTCGCTCTCGAAACGAAATTACCAAAGCCCCCGGAAATACAAGGACGCCTGGCAGACCCTCATCCAGACGCACCTGGACGCAGGCCGCATCCGCCCGTCTAACTCCTCCTTTGCGTCTCCGGCCTTCTTGATTCCTAAGGCAGACAAAGTCGTCCTCCCTCTTGGGTCAACAACTACTCGAACTTAATGCAAATACAGTACACATGTTTTCCCCTCCCGCGCATAGATGATATCCTCGCAGACTGCGCGAAGGGCCGGATCTGGTCAACAATCGATTTCACTGATAGTTTCTTCCAAACTCGTCTGCATCCGGACTCCATCCCGTACACCGCTGTCAGTACACCACTGGGCCTATACGAGTGGCTGGTCATGCCACAGGGTCTACGTAACGCCCCTTCCATACAGCAGCGCCGCGTCACAGCCGCGCTCCGTGAGCATAGCGGTAAAATATGCCACGTCTACCTCGACGACATTGTGATCTCTGACTCTGTCGAGGAACACGACAAACATATTCGTATCATCTTCGACTGCCTCAAATCTAACGGCCTCTACTGCAACGAGCGCAAGACGAAATTATTCTGTCTGGAAATCAAGTTCCTGGGACACCGTATCTCGCAGCGAGGAATTGAGGCCGACGATAGCAAAATAGAACACATTTTACACTGGCCGACTCCCAAATCTTCTACGAACGTCCGTGCCTTCTTGGGCGTGGTTCGCTACATTGCTCGCTTCCTACCAAACCTCGCTAAACACACGGAAGTGTTGCATCGCCTCACAAATAAGGAAGCCGATAAATGTTTCCCCGCTTGGAACTCAGAACATGAGGCCGCTTTCCAGGGCATTAAAGATATTGTGGTCAGCCGCGATTGCCTTACCACCATTGATCACCAGGATATGGGTGAAAATAAAATATTCTGCACCACAGACACCAGCGACAAGCACTCGGGCGCCGTCCTTTCTTACGGCCCTACTTGGGAGTCCGCTCGACCTGTGGCTTTCGACTCGATGACCTTCAAAGGCGCCGAACTCAACTACCCCGTTCACGAGAAGGAACTTCTGGCCATCATACGTGCGCTCCGTCGCTGGCGCGCGGACCTCATCGGATGCCCTGCTTACGTCTACACAGACCACCGGACGCTGGAGAATTTCAACACTCAACGTGACCTCTCGCGCAAGCAGGCACGTTGGATGGAATTCCTATCTCAGTTTGATTGCAAGATTATATATGTCAAGGACGAAGATAATACGGTCGCAGACGCCTTGTCGCGCACCAACTTCGTTGAGAGCACTGAAGCCGAACGCTCTGCAATTGCCCCCTTCGAGGAGGACGAGGATTTTACCACTGTTGCTGCCTTCGTCACCGCTTCGACTGACTCCCCTTTCCATGCCGCTCGTTGCCTCGCTCGCACCAGGATCCACTCCCCATTCGATCCCGCTACCCCCATTTGCTCCGTCATGAACATCAACGTAGACGGCGAGTTCGTTGATTCCATTCGCGCCGGCTACACCACGGACCCTTGGTGTTCAAAGTTCAACGCCATCACATCGAGTTTCACCGGCCTACGACTGGATAACGACCTCTGGTATATCGGGAACCATCTAATAATACCCTGCACGGGCTCGGTTCGCGAGGACCTCTACCGCCTTGCACACGATGCCCTCGGGCATTTTGGCTTCGATAAAACCTACAAATCCCTACGCGATGAGTACTACTGGCCGAACATGCATTGCGACCTCGAGCTCGCGTACATCCCGGGCTGCCCTGACTGCCAACGCAATAAGTCTGGGACCACGCGCAAGGCCGGCCCGCTCCACCCTCTGCCCATCCCAGACGCTCGAGGAGACTCCGTGGCTATCGACTTTATCGGACCCCTCCCCGAGGACGACGGATTCAACTGCATCGTCACGTTCACCGACCGTCTCGGCTCAGACATCCAAATCGCACCTACCCGCACGAATATCACCGCTGAAGACTTCGCGCTCATTTTCTTTGACAAATGGTACTGCGAAAATGGCTTACCGCTCGAGATTGTGTCCGACCGGGACAAACTATTCGTCTCGGCCTTCTGGAAAGCCTTGCACAAATTAACCGGCACAAAGCTTAAAATGTCCACTGCTTTCCATCCGGAGACCGACGGCTCGAGCGAACGTACAAACAAGACCTTGAACCACTGCATCCGGTACCACGTCTCCCGGAACCAGACCGGGTGGTGCCGCGCTCTTCCGTGCATCAGTTTCAACATCATGAACTCTGTCAACAAATCTACTGGTTACTCGCCGTTCCAGCTTCGAATGGGCCGCTCCCCTCATCTCATTCCACTACTCTTCCCTGGCCATTCTAAGACTTCGTCCACCGCCGAAACGAACGCCGCGGACATTATACAACAACTGGAGTGCGACGTCGCAGATGCTCAAGATAACCTCTTGGCTGTTAAATTCACACAGGCTGAACAAGCCAACAAGACCCGCGGCGCCGACCCAGACTACAAGGTCGGCGATCGCGTGAAGCTTTCGACAGCTAACCGCAGAGGCGCGTACGTGCGAGCCGGCGACAAGTCCAACCTTCGCGTTGCCAAGTACATGCCTCGCTTCAACGGCCCCTTCACTATCACCGCGGTTCACAAAGAGTGCTCGACGGTTACCCTCGACATGTCCGCCGAGCCCCTGGTCTTCCCTGTCTTCCACACCTCCGAAGTTGAACCATACATCGAAAACAACGCTGAGCTATTTCCCGCCCGCGAACTCTCTCGACCAGGCCCCATTCTCACTGACCTTAGACAGGAATGGGATATCGAGGAGATTATCGACGAGCGGAAATGCGGTCGCGGCAAACAATACCTGGTCCGCTGGCGCGGCCACGGAACCGAAGACAAACGCTGGTTACCCGGCCGCGAACTCGCCGAAGCGCAAGCGCTCGATAATTGGGTCGCTTCGAAGGACGCGGGACCTGGCTAGGACAACCTTCATTCTCCTGGCGGTCGGGCATCTTCCCCCAGTCCTTGAGACTGGGACGGTGATAAGCCGGCCCTGTGACCAGCGGTGAAATCTTTCGATTTTGCTGTTCTAAGCAGGAGCTTCGTATAGAATAAAGGCTATATCACTCACTATGAGCTAGGATGAGGTCCGAGTTGCTAGCTAAGGATGAAAGCATGTGCAAGTAGCTCTATTACTGATTATGGGGATGACGGCCACCACAATGGGTCAGATTTGCCAAGTCGAGTACTAGTCTATTAGCTAAAGGCGTTCTTACCATCCTTAACCAAGGGATTGGGAACGGCCCGCATGTATCCTATCAAAGACACACCAATGCACTCCATTCAGACTATGGGACTTACCAGGGGCATGTACGAGGGACCAAATAAGGTTGCGGTACAGTTCTAGATAATAGAACCGTGCGCGGCCCAATAATCCGAACAATTCCGAAGATCCGATGATGTCGATCACGGAGATCACCGATCTGAGCACGGAACAGAGATCCGATGTCGGAGATAGTACCGAGCCCTTGGCCCGTGATGCCAGGACTCGCTTTGACCAGGGCTGAAGGGTTAACTAATTGGGCGACTTAAGGGTTGATGAACTAGGGCTCGGTGGAGCTGGCACATGGATTGATGGCCCAGGGCACATACGTGCTATGGCGCAATTCCCCTTCCAATCTCCCAGATTATCTACCAAAATATACCATTTAATCGGAACTAATTACCAACAGGGTTATTTCTTGAGCTAATACTGCTCATCACCCCGATATATCCGTGTTCCGTTTATCCGTTTGTACTAAAAGGTCGTTTTAGAATCATTTCCTTATTTAGAACGTCGGTTTGTATAAATACCCGTAGAAAACAGAGGGAACGCCAGTAGATCCTACCCTTCCTCTTCAGTGAGCACGAGCGTGAGCTTGAGCACACAGGGGACGTCTAGCATCTATTCGGAACACCCTCAGAAAGCTTATATAGTTTCCTTTTGTTGTTTCTGTTGCAATATATAAAGTGTTGGATATTTGTGGAGTAATATAAGACAAGACCAGACCAGACCAGACCAGACAGGACAGGACAGGACAGGACAGGACAGGACCGGACTTGCTTCGTTAAAAATCACATAAACATTTGAAGGCGCCCGACTTTGTGCAGTAGTCAATCTACCAAACTCTAGCTGATACATTGGTTGTTGGAAATATATCGTTGGCATAAAAACTCTTGATCTACGGATCACCCCTTGGGCTTAGTTCCAAGTCTTGCACATAAAAACCAACTTTCCTTACCTTCTAAGGTCGTGTAAAGCGCCTAGAACGGTTTCGATCGTCTGGAAGTCATCTTTAGCTATAAGCTACTGCATTTGTCCGTAAAACCCAAATTGCCACTGCCTAATACCTGGTAGGAACCCTGAACCTCGCACGTTTGATAGTTGGATTTGTTGGTTGTTGTTGGTGTTGTTGGTTGTTCACTTGAAGTGTTCGTCTTGCACACTTAATTTCACCAGTGGTTCTATAGTCAGCGTTTCAACGGGTGTCCGGGCACGCATTTCCACGTTACATTTTCCCTTCTCTGGTTGAACTGCTGAGGATAATTTCTGTTTCAAAGAGGGGAGGGTGTAAACCCGCCCGTACTTACATCACGGTCACCTTTACTCACATCACACATCACGCGTTACGGTAGCTAGCTCTCTCCATATACCACGACCTCCACTTCTCTCTGTACCTCCCTTGCTTCCCTCTTTACCCCCAATCTACGGTCTTATTGTTCTTCTGTGTCCATTCCCTTGCCTCTAGTGTTGACTGGTACGTCCAGTCCTCCACAAATAGGCCAAAAAAATAGTGAATACAAAGTGATCTGCCACAGGTTCTACAGAACCTTTTTGCGCAATTACTTTTACTATGAGCCATTTCTCATGGCTAACTATCCTCTCACAAAACTGGGGCCCATCGGATGCCTGTTAACGGTTTATCGTCCGTCGTCAGGCCTTTTGATGCTTGGCTCTCAATTGTCTCAGGAATGCGGGATGATCTCAGGTTTGTGGTTCTGTCTCGATCCAATAATTCCTTCGAGACTGGGATGTTCTTTTAATATCCTGCAACGCCGCGTGGTCTGTGTACCCCGCCAGCAGCCCAGCAGACTCCCAACGCACTCATACATGAAAGACGATCGTACCGTAGTCGAACTAGCTCGTGCGCCCGCTCCCCCTAGGCCTGTTCCCGAATTCAAACAATAAATTGGATCGGATGCAATACATGAGGCGACGATACTATATACTTCAGGCGAGTCCGGGGCGGCTAGGAATACAGCGCGGAGATTAGTTCGAGGGAGTAGGTGGAGATCTAGATGAAGAGGAAACCGAGGAGGGAGCTGATGATACAGTGAAATATGAGGTAGACAAGAAGACGGAAACGGAAGCCGGGAAACAAGAAAGAAACGGAAACAGGGAAGGAAGCTGGGACAACAACAGAGAATCAGTCGCCCCCGAATAGCCACGCAACGGAATCGACCAGGCCGCGACATGAGCGCAGGGGACGGGACCGACTCTGCTGAAGAAGGCGTGTAGACGAAGCAGGGCGCGCGTAAGGGTGGTGAACGTGAGGGCGCCAACTCGACGAGGCGAAGGCGGAGGAGTACCCTCTATCGGACACACTGCCTTCCTCGTCCTCCCCGGAATCATCCGACTCGGAGTCGAAATGGGCGCCGGCGTATTGCAATTGCGGAGCGGCCCGAGAGGGCGTCCCCCGCGCGCGCGGAAACAGATACGCGCGCTGCTTCTCGCGATGGCTGCGTCCGACTCGCGCACACGCCTCCTGCAGCAAAGTAATCTCAGCGCACAGCACGCGGGCGGGCAAGAAAGTAAAGACGTACTCGAAGCTCGGACTCGCGCTGCGCGGCCCACCTGCTGTATTCGCTCATTAACGGCTGATTCTCATTCTCGGCGTCCTGTTCGACGTCCCGCGGATCCTCGACATCGACCGGCGCGCGCCACGCGGGGTCGGGCTGCGGCTGCTGGACCGCGGTGAAGTGATCCCACCACCCGGCCTGCGATGCCACCTCGACCGCCACTTCGACTGCCTCTCCGTCTGGCACGACCCGCGCGGCGGGGCACCCCGCGGCGCCGAAGAGGAGCGATGGGGGAGGGGCGGGGGGAGGGGGGTGGAACTGCTGCTGCTCCTGCTCCTGCTGCGGAGGTACAGGCAGGGACGCGGCGTACCCTGCGAGCACCTGCGCGAGGACGTGCGGGAGGGCGGCGGGCGCGATGGTGGCGAGGGCGTCGAGGGCGACGCCGAGGGCGAGGAGGGCGGAACGGTATTGTGCGTCCGGTTGGGGGTGGTGCTGCTGAAGCCCGTGCGCGAACTGCGGCTGCTGGGGCGCGTACTGCGTCTCGGGCTGCGGAGGCGGGTAATGCATCTGTGGCGCGGGACTGTACGCCCCCTGCTGCTGATCCATCGGGTATCCACCAAACGCGGGCGGGCCGGGGGCGAATGCGAATGCGGGTGTGGGCGCCGGTGCGAATGCGTGTGCGGGCGCGAATGCGAAGGCGGGCGCGGGGGAAAATGCGAATACGGAGACGGGGGTGAAGGCGGAGGGAGGCGTGACGGCGGGCGCGGGCGCGAAGTCGGGCGCGGCGGAGAATGCTGATGCGGGTGAGAGTGCGGGTGCGGGTGCGGGTGCTCCCGCCGCGTAACTCTCGAAGGGATTGGGATTGGCGTTGGGGGTGGGCTCGGGCTCGAAGTGCGCGGGTGTCGGCTGGGGCGGGGACTCGATGTCGATGTCGATGTGGGCGGGTGCGGGCGCGGGTGCGGGCGTCGGGACGGGCTCAGCCCTAGCCTTCGCGCGCGCGGACAAAGTTTCTGAAACAGTCTACAAATACAGCAAGCAATGTCAACGCACGGACGGCCCACACAGCGAAGAATACGCACCTCAAATGACAGGCGCGCGTGCTCGAGCCTGAAGAACTCGGCGTCGGAGAGCTCCCGTGCCGGCTTGGAAGAGGCGGAGGGCATGAGCTCGAAGGTCGCGGGGTCAAAGATCGCCGAGGGGCGCATGGGGCGCACGGGGATTCCGCCCTCTGTGACCACACGGGCTGCGCGGGGGCGTCCGTGCTCTGCTGTTCGTTTGTCAGTACATCTTAGTATACCAGCGAGAATGGACATACGAAGCCGACTGTCGGAACCCGGACGAGTGGCGAGCCGTGAGGTGCGGGGATCGGACGGCGGCATGTCCTTGAGGAAGATCCCCGTCTCAGGATCTATGATAGGTGTACGCGCCCGCGTGAGCCCGAGGTTGTTGGGCTCCGGGGGCGGGCTCTCCTCGAGCCGCAGTCGCCGCGGAAGCGGGTTGTAGCGGGGGTCGCGGGGCGGCTCCTTCGGTAGGGTGCTTCGTAACGCCCTACGCCACGACTGAGGGAGGCCCTCGAGGCCGTCCAAATCGCTCGGCTTCCTGCGCAGCTTCCCAGGGTGCATGGGGCTCACCCGCGCGGGCTCTTTGGTTGAGCGCGCCGCTCGCCCCCCCGCCCGTCTTTCTTGCGCTGAGTATTTCTGCCTACTCCAATTAGTATCCTCTCAATCTTGCCGGGCTGCTTCTGCTGCCCTGGGCTGTCCATCGTTGGGAGGGGTCGTGGGTGGGGGATGGATGAGGGAGAAATGCAAGACAAGAGCGATCGCCGGGTTTATATAGGCAAACGACGCTTTGGTGCGCGCTTTGGTGCGTCCACGTCGCGGCGCTGGCCAAAGCGCAGACATCAAAGCACCGGTAGCGGCGGTCCGGTGAAAAGTGGTGAGTCCATTTTCGAGCATTTTATGCGCCTAACCATGTTGCATGAGCCGCGAAGGACAGCGGAGACCCGATGAGCCACCGATGAATGAGACATGGAGAGCGATGCAAACATTTTGAGTTCGTGAATCGAGCGAGATCCGATCACCGCCGCACACAGCCCCCGGGTTTCTCCGGCCTACTTTGAACTTTTGACCAAGTTTTGAACGTTTGCCCGTTAATCTGCGTTAATTTCTGAGTTACGGAGCGCAGCGGTTTTGAACCCCGGAGCCTAATGTTCAAGCGACACCGAAACAATAAGTTTCAGACAGACAGCCTGAAACTAAAGTCCTCCTCCTCCGTGTACATCTTCTAGTCCTTGTCCATTCCCCATAAACTTTCCAATGTCTACAGTGTTTACAGGTGTATATCACGCCTATGTTCAGCGGTGTTTAGTTAGTAACCATTTATTCAGGAACTACAATCATATCAATTCACCAAGAATTCGCCGGCGCCACAAATGCCACTCGTGATCTTGAGATCTCCTAGCCTCAGGGTCCTTGGATGTTCCTCTCGAGAAAACCTGGTCCCCATGAACATCATCTCGCCACCGGTGTCTTGGACCGCCCCAACGAAAATTGGGAAAGAGATGGGTTTGCGCCGTGCGCGAGGATGTTGCGGAGCTGCTCGCTCCTGATGAGATGTTCCATCATGGTCTGCACGCACTTAGTGTACGCTGATAAGGAAGGGGAACATGAGTATCATGCACATGCGTATAAACCCGCCCGATGGGCACGGCGAACAGCGAAATCATCGATGTTCCGGGCGAGAAGTGGGATGAGAGCAAGGCGCCGAACGCAAAGACGGCCGCGGACCCCGCATGGCATCAGACACAATATCCACACGGATTGAGCGGACAACGCACCAGTGAAGAATCCGGATTGAATCATGGTGCGGATGAGGCGGTTGAGCACCTTGTCCGTCCGGATGCCGCTGATCTTCGACTTTGAGAATTTCACAATGAAGATGACTTCACGAGGCGTTAGATGCGCAATAGTTGAGCAGCTGGTGAGGTCCGTCAGCAATGAGGACGTCGACCGCGAACTGAAGAGCAAGACTCGCTTCGATGGTGGGTTGCAGCGCAGCCACCTCCGCGAGGCTTGCTGAAATAATGTCAGCAGGCCGTGGTCAATTTCGCCTCATAGAACACACACTCGGAGAGAAGCGACGTCTGTATCGCAGTCGCGAGAGCGATCCCACAGGCGGCCAGGGCGGCCACGAGAAGAGTGCCCCCGAGTATGTTGCTATTGGTCAATACAGATATGCGCCATGACTGAAATGCCTGATTGATCAGTGCTACTAGCGCAGTCGCTGTGGGGATATATCAATGCGAGCCAGGGCTACCAGATATTGCGAGGAGCGTACTGATCACACTGAACGGGCCTGGCCATGCGCTCGAAGTACCTATATTGTGGGCTCGCTAAGATCATCTCTTATTTAGGAGTTGCAAAATCTCACTGGTAAGGACGTTGGGGATCGCGAAGTTTCTGGCCGATCCGTCGGTTTTTACGTGCCAGGTTTCAGAACGAAATTGCTCACATAAAAAAAGAACCTTGTTCCAATCAGTATCGTGTTACTGCAGACCCAGTCAAGACTCACCATAACACGTATACGACTGCTGCGGCCTGGGTAGCATTGATGATGAAAAGAAAGACTACCGTGGATCTGAGAGCAATCAGCTGTGAAGCGAGGAATACATGTTCACACACATCTTGTCCACCAGGGATCCGTGAACCCTGGAAGGCTCTAAGGCTCGGGGTTTATATCTTGGAACAAACGACATACTGGACTCCCAGTATGTAAAGAATTGGGACATGATGACTCCTGTAAGGTATGTGTTGACTGGGCGAGAGGATCAGAATGCACCGGAGCACAATTCACAGAGTTCAATTGTGACCAACTACGAGATTTAAATGCGGGACTAAAATCGGAACAAGTCTCAGCAATGTGTCGAGAGTAGACCAGTGACTGTCTGTCATATCAGAAGTAAACTGTCAATAGACAGACCCTATCAACAGTTTACTTTCAATACGACAGGCTGGATTTAAGCCTATGTCGAGAGCAAAACTCAGATATTGAAGTACCTAAAATCAGAACACTAAACTACAGTGAGTACGAATGAAATAGCTATGAATCAGGACTCACATTCTCAGCAATGCGTCGAGAGTGAAACTAAGACCCAGTCAATGATAGTACTCCTAAGGCGCTATCCTACGGCTAAGTTCATTTTGCTTCAGAGGGCTTGTGCGCCAGTAGGCCGCACCCACCTCGAGCGGCAGCGCGCGTATCTATTTCCGCGCGCGCGGGGGACGCCCGTCGCCCGGTCCGGGATTTGAATACGCCGGCGCCCATTTCGACTCCGAGTCGGACGAGCGACATAAGCGCACCGCGGAGAAATTAGCTGTGTAACGCCGTTCTGTGCGACCGTTGATGCAAATGAGCGTATGGTTTCTCCGTGGCGTACACGAACGAGCAGTACCGGAAAATTGGGAACGGGTGCCGTGCCTGCGCAACAATGTGTACGTAGACCCTCCCTGCTCATCGAAATGCCCTCCTGTATGACGGCGCGGCGCGGGGCAATTAGTTAGCTGGGTGCGCGTACATGAGATGTACCGGTGAATTGAGAACCGCTGCGCGCGAAAACGAAACCGTGGTACTCGCGCCCCCACGATCACCGTTGAAGCTAACGGGGCCGACGCCTCTCCGAATGCGAATGCGGAGGCGCAGTGCCTCGTTAGCTCCCGGGGACGCCGGGTAGCGGAAGACATGCGCAAAGGGGCATGATGAATGCGATTACATTGGCCAGTAGAGACGTCGTAGTGGCAGACGGGGTAGGCGACTGTGCATTGTGGCCGCTGAACCGCGGGAACAATGTGAATTAAAGCGCACTCTTGCAGGGGCAGACGGGGGCGCCGGACGGGAGCGGCGTGGGGTGCGGCGGGAGGGACAGAAGGGTCCCACGGGACGGGGTATGAGTAGTGAGTAAGGATAGGACTGGAGTTGTTTGGATCGTGCACCTTAGCCCTAGTTAGACAGACTGCGGTGGAGAGGGCTGGTAGGTAGATGCGAGAAAGGTGGGTGCAAAGATAGAGGGCGTGGAGACGCCATGCAGAAAATCAGTCGAGCGGCGAAAGCGGTGGAGGCGCAGGCGCACCCAATCTAGACAGATGTATTGAGTGGGTCGGACGGCTAGGGACAAGGCCTGAGGCCTGAAGGGCTGCGCAGATGACTCTGAGGACTGGAGGAAAATTGGGGTGGCAGAGTGGCGCATGGCGACGGTAGCGTCTAGTCGTTGGTCGATGATGTTTATAGGCGCCGCGGTTGACGGACGACGACGAAGCACGACGGAAAAAAATTGGGGATCATGGCTGATCGAAGCGGAGGATGTGATCGGCATCGATTCGGATCATCCCTCTCGGACGATCATTCCTACTCCTGCCACCACATCGCAACTTGGAGCTCCAGTGTGCCCCGCGGTCAACGTGCTCATGCTGATCGGTTCCCCTCCGCCCACTGCAAGCAAGAATTCCCTGTCATTCTTCCATCCTCATTCGCTCCGCTCCCCCGGACGCCCATCCAATTGGCACTGCGCGTTTAGGCAATGAGCATGCGACCAACTCGGAGCAAGTTTGACCAAGGTTTTCGGCAGAATGCGCAGCATCGGTACCGACCCTATGCGTGCATGAGTGCAAATGAACAACAACTGTCAGTCTGCCATCCGATCAGTGTGACTCACCTTGACACCAACACCGCATATAGTCTCTGCGAAGCTAAAGTGTTCCATCTACCTACTCTGCACTCCATGCCCAGCGTCGAAAAAAGGATCCAGATAAACGTCCAGGAGCCGGATACAGAGCTGGCGGCGCTCCCATTCGTGTCGTATGACCCCTCAAATGGATTGACGCAGACATCGATTCCCGCAAGAGATTTTGGGGCAAGTGAGTGATATTCTGTTTGACCATCGCCAACATATCCTCAGTATCATCGACAGTCAACTACGTCGCCATAGAGCTATGGCGATCGCTTCGCGAGCTGCCTCCCCACCGCGCCGAAGATCTCAGCATGTTTCCCTGTATGCACCTCGACATTCTGCTCGAGGTGCGTCATCTCCATGTCCTTAACACATCGCGATTGACGTGGATCAACCACAAGGTGTTGAGCCATCTCCACCCGATCGACCTCATCCATCTTTCGCGTGCGAGCAAGGGATTCCGCGCCCTGCTGCATTCAGTCACTGCCGATTCGACTTGGCGCAATGCCTTGGCTTCGTGGATCTCCTTACCCACGTGTCCGATCCAGATGCCCCCGCGGCGCCTGACAGCGTTGTTATTTGGGCGCCATGTCTGTCAGGTAGGCGTCTCCAAGTTCCCACGTTCAGCGTTTGTGAATCCTCTGCCGGCAGGAATGTGACGCGCCGAATGCTGCGCCGGATTATATCCTCTGGCGGCGCCTTTGCAATTCCTGTTTCAACCGGGGGTGCGTGCTGAACTCTTCGCCGCTGAGCGATTTTTGCTGAGAAATCATCCAGCCTGGCGCATCGCATGCCCGGATATCCCTCCTCCCACGCTGTGAATTCACTCGTCCCGCGGACATGGATATCTCCTGCGAACGACGAGGAGGAGGAGCTTGACACGTGGTACGATTACAACGAGTTTGGGCGCTTCTGGCGCGCAGACGGGGCCACGGTGGCGGCGCAATACGACTCGGTCAGTACGGACCCCGATGCACTGGAGAAATTCGTCAAGTCGAGGAAGATGCTGGTTAAACAAATTCAAGATGTGAGGACATTGCGCACGGCTCGGGATCCGAATCCGAGGTTTAATGCTGACGCTCCGCTAGATCGGGAACAAGTACGAGACCTGGGAGAAGGAGATTCTGCGCGCGGCATCCAAGTCAAAGCGGACAACAGATCGGATCCTCCGGAGGTACGTTCGGCGTCTCCCTGCCTGCAGTCAGAGAGATACTCATAATAATCTCAGCGTCGAGAGACGGCTAATATCGGAGGGCTTTGAGCAGACGGACGTCGACGGGGCGTACATCGACGCGACGGATGTCCCCCATCTGAAGCACATCTCGCGGCTCACATCCAAACGTACGCCGCTCTTCTACGCACCGCAGCCCGACTCGCTCATCTCCGTGTCCAGGATGGAACAAGGCGCGCCCAGACGTCCTCCCGCACATTGAGCAGTACGTGATCGCCGCCTCCAGCGCGAACGCCAGCAGAGGCTCGACCGCTGGCGAGAGAACGTCACCGCTGCAGTGGCTATTTCCCTCCGCACGCTCGTCCCGGGCTCGTCGTCCGCATACTACTACCCTCCGCCTCACTCGATCACCACACTTCCCGCCTCGTGCCGCTCATGGACAATCCTGAGGATACCCCGATCGCGCTGGCCGACCCGCGTCTGCGCGCTGCGCTGGAGGATGCCCCCGTGGTCCTCGACGCGTGGAGTGAAGTGCAACAATCTGCGCTCGCGGACCTCCTACCGGGGACAACAAGCGGAGCCGTGGAGACTGGCGCTCGCGACGAGCGTGTTCCTCTGCGGCCCCGCGGTCGCCATTGGCTGGGTCGAGGCGCGCGCACATCTACACGGCAGCTGCGGCACACTGGCGGAGGTCACCACGACATTCTGCGCTCAAGGGAGCGCGGCCGCGCTGCGCTCACGCGTCTACTGGGAATGGATCCGGCTACTGCGACGGCGGCGGAGATGGACACCGCTGATGCGCGTTTTGTGTGTGCGAATTGTGCGGGGAAGGGGCGCGCGGCGCTGCGGTGGCGCGAGTGTGTGCGTTTCATTTTCTGTTCGCAGATCCCTGCGCGTGGCTTACAATTTCGCGCCGCAGGTGGTGCACGATTTCGGACTGCACATGTCCGATCCCGCGGGAAACATTACGCCGGAGTGGCTCCTTCTCTCGCCACTCGCCCGCGCAGACGTCCTGCGCCGGGAGGGGGAGCCTGACCTCACCAGACTGCGGACATGGTCGTGCGCGTTGTGCCCCTACGTCCGTGATAACGCGTGGCCTCATAGCTCCCAGGACGTTCGCGAGCACATCCGCGTTGAGTGCGTGCCCACTTCTCCCGGTTCTTTTTTGTGATGCCCTTTTGACCGCCTGAATGCCAGACACGCCGTTGAACACCCCGTGGAGGGCACGGATATGATTTGTTTCATGTGCACGGAGCGCCCGCAGCGCCGCATCGCACCCCTCGTAGAGGGCGCGCTTCCGAACATCTACCGCTGCAAGCGATGTGCGAAAGAACACCCGCACGTAGTGAAACTGTTTTCCCAGCGCTCGATAGTCCCGCACGTTACTGATAAGCGCGTTCTTTTCTTCTCCCAAGTTTCAGTTATTAATCACTCGAACAGGCATCTCGTCGACCCGGGAGAGCATGAATGGACGCGGGTGGAGCGCATACTATCCCCAACACTCCTGCTCCACGAATGAATATATGGAATTCCTCGTGATCTCCTCTTACTATCAGTCACCACCTACTCGGCCACCATAGGCTTTTTGCCTTAGTCTAACAATGTTCACCCCTCAGATTGTGCTGCGGGTTCAGAATGAAGGCATGCATCATGGGAATCAGTAGAACACATTTGGCAGAATTTACATGAAGTTTGGATGCTTTCCTGAATTTCTTCCAGGCGGCATCCCAAATAGGCCAAAACCAGGTAGCCGGCCACCCGGCTAAACCCTTCATTCTAGGTCGTGTGGGAGGCCGCGGCATACTTATGTAGGAGTAAGATAAGCAAGGGGACTCCTATATACAGTTATATCGGACATCCGAGGTATGGGGGCAAAATCAATATTCGTTTCCGCACGCCACTTACATAGGCGGGATCAGGGTCGTGAACGAACAGTGCCGTACGTGGGAGACAGAGGACACGGTGGGCCAAGATAAGGTAGGGTTGTCTTTATGTGAATGCTAAAGACATATTTGGACCGAAATGTGATTGCCTGGGTGCCGAGAACTCCTTCAAAAAATCTTAGTTTGAAGACGATAAAAATTGGCTGGTTTGGAGTATTGACTGACACTGAGAGAGGAATAAAATAAAATAAATATATACGTACCACTGAAACTTTATCATAAACCATCTCCATCGTCCATGCCAAGTTTCAGACCCGCAGGGTGTGCAGGTCGTTTGTTGTGCGAGCGGCAAGATTGCCCATTGATATCGGATTGCCACTCTTGTCGGGAGCCCTGGAGGGATGTACCACTCATTTGGAGGAATTTATGGCTCAGATGGTTGCGCGGAATTGGACGAACAGGACGACCCCCAGAAGTCGTGGATTGGCAAAGAATTGGTGGAGAAATGAGCCGGACGGCGGCTCGGTGTTATCAAAATGATGTTTCCACCCTTCGGCCTGGGATCAAACGCGCCACAGCCTTCGATCAACTCATCAGTCTGGCTCCAAATTTGGTATGGACCAGCGTCGGAGGTCGTACTTCCTCTCCCAAGCCCAAGCTGTTAACATTCTAAGATTTTTCATGTAATATTCCCAAATGGTCGAGTACCCAGGGTGGCCGAGTTCCTGGTCTCTGATACTGTATTATTTCGATCAATTCGACAGGGGGGGTGACCCGTGACCCAAAAAACCAGTTCGACAATTCGACAACCACCGAATGTTGACGTGACACCTTCAAAATCTCGACATCCGAGATGCAAAATTCAGGTTTTTAGCATAGTTGAGAGAAATTTGGGTTGGTCGTGACGAAAGTTGCATTCGACAGACCCCGCCGTGACCCGTGACCCCGACCATATTTCGACATCGACAGGGGGGTCCGTGACCCGTGACTGTCAAATTGATCGTAATAATACAGTAGTACCTGTGCATGATCCACCAATTTATGTACGTCTCTCAGGGCGACACCCAGCGCAACGTCCCTTTGTGATCACCCAATATTCATTTACTCTCCTCTGCTATCCATCAGCAAAACCTGGGTCGGCTACACAGCACTACATAGTGGCTCATAGTAGCCTATAGCTTGTATAGTGCCCATAGCAGCTGTAGTAAAGGTCTTTAGATGTATAGCACTGTATAGTTGGGGCGGAACTATATAGCAGTCTGTAGTTGGCCTCTAGCATTCTGTAGTACAAGGTCCACGGTATTATAAGAAAAAAGTCGATAGCCTTCAAATATTGAAGGTCAGTAAGTACTTAGTAAGTAAGTAAGTGGTCTAGTCAGTAGGTAAGGGAGTAAGGTCAGTAAGAGTTAGGTTAAGAACGCCCTCAGGAATATTTAATTATTCGCCACCAGTGAGAATCGAACCGGGGACTTCTCGCGAGCCTAGAATTTAAAGTGCGGACAAAACAACCACACACCATAGACCCGATATGAGGCATGGTACTCTGTGCTATTTATTAGGTCCTGCCCACTGTGCTTCCAAACACAAGGCGTTTTCGACACCAGCTCTCCTCAACTCCGCCTGACGTTGTTCTGGCACTTATTTCCCAGAACAATGGGATGTAGAATTTGACCTTAGTCATGTGACATGACAGGTGACTTGCGAGGGGCATTTTCAGGAATTGAGGTACAACATTTTCAAAGTACCTTGATTAACGGTGCGAGTGGGATGTGATTGAGCCCAAGGTAAAATCTAACTCCAAAAATCTTATGTGATCACCAAAAACTTCAGAGCACTACAGATATCCGCAATACTACAGAGGACTACATGGAGCCCCTATCCAACTACAGAGCACTATGTAGTTCTACCCAAGCTATGTAACACTATATAGTTCCCCCAAATCTATAGAGCACTATGGAGCAATATGGAGCACTACAGCCATGTTTGAGGCTGCTACATTCTACTACAGCTGTTACAGCCTGCTAGGGTGAAAATCAGGGTTTGCTGATGTCGGGGCAACCTTGTCGAGGACTAGCTTCTCTGTCACCTGCAGACCTGCCTTTCCAATACCAACTCAAGTGGCAACGTGAGGCAGTACTTATACCCAATATTCCCCAGTCCCCGACGGCCATCCATACTCTTTATGATCATCATGTGCGTCACATGGGCCTGCCTCTAAGTGACCATTCTGAATGAACTTCGTGTGGCCACGAAAATCTGGACAACCGACCTATTGTACTGCCGCAAGCTCCGACCAGTCTTTCCCCTTCTGTATGAGAGCTGCACACCATGTGAGGAGTGGACACACTCCCTCTGGACGAGTATCTTATCGAGTTGGTTCTCTGGCTTCTTTTCCAGCTCATAGAGCTCAGCAACCTTCGCTGTGATCTGACTCCGAGGCAGACGAGGACGGGCAGCGTGTCTGATAGTGGCTACTCCTCCCCTCGTCGAGCCGGCACCACCACTCTCCCCACCCTTACATGTGCCCTCCCTCATCACCCCGCGCGGGCCTCTATCAGCGTCGGTGGCGTGGCTGTGTGGGCACGGCTGATTCTCTGTTCTGGTGTGCTTTCTCACCGGTTCCTTCCTTGTCTCCTGTTTCTTCTTCCGTTCTACCTCATATTTATATAATTGTATCATCATCTCTTCCCGTTCCCTCTCCATCTCCACCTACTTACTCAACCTAATCCCACTCATTCAGACTCGCCTTGATGTATATATATTGTTGCCTCCCCCTCATGTTGTGTCAATTCGGGAACAGGGGGATCGCGCGCACGAACTACTTCGACTTAGGTGCTATTGGTGTTTGTTGAAAATGTTGCGTTTGCTGGGCTCGTGGTCGGCTATGTACTTAGATCCATTCCAAATTCGTAGGTTGGTCCTGACAAGCAGCGAACTTGCTTTCTACATTGACTTTGTGATATCTGTGGAGCCATAAACAACGGGCAGCGGCTTTGAAGACCATGCGTGGCTTCAGCAAATCTGTCCAGACCTGCAAGAGGTCCAGTCTTGCGCGATAAAGCCAAATGTCGGACCTCAGGATCTGTAATTCCTTGACAATTAATCAATCCTCGCAGCGACTACCACTGCCTTCCCCTTGTTCGCTCCCATCTGCACGCGAGCAGAACATCGCCACTTTATCCAATCCATACGACAAAGTACTTCAGCTCCCCGCTCGCGAGTGCGGAGGGCACTGTCGCATAGAACTCGTCTTTGTATTTCATGAGACGATAAACCGCGAGAGCGCTGAGCATCAAGGACTTGTCTGCGACCTGCTTAATATTCATTGCGTCGCACGTAATCAAGCTCAATGTGTGATTTAAGCAGGTGAACAACATGCCTTGATGCCCTCGTGCTCTTTATTATAGCCTGGTGACGAATATCCCCATGTCGAAGAATTATTGGTTAGAGACGGGACGACAAACCTGAGATCATCCCGCATTCCTGTGACAAATCAGTGGTTGCCACCGAGCGTGGAAAGGACGGAAGACCACGATAAACCGACCGTATACTGCAGCATTTTCCAGGGCGGCATCCAGAACCTCTCCAGCGACATTGACCCAATTACGAGTACTTATAGTAGTCGTTTTTAATCAATCAACATGAGTTTTTCAGTTGTGGTTAAAAATGTCCCAATTTAAGATTGCAATGCAAAATAGTGGCTGCACTATGTAAAATAGTGGCTGTCCTTTAAATTTGCTTCATATCTTGTGAAAGATTAGTGGCTGTGTTTGTGATTTGTAATTAGTTCCCAATCGCTGCCTGTGTTGAATTTCTCGAGGTGTCTTCCTTTTCCAATTTTTTTTTTCTCTTGTTTTTTTTTGTCGTCCCCATATGGCTGTATCGAGACATCATTATTTGGATCACAGTCAGCCTTCTTTTGCCAAAAACTACACTACTCCCGATGGCTTGCGCAGTTTATACACAGGTTGACATCCGGCATCAAAATTTACACAGGTGCCGACAATTTCACCAGACCGATTGCCGAGCACCTTCCAATGATTTCACCCCAATGTCTCTATGCTAAGTGCACATTACGAACTGAGGAGAATACCGAATCTCCCTACATCGTTGGATGTGTGGATTTCTGATGGCATTAATCGCAACACTGATGAGGCCTAGCTGCCGAAACCAATAAACTAGACACTTTTTGTGGCAAGACTAGACCACAGACAATGTAATGAAAGGTGAGCCCTCCTATTCAAGCTGAAATTGGGGCCTGAATCTTTCTCTTGTTTGCTGAAAGAGCCGAAACAATGGTATCACAGACGGCGATCACAGGCATGCAAGTCTCGGCAGAGATCCACCAGAAACATGGGTAGGTTCTAATTTTGTGGTGTGTTACCAGTGTGGTCCTGTTCAACTTGTGCATACTTCAGATTAATCTTCAGTGGTGTTGAAGCTGGAAATTTCAAGGTGTGTATTTGGGCACCTGTGTAATTCGAAGGAGAACACCTGGTAATATTTGGGAAACAGCTGTGTGTTTTTTTGTTGAAATCAGCAAGAAATCCGGAATAAGAATGTCCCAGTATTACCCCCATACCCCCACCCAAGTTTATGTGATTTCCGATTTTTTAAGGTATTATGAGAATCGGCATTTACCGTGATGGTGCACGTCATCGATCCGTACGTTCCGAGCACTGCATTCGACGGCTTGATTCGAGCTTGCCTTCCACCTTCATGTCATAACCGTCGATGTAATATATTGCCGTGCGCATTACATGGAATCATTCCTAAGTCTTTCACAGCACTTACCCCATCTTGACACAGATGTGATTGCTTCAGATGAAGTAGGGACCTGTCAGTCAGGTGCATGATAGACATACATCAGGAAAAACTGAAGTTGCCATATAGATGCATATAGACACATATAGAGCTCATAGCTGATATAGCAAACGGACCAATTATATAGAAAGGTGGGAGGGGGGTGGCTCAAATATATAGACACTCATAATCAGTCATAGCTCCCAAAGCCACAGTGTTAATTGCCATAGCCACAGTACTTATAGTGGCTCATAGACGTCCATAGATCACACGAAAATAGGACTGTAGCGGACATTTATATAACAAAATATCAATTATAAGGACCGGGTCTGACTAGATTCTTACGCAAGCAAAGTTCTCTGATAAGATCGGTCTTATAAGCTGAAGAGTTTGATTAGAGGTAAGGCCTAGGCAAATAAATGATTTTACAGGGGATCGAACCCACGACCGAGGCATAGCTACGAAATTTAAACTAAAGTAACAAAACCTCTATACTATGGAGTCCTTCCCAAATATATTTGTGGGCTCAATATGCCCTGGCTGTGGAGCGGTTCTCCTCGTTCAGGCCCTCTCACGAACCTAACCACAACATGTTTGCCATCTCCAAACCTCCGCCTCGAGCCGATGACAGTTTGAGAGGGTTTGTTATCTATTTGTGCGACATTCCTCAGATATGTCAGCTATATCCCAACTTTGGGTGGGCAGATGTGAATCTGCAATGGACCTCTGATAATGTTTTAGGTGAGTGTCGCAGTTTCCTCCTTAACTGGCCAAATCTCTACTCATACCAATTGATGTGGTAGAATTTCTTTATATGAATTCACTCTAAATTTAATAATTTCATGATGTAGACGTTTATAGTCATTCAAAGGCAGGCCGAAATTTTATAGATAATGATAGCATCACATAGACGCATGTAGCAATTCAATACTTCCTCATAGACCGCCATAGTCGGTCAAAGACGTATATAGCTCCAAATAGCTGGCCTCGTGTCTATCATAGCATTTCGGATTTTCCTGATGTATTACTATGACGGTCCAAATGCACTTTGAATCCCGCACTACTTTTTTATGCATTTTTCGGTTTTGCAACACTTTTATGATGAAAACAGCCCTTTCGCAACACTTTTATGGGCCCTAAAATAATGTAAATAAGTGTCGCGGAAAGTCCGATTTTGCGACACTTTTATTGGGTAAATCCAACTTGCGACACTTTTATTTCGGACATCTGATCCGCGACTCTTTTTGATTGACAGCACGCACGCGAACTTTTCTTATTGCCGTTGCGCGCGCGAACTTAAGGCCATTGCGCATGAACTTTTGTAGAAAAATTATTAAATCTATAGCTTGTACTATGGCTACAGCTACATGTAAGTAAGATATGCCAATGTGAAATATCTGATAGGTGTGTGTAGTAGGCCAAGGGACACAGCGGTGGGGGTAAAAAAGGAGCGAAGACATGGGTCTCCTGCCCGTGATGTGTGTGCATGTGGGGATGGCGAGAGGAAGCTTGAGGGGCTCTGGAGGAGGACCAGAGCAAGGTGTTGCTTATTGTCTCACAGAATGCAGAACTGCCTATATGCCACCGATAATGGGCGAGGATGAGAGCATTGGCATATCTTACTTACATGTAGCTGTAGCCATAATACAAGCTGTAGATTTTTTAAAATGCTAAAAAAGTTCGCGCCCACAACAATAAGTTCGCACACGCAATAAAAGTGTCGGAGATCAGGGTCGGTCAATCTAAAAGAGTCGCGGATCAGATGTCCGAAATGAAAGTGTCGCAAGTTGGATTTGCCCAATAAAAGTGTCGCAAATCGGACTTTCCGCGACACTTATTTACATTATTTCGGGGCCCATAAAAATGTCGCAAAGGGCTGTTTTCATCATAAAAGTGTCGCAAACCGAAAAATGCATAAAAAAGTAGCCGGGATTAAAAGTGCATTTGGACCGTCATACATACAAGGCATAAGGCAAGCATGTGTTCTGCAGCGGTACAATACAATTGAACCGCTAGCCTGATTTTCGCCTTTGTCAGGACCTTCCTGCGTGTCGTTCACTCGGAGCATGGCCATCTGTTTCCTTGTTTCAGGATAATTGTCATGATCCGGAATTCTTTTCCGTTATCCTGGAGTTCAACTCCATTATTCCGGACTCAACCCCTCGCATCCCGATCGTAGGAACAACGATTGGTATTAATATTGTGCATTAACCCTATGTGTTCTGTTACCACAGACACCAAACCCCCTAATCCCCTATAATCCCTTGCACTTTTATATGAACCCTGTATTATTCTACTATTCTCTATACTATTCTGGTCTATACTCCAGCTGCTTGTTTGCTTGTCCCTTTCAACTCTGCTTTTCTCTCGTCCAGTCGCCTCAGTCGTGTTTTGAGAACCCGACGAGCTGCTGTGCTGACAAAAGAATAGTATCTCCCAAACGACTACTCGACTGGACAAGATGCCGGCATAAACCCGGTAGAATTCGACGAGTTCATTGCCCATGGGCTGGACGACAGAGCCCGATACCTCTTCAACAAATCTCTCGACGATGCGGAGAGTATGGCCGAAGAGTTGCGGAAAATCAACACTTCCGGCACTACCTTGGAGACCATGGTTATGGGATTACAGGGGACCGTAACAGAGTTGCAGAAGAGCATGGCCCGTATGGAGGAGGAAAGGAGCACCACCACCAGGATGGTAGCAACCGCCTTGGAGATGATGAAAGGAGCAAGGGATGAGATTGGAGAGATACACCAGGCAGAAGCTCCTATTGGAGGCACTGCCCAGGCATGGGAAGTGCGGGTGAACACGAAGCAGCCTTGAGTGGCCGCCCGAACATGTTTGGTGGTGATCCCGAGAAGGTGGACAACTCCTCGCCGACTGCTGGCTTAATTTCCAAGGCAACATGGTGTACGACAGTGATATTGCGAAGATCACCTATTTCCTTTCCTACATGAAGGACAGGGCCAACAACGTCGTGCAAGCCATGCATAAAGGGGACGGCACTGGGGCCTATAAGACCTGGAAGGAGTTCGAAGAAGCGTCATCCAGGACTTCAAGGGGGGGGCACAGGTCGAAATTGCGCAGTCCAAGATGGAGTCCTTACGCCAGGAGAAGACCACGGCTACCGCCTACTTCACCGTCCTGGACGCACTCGACAAGACAGCGGGATTTGACGACACCACCCTCATCCATATCCTGAAGTGCGGGATTCAACTGCCGCTTGTGGAATCGGTCTACAAGCAAGAAATAATGCCCAAGACCTATGACGACTGGAAGAAGGCCATCATTAAACACGACGGCCTTAAACGGGCCTATCAGGCCATGCAGTCCCGCTGCGTGACCACTCCACCCACTCCCTGCTTTCCACCAATCACACCCATAATCCCGCTGGTAATGCCAGTGGTAACATCGGGACCCCTCGCCGCAGCGAATGGCATGGGAACTCTGGAGGCAACCCCAGCACCACAACCAGAAATCCCGGTTCAAGCGCTGTGGCCTCTACCTCCAGCACCGCGACGGTGCCCATGGACATCAACAGGACTATGGCGCGCGGACCCAGCTTTGTAACAGCAAGCCGGTCTGTTATCATTGCAAAAAGAAGGGCACATCGCGCGTAATTGCCCCGAGGTCATGGCCAAGAACTTGCAGTTCCATGCCATGATGACCAACTTGTTGAAGGAAACCCTGGGGGATTTTGTCGACGATCAAGAGTGAAAGCTGCGTCCTCCCGATCTATACCCATACCTGACTGCGTGTACCCGTTTCCCCTGCCAATTGATTTGAAGTACTGGCTGTATTTGAAAATCCCGAGGATGACACTGAGTCTGAACAAACCGCAAGCGACGAAGAGAAGGAGGGAGAGAAGGAGAGGAGCTCCGGGCCCAACCCATGTAGCTCCCTTGTTGAAAGAGAAAGAGGAAGCCTCAGATGGAGAAAGCGGAATGGCGCCGACTCCCTGAAAGTAGCGTGATCCGAGTCCTGGAGCACATGCGAGAGAGACCGCAAGATTAGGGGGTGGACCCATCCTCAACGCTGAGCGGAGGCCACCACTGTCCTTATTCAACACCTACTCGCGACATACCCTCCCGAGGCCTTAGACGCCCTGGAGAATTGGCGTGAAGCACCACAGTTCATATGATCTGAACAGAGCGTACGGGGTAGCTCAATGATGGTACCCCTGGTACTAGAAGATCTTTCCAGCCTCAAGGGCTTTACGGTCGCGGGATTACATGACAGCTGGGCCACCAACGGGTTCATCAACGCCAAGCTAGTGGAGGAAAACGGACTGGAAATGGAGCCCTGCCTCTAGCAGTGCCAGTCTATAATGCCGACGGAACCGCCAACAAAGGGGGTCGGATCACCCACATCATTCGACTTCACTGCGGATCAAGGACCATACGGAGATATTTCCCTTCGCGGTCACAGACACGGGCAAGAGCGACGTGATCATCGGGTTTAACTGGTTGAAACGGCATAATCCCGACATTGACTGGCAGAGGGGAGAAATAACCTTTCTCGATGCCCGCCCGAGTGCAAGTGAAAACGCCTGTGGGAAGAGTGGGAGGAAGAGGACGCAGAGGAAATAGAGTCGTTGGACCGAATTTTCGTGAATAAGATCTACTCGGAAGAGGTGTTGCCGCATCGGGATGCAGAACAGATCTGAGCGATGGGGAGTGTGGCTACGAAGTTAGCGGCTGCCGTGCACGAAGCCAAAGGGGAGCAGACGCTGGAGGAGGCAGTCCCGGTACACTACCTACGGGATTATCGATCGGTCTTCGAGAAACAAGACTTTGATAAACTTCCGGCGCGAAAGAAGTGGGACCATGCCATCAAGTTGAAACCTGGCGCAGAACCTGTACGAGGGCGGAGTATCCCACTCTCTGTCCCCGAACAGAGAGAGCTGGACACCTTCATCAAAGAACATTTGGAGACTGGTAGTATTCGACCCTCCAAATCCCCATTCGCGCCGCCCTTCTTCGTCAAGAAGAAGGATGGCAAACTTCGACCCATCCAGGACTACCGAAAGCTCAACGCTATAACCATGAAAAATTGGTATCCCATTCCCCTCATCTCGGAAATCATGCATATGCTGTGCAAGGCAACCTGGTTCACCAAACTTGATGTGCGATGGGGATACAATAACATTCGCATCAAGGAAGGAGATGAGGAGAAGGCCGTGTTCATCACCAACCGGGGATTATGGGAACCCTTGGTAATGTTTTTCGGACTGACGAACTCGCCAGCCACATTCCAATCCATGATGAACGAGATTTTCGAGAGGCAGATCGCGGAAGGAAGGGTCATCGTCTATCTTGACGACATCCTCATTTATTCCGAAACCCTGGGGGAACATCGCAGCACCGTGGCGGAAGTACTCGCAATCCTCAAATCCTATGACTTGTATCTCAAGCCGGAGAAGTGCGAATTCGAGAAGCAGGAAGTGGAGTACTCGGGGGTCATCGTGGGGAACGGGAAGATACAGATGGATCCGGTGAAAGTAGCGGGGGTGTAGGAATGGGCGATGCCCAAAACAGTGAAGGATGTCCAAAGTTTTCCGGGTTTTCTGAACTTCTACCGTCGGTTCATCCAGGACTTCGGACACCACACGAAACCTCTTACGCGGTTAACCCGCAAGGATACACGGTGGAGATGGGGAGCCAAGGAACACGGCGCGTTTCGGAAACTCATCGATCTGGTTACTTCGGAACCAGTCCTGCACTTTCCAACTGACCACGGGGAATGGAGGGTGGAGGCAGACACCTCGGATTTCGCAATGGGGGGAGTGCTGTCTCACGAGCAAGCCGGTGTTTGGGTTCCCATCGCCTTTTTATCCAAATCCCTCAACGACACGGAACGGAATTACGACATCCACGACAATGAATGCTGGCGATCATGTGATGTCTCTACGAGTGGCGACATTATCTTCAAGGCAGCAAATCCTGTTCGAAATCTGGACCACCACAAGAACCGGAATATTTCACTACGACCAAGAAATTGAACAGGTGACAAGCATGGTGGTCCCTGGAGCTGGGTGAATACAATTTTCCCTGCTTCATAAACCCGGAAAAACCCATGCGAAGACGGACACCTTGTCGAGACGACAAGGGCATGAAGGGGGGAAAATGATAATGCCGGGATTACCCTGCTGCCAAAATCATTGTTCCAAGGGGATGGAGGAGGGGTATCAAAAGAGGAATTTCTGCGAGCTATGCCCGCTGTCCTCGACGATACCCCAGGGGACCAATTTATGGAAGAAATCAAAGAGAAGAAAGGGAAATGGGAGGAGAAAGGATTATGGGAAGACGGGGAGGAACCGGAAGGGTGGGTCAAACACAACGATTATTTGACCAAGGACGGAACCTATACGTGCCGGAGATCAATCCCTGCGCCATAAAATTCTGAGAGCTCACCACGACGACTACTTATCGGACATCCCGGACAGTATGAACGCCGAACTCATATCCCGCAACTATTATTGGCCAACACTTCTACAAGACGCCAAGAAATACGTGGCTGCATGCCCTACTTGTCAGCGCACAAAGACTTCCCTGCAAAACCTAGAGGACCTTTACTCCGAACGTGGTGCCAGAACAAATCTGGCAAATATCTCCATTGATCTCATCACCAAACTCCCCCCCTCCAATGGTTTTGATTCTATCGTCGTGGTGGTCGACCGACTAGGCAAAGGCATCCCGTGTTGCCCTGCACAGAGCACATTAGCGGCGAAGGCATTGCTCAATTTATCGCGATCACATGTGGAAAGACTACGGATACCCGAAGTGGTTATCAGCGACCGCGGAACACAGTTTGTGGGGAACTTCATGAGACCTGTTCAAACTCCTCGGGATTAAATCCAACGCGTCCACGGCCTATCACCCCCAGACCGACGGACAAACCGAGCGGGTTATCAAGAAGTGGAGCAATACCTGCGCGTGTTTACCAACTTCCTCCAAGATGACTGGTCCGAGTGGTTATCCCTGGCAGAGTTCAGCTACAACGACAAAGTCCACTCCACCACCGGATTCAGCCTGTTCTACACCATGCTCGGGTTTCACCCTTGCAAGGGCACTGAACCACGAATGGAAGTCCCTACGGATGCCGCCATGGACTTCGCCTCGCGAATGTCCAAAGTACGGACAGAGGCGCCGCGTCCATGTGCCATGCACAGGCCGTGATGAAGCGGTATTACAATCGAGGATGACAGGCAGATCCCGACTATGCTGTGGGGGATAAGGTTTACCTTATGGGGAAAAACCTTACAACCCATTGCCCTACCAAGAAACTGGAGGACAAACGCTATGGATCGTTCGCAGTAGTCCGAAAAGTTGGTGCGATCTCCTACAAGCTGGCCCTACCCAAGAGTTGGAAGGTCCACCCGGTTTTCAACACGGTGTTTCTGCGGAAGTGGGTACGCCGGAGGCTGAGCATCAGCGGGATGACCCGCTGCCGCCTCTGGACGTGCGAGACGGACAGCTGGTCTATGAAGTAGAAGAAGTCTTGCGGGTGAAACCCACGGGCAAGAGGCGGAAAGACAGACTTCTCTACTACATCAAGTGGAAAGGATATCCGAAGGCGGAATGGAGCTGGGAACCGCGCCATATGTTGGAAGGCGCCGAAGAAGCGATCAAAGACTTTTATACTCGATACCCAGATTGACCAAGGGAACAACTCAATGACAAGGGGACTGGCGAATTCCGAAAGGACCACGGTAATCCCGAAATCCTGTAATCCTGGGGACTATGCATCGGGACGATGCGTCTGAACAGTGAAACACTGACTATTGAACCACAGGTGAAATAAAGTGTGAAAACTGAACACAAAAGTGAATAACCAACAACACCAACAACACACAACAACTCAAACTATCAAACGCGCAAGTTCGGGGTTCCTACCAGGTATGAGGCAGTGGCAATTTGGGATTTTACAATGCAAAAGCAGTTTTTAGCTAAAGGTGATTTTAGGACAACCAGACCGTTCTAGGCGCTTAACGCGACCTCAGAGGGTAAGGAAAGTAGGATTGGGGCAACAGGGGTTTGGAATTACTTCCGAGGTGATCTTAAGATCAATAGGTTTTTGTCTGGCACTTATATTCTGGTAACTGGCTTGATAACTATGGCAAAGTAACGACGAAGGTCACAGCTCCACAGAAATCCGATGTTCAACTTGTTCGCGCATACTGGTAACTTGTAACTTGCACTTGATTAGTCCTTCGAACTTCTCAATTGTCTCGCGTTCAAATATCAATCGAAATCAAATTTATTCCCACAATGTAAGCTAACTGAAAGAACTAAAAGTTCCTAGAGTTGTGCCGAATAGAGTCTAGACGTTCCCACACAGGACCTAGCTGGTAGCCTTGGTCTCTGGGTAAAAAAGGGTAGAATCCACTGGCTTCCTCCTAGAGAACTACGGGTATTTATACAAACAAGAGATCTAAATAAGGAAATCACAATATCTGGTCACAAAATAATACAAAGGGTATTCAGAACTCGTCGGATAAACGCTCCGAGCTCATTTAGCTGCGAAACTGGTCCTGTTGGAAGTTAGTTTGCGAGAAAATGGTATATTTATTATTTTAATGGTGGCTGAGACCTCCGTCCTCAGTCACACCAGGAACGAGCCACATGGCGGCTCCATTCTGACTCGAATCCGCAGCTGCTGTGCTGCAGATCCCATGTGTTTAATGACAGCTCCATATGGTTTCTGGGCTTTAGATAAAGCGAGTGCCTAGACCCGGGTGATCTCTATTTAGCCGCGCGGAGTTGCTGTTCCGCTGGCCCGATCATCGGTCCGGTTAAACCGTTGACACTTCCTGTCAAAATCCTGATCGGCTTTATTGGGAAGTGTCGGACTTGCCGCCACGCGAGGTCGCTTGACCGCCGCAACGTTGTGCAAACTCTAATCCTGTCCCCAGCATATTGCCCATTGTCTAGATGGCGTGCAGTAACTATGTCCTTGGTAGGATCGTGCAGGCAAGTCCCAGTTCCTCACAGAACGGATGGATGACCTTTCACTAAAGGTAGTATAGCTGCTTGGGAATCTGGCCCATAGTGGTACCGTCATCACAACCGAGCGCCTACAGGTAGCACACATAGTATATCCTTAGCTAGATGTTCGGACCTCACACTAGCTCTCTGGAGCGTGATCTATTGGTTTATATGGCCCTAGTGAGTAACAACAGACGTAAAATCGAAAGATTTCACGCCTGGTCACAGGGCCAGCCTATCAACGGGGGGCTAATGTCATGATCCGGAATTCTTTTCCGTTATCCCGGAGTTCAACTCCGTTATTCCGGACTCAACCCCTCTGCATCCCGATCTAGGAACAACGATCGGTATTAATATTGTGCATTAACCCTATGTGTTCTGTTACCACAGACACCAAACCCCCTAATCCCCTATAAATCCCTTGGCACTTGTATATAAACCCTGTATTATTCTACTATTCTCTATACTATTCTGGTCTATACTCCAGCTGCTTGTTTGCTTGTCCCTTTCAACTCTGCTTTTCCTCGTCCAGTCGCCTCAGTGCGTTTTGAGAGCCCGACGAGCCGCTGTGCTGACAATAATCCTCATTGTCACTGCTCGCCAATCAAAGTGTTTGTTTGCCACGGGATTTTTAGTGTGTCTAAGGTTGACTGCTCTGGATAAATATATTGCTTCCTTGGTGCTCCTGGATTTGAATGTGTTCTACAAACGATTATCAGCTTCAATTTGGCAAATGATAGCTCACCTTCGCGATTGAATCATCAAGCAACATCAATGTTCGGAGGACCACCTTGCATATATGTTTGTCTTCCTCACCCAGTGGTCACTGACAATGTACATCTTTGTGCTTTCTACTGAGCATAGTTGCCTACCTTCTTGGTGCAGGCCAAGCCAGGACTACTTGTTCTGAGCCACCCCAATCTGGATGGTGATGGTTCGGCCGGACGAGATCTTTGTGTAGCCTACGACAGGCAGTTGGCGAATATGGCGCACACCCTCGAATCACAGGGCATGGATCCTGAAATGTATGTGATCCAACCTTCCATTTGTTTTTGGCTTGCCGATAATTGATAGTGGGCAATGAGATCAGCCTACACACAGTCTCGGTCCACAGCTGAGACATATCCACACCAAAGTTTCACCAAAATTCACCGCAAGAGCACCATCCTACTAACAGAGAGCGTAGGCTGGAGTATTGGAGGTAGATGGACCTTCTCAAACTGATATTGGTGCGGAGCAAAGTCGGAGGGAGACAAAAGAAGAAAGAGAAACAGAAGAATCACGTGCCATCAAACACCAACTAAACAACGACAACTTCCATCAATAGAGGGCTGAAATCCATCCGACTTTGTCGGTAAACGTGTCGACAAGAACGAAACCTAAAAGGATATTTAAGACTCGTAATCATACGAAATCCTTTGCTGGTTTTCTCTCACTTGGCCGTAGAATAACTGTGCGCTTTTGCTCCGTCGGTCTCATGTAGTGATGCCTATGGCCTGGCTTGGCCTGAAAGCCAGGGCTTTGGCCTGGCTTGAGCGGGCCTGGGCTTGGAATTTCTCAGGCCAAAGCCCAAGCCCGCCCCCAGGGCTTGGCTTGGCCTGGCTTTGGCCTGAGCCCGGGCTTGAGGACCTTGGCGGACTCAACCCTGTATACCTGTTTAAAATGTCTGTGGGTTGAAACGAAGTGCACAGTGTGTTAATCCATACCATTTAGACATATTTTCGGCATGTTTTCGACACTACTTGTGCGCTTTGGATTATTCCGTTGCAAGCTTCAAATTTTCGCACCAGGCCAAAAATGCTTCGACAATCATCCGAACATGCCAGGAAAGGGAACAATGCAGTGAGTCGAATCAGTTGAATATAACAGGGAATAAATGAGCCATTGAGGCATGTTTACCCAAGCCAGGGCTCGGGCTTGAGAATTTTCAAGCCAAAGCCCCAGGCCCTCTGAAGCCCGACGTCGGGCCTGGCTTGGCTTGGCCTGAGCGGGCTTGGCTTGGCGGGCCTCAGAGCGCCGTCGCATCCGTGTAATCCTGCACGAATTTGGTGGCCAATGATTCGCGCTGGACGATAGCCATGTTCACGGTTGTGGTCGACTCCGGGATGCCTTTTAGTATATCCGAGGCGGACGGCGTGGAGGTCGTGGTTGTAGGTCCACTGCCGGGTGCAGAGAGCAGAGAGTGGACTTCCATGTGCTGGACGTTCCTGCCGGGCTGAGAAATCACTTCGTTAGAACGTGCCATTCGGGAATGTACAGCCGCGCAGGCGCACCAAAAACGCATTGAACAGCGAAAGGAAGCCTGAGTGTGTAGACACAAGTTGTCGATTCGTCCACGTCATGTACGCAAACAGGTTGAAGTCCGCGAGGACGAGGATGGGCTGGGTGAACATGACAATGTCGTTGAAATCGCCCATGCCGGGGTATATCCCGTACGGAACGCCGAAGGGCGAAAATGTGATAGACACATTCATACGATCGATGTCTGCCCAGGTGACGGGGCCTGAACGGTTGTCAGTCTATCGTGGACCATAGCACATCGCTGGGGAATGTACATGTGGCGACAGTGAAAAGGTTCTCAATGGCGAGCCCGGGGAGGTTCGACAACGTAGTCGGAAACGTGGGGCAATCCGAGACGCTCATCGACATTGGGAATGCATTTGACTGTGGCTGTGAAGCGTCTCGCATTCAAACTCAATGCCCGAAGTGAAGGGACACGCACCATGATTAGGACGGCATTCCCGGGTTTTCAAATTGGATGGCCGGGTTTCCCGCTGAATATTGCGAAGCTATAACACGGCTATACACGCTGGCTCGAGAGGGCTGGAAGAAGATCTTATTGACGCCGAGAACGGGGAGACTGATCCCGATTACAATTAGGATCACACAGCGCACGATGATGGCGAAGATAGATTCGCCTCTAGAGCTCAGTCAGGAAGACCACTCAACTGTGGTATCATATATCTCACCTAACAAGCGGCTTCCCAGCGGACGATTCAACAGCACCATCCATGGTGAGCGATGCGTCGCTCGACAGCCACCCCAGAATTCCAGTTTCTGCTCCCAGAGTCTGTCGGGAGATGCGAGAACTGTAGCCGTTCGGAAGGACAACATGATGATCAACGCAATCAACGTAGGGAGGGCCAATAGGCTTAGCCCCGAGATGCGAAAAATCGTGAAACCGACGCCTGTGAAGACCGGTGAGGCCCCGAGGAGCAGAATTCTCCTACTGCTCACCAGCGCTCTCGAACACAAGTAGAAGCCAGTCTACTATGATCACACCAGAGAAGCGACTCAGGAAGAGACTGAATCTTGTGTTAGAAGAGAGTCATGTCCGTGGCTGCCAGTTGCGCACCTTGCTACATGATGTAGAAGAATGAAGAATGCAGCGCCAATGGTGAGAATGAGAGACCTGAGTGAAACATTGCCTGTGCTGAAAGACGCGATGGCCAAGTTTACCGGGAGAGTGAGCGAAAGGAGAAGGAGTTGAAGGACGTTAACCCGCAACGTCGGGTTGAAGAAGATAGAAGTCCAGCTCATGGGGGATGTAAAGAAAGTAACAATGGCCCGCTTCAAGTTATTAGATACCCAGGTCCAAATCTTACGGCATGGCGGGAGAATATCACGTTGATACACGTTTGTCCACAGCTCTTATTTTATTGTTACTCTCACTTTAGCGGCACCCATCTGACAGCGACACCGCTTCAGGCTATCACGATTGCGGGAGCTGTGCGGAGGCCGGCAATGGACAGTCTGGACTATACACTTGGAGCCCCTCCAAATTCCTCGAGGACGTCCTTTCGTACCTCCGAGGACTCTAAGTCTTGGTTTCCTCACCGATGGACCGTAGAATTCCCCTCGTTCTATTGGACCCCAACTAGGGATAATTCTTGGATAATTATATTTGGAAACCCCGATTCCAGCGGAAACCCCACTTTGCCGAGAACCCCGAGCAAATGTCTATTTGGAAACCCCTCGGCCATCTTGCCGGTAAGCAGCGGAGCTTGAATTCTGGATCAACCAAATGAAGCCACTGCACATAACACGTCCACAACATACTGGGCACCGACGCCTCCCATGAGTGAATTTTGACATATTCCGATACATTTGCCATATTCCTGAACTCAGTTTGCTTGCAAGGACATCTGGACTAGACATGCGGGTGGAGTTTATGGTGG
The DNA here is from genome assembly GCA_029378255.1 of Mycena rosella. Classification (NCBI taxonomy): domain Eukaryota; kingdom Fungi; phylum Basidiomycota; class Agaricomycetes; order Agaricales; family Mycenaceae; genus Mycena; species Mycena rosella. Next base: position 351,776 of record JARKIE010000051.1, read on the forward strand.
GTAGCTGTCAACCTATCGTTGATGCATGTGCTGTTTCCCGAAGAAACTGATTGAGGACACCAGCTCTTGAGAATATGGAGCTCAAATTACTGGCAAATTACCCCTTCCTGAGTCCGAGAGCTTGTCTGCGCCTGCTCCAAAGAGATCGCGGGTTGGCCACACTCACAAGTGCAGTCTGTGTCACCAGGAGGCACATAATCGAGCCAAATGCCCTCTCCAGAGCTAGTTACATATTTCCTATCAAATGGTACAACTCTTCTGATTCTCACCGGGAGCTAAACAAATGTAGCACGACTATCAGGACGATTCGACGACTTCCAAGTTGCGGGGAAAGGAATTGAAGAATTGATCCACGCATAGCCCCCATAAATCAAATAAAGACCGCGATGGGGCTTTGCGCGCCCCATCATTTCGATTGAAAAGCACCACAGTTTAGGCGCCGATGCAAGTGCCTTGGCAGTCCGAGTAAAATAAGGGTGGGAGTGCCGTATGTCTGGGTCGGAAATCCCAAATTTGGGGCTTAAAAGCCTTAGAGAATGCTCAGTTTTATAAAAGTAGAAACCTGCCTCCAAACCACGGCAGTGCAATACGTTCACTGCGTCAGCCATGCGTAGACATCGATGGTCTAGCCGTCGGAGGCCCTAGACCGGATCAAATCAAGCAACATTGATTGATCCGTCTAGGCCTCCGACGGCTAGACCATCGATGTCTACGACATGCTGAACCAGTGTCTGTCGGATTTTTCCGAGCCCTACCATCAAGCCAAGGGTAGAATCATACAAGTCGAATGTAGGCTTCAATCTCGCCAGGGAACATAAAACTCCTATTTCATCCTCCATTCGCTATATCAGGAGGGTATTATTCCGGCAAGAGGCGTAGTTGGAAGCCTTCATAAATAACGGTGCAGGTAGTCACTGCGTTCCGCCCCCCACTAGACTCAGGGTGAGTCTGGGTACATACAAGCAGCTACACGGATGCCTGAGTTTAGGTGGCTAGAACATGGTCTGTGTAGGTCTGTGTAGGTCTGTGTAGGTCTGCTTATCTACGCATAGCTGAGTGCAGGTGACTGGAGGTCTGCGTACATCAGGAAAAACCTCCATTGCAAATTGTTCAGAAAATGGCACAAATTTTTAGAAAATTTGCAACGACTCCAATTGTCAACAATTGTCAAAGAATTCTGAGCAGATTGTTCGCAAATGTTGGGATTGATCCAATCACCGGCTGCACCGCTCGTAAAATTTGATTCTAACCCTATGCATGGCTCGGGAGTTTATCAAAGTACCCATGAATCATGCCCCGTGTCGCTGAGGAGGCTGAATTCAGACTGAGTGGAATTCTGCACTTCTGATGTGCATCATCTTTTCACGAGGGGCCAACTGAGCCGGCCCTAATGTGTCAGGCGTAAGATCACCGCCGTGCGAGCTGCCACATGTGTTTCAAAGTGTGGTTTGTTTTGATCTCGTCACAACAACAGCAAATGTCTTTCTTCCTTTCCCCCCACCTCCCCTCTGCTCGCCGACTCCTCCTGCCTCCTCCATGACTTCTACTCACCTGTTTCGTGAACTCATGGCATAGACATGCTTGTAAATCATCTCAGAGGTGCTCACAGTGTGCACATTCAGTGGTCAAATGTCATGACATACTCATAGGCCCCAGGAACTTTGAGATCCTCCTCATGGAATCGGCACAGGGACCACTTCCCCAAGTACATCTTGACACCTGGGTGTGTTTTCGATTTTCCTAACTGTTCATATCACTTACGACAACACAGGAGGGTGTCATTTACTTGACCTTTCAGCAGGGTGCGTCGATTCCACGTCCACGCTGTCATTGAGTCTGCCATTGCGTCTGAGCTGCGTGACAGGATGTGTGATAATATCCCTCGCCTATCATTCGGCTGCTAACTCCTTTCCACAGGGCTGCCGATTCCACCGTCCACGCTGTCATTGAGTCTGCCATTGCATCTGAGCTGTGTGACAGGGTGCGTGATAATCTCCCCCGCCTGTTGCTCGGCTGCTAACTCATTTTGACCTGACACTTCATCTCGGACATCAGCGGCACGGTGCCCAGGTACGTGCTGTTGCCTCATCGTGTCTTGCCCGCCCCCTAACTCGTTTCAAAGGTGAGGCTGTTCCTCCATTGCTGCATCTGCACCCATACACCATTGAGAGCAGAAGTAATCCGGCCCATTAATTCATATGCTAGTACATTAGTTTCCTTGTACTCCATAGCTTTGAATTCAAGCTGCTTTTGTGTATCCCAGTGCGATGTTTGAAGCCATTCTACAATAATAATAAGCAATCAACACAAAATTTACACAGAATGGCAGAGAATGCACCACATTTGGTCGCAAATTGTTGTACAAATGGTACAATTTTTTAGGGACCTAAACAATTACACAATTTGCCAATTTTTGACAATTGTTCACAAATGTCGAGATCTTTCAACATTTGGATGAAATTAGTCACAAATGGCAATGGGGGTTTTTCCTGATGTAGATCTGTTTAGGTTATCGCCGGGTGTGTAGTTGCCTACACTAATCTGTGTAGGTCATTGCAGGCTTTCTTCACCTCCATGTATTGTGACATCAGTCGTAGCAGGCTTGAAGCCTAGACTGACCTCTGCATAGTTTTGTTTAGTTCTGTGTAGGGACCTAGCCTCAGTGCCGTTCACATACACTCACCTACATTGATATGAGTTTAGGGGGATGGCACCTCACGTCGCCGGGCCCCGGCTCACCAGATCTTACGTGTAGTCGGCTAGACAAGGGGCTGTGTAGGGGACCTACAACGAGCTGTCCACATCTGATAGCAGCTACGAGAGCTAGCCAGATCTGAGGTTAGGCGGCAGCGGAACACAGTGTCTGGGTCGATTTGGTTTCGATGAATCAAACCTCTAACCCACACAGAGAGTACGGGATCATCTAGAGTTCTCAGATATCTCCTTCATGGTACACCGCCAAAGTGTGGGCATGTCACCCACAGCTGATACGGTCAGGCGCCGGACACCTGTCGCAAAAAACTGATTGCCACTCTCTGGCCAGATGTTGGCCACCTGGAGCGCTCAGCTTTTTTAAGCAGCTGGCAGCAACCTGGCCACCCATTTATCTACCATGTAATCCAGGAGCCTGGGCTCCACGTAACACAAGATATTTTACAAGACAGCTGAAATTATTGTACAAATCCAGCAGGAAAACCCTCCTTTGATAATTCCCCAACCAAGTAAAACCAGCTATTGTCTGTGGCATCTTAGGTTTTTGAAGTTCAATGTTTTTGGCGGTCTTCGTCTTGAGAAAGCCATCTTTGGTTTTTAGGATCCTGGATTGCTCCAACCCAACAATCATTTATCCTTTCATGAGCCACATCCGAGTCGGTGCAAATAGATGCAGATTGTGCGTCGTGTTCGAAGTCAGGTTATTCAAACTCCGCTCCATCACATCACTGCTGTCAAGGTTGCCATGGCGTGATTCGATTGTTGGAATTTACAGTCACACAGGACTCGCAGCGAACACAGGGAAACAAGGATGTTATTCAGGGAAAACTATCAGTTGTATATAAGGTAAAGTAAGGCTGTAAAGGGCTGTAACACAGGATACAAAGGTGTACAAGGCTGTAGACAAGGCTGTAAGTAAACAGCTCCGTAGCTGTAGTAACAATCCAAATATGGATAGGACGCGTGACAGGCCTATTTCAACATCGATTGGTTGGTGTTCTTTCTTCTTCCCTCTCCTCTTCCCGCTCCCTCCACCCCTGGTTGTTTCTTCCAGCTTCAAGCATCAAGCCACAAACTCATGGCCTTTCATATCAAGCTCCTGCAAGTGTCATCAATCAGTCCCGGCCCGGTTTCCAAGCGCTAAGCACAAGGCCAAATTTCCCATCGCAAGCACCCGCAAGTGTCTGCCTTCAATTCATCAAGCTCCAAGCCTCAAATGTGTGGTTCAAGTGTCGGGGCCCCTTAATCGCCATCCTCTCCGGCGACGAGGGTGGCGTGATACTGGCATGCTGTAATCGATGATCGTGTTCGGCACGAAGATTGAGACGGACCACCCCGTCAAGTCCCAGCCGACCTCGCCCCGGGCGAGTGCCTCGTCAAGATCGAGTGCACCGGTAAGCTTCCATTTGTCGATGGTAGAACCGCGCTAACATACACATAGAAGGTCATCTCATATGCGGACCACATCACACCCATTCCCACGGGCTTCGACAGCAATGCCACCACAAGTATCCTCGCGGTACGCCTTTCCATTATGTGCCAGGGATCCTACTCACCTTCCTTGCTAAATCTGCAGGGCTTACCGCACGATCAAGTACAGCAACACCAGCACAGCAACTGGATCGTCATCCCTGGCGCCGGCGGCGGCCTCGGGCATCTTGGTGTGTACCGTGTATTGCACAATTCAAGTCTGCTGACAGTGGCACACGGCAGTGCAATATGCCAGGGTATGCAGCCTCCACTTGGTCGTGATCGACACCGGCACGGCGAAGAAGCGCTCTGCCCCTGTCTCGGCGCCGAGGCGTGGATCGACTTCAAGCACTGTGCCATGGTCCCCATCCCACCCTCCTCCCCCTTTTGCTGATCCCGCACGGGACGACGTCAAAGAGATCAAGCACCTCACCGACGGCAAAGGCACGTACAAGCTGTTGTGACCGCGACCACAGACGCGGGCTACAAGCAGGCGGTCGCGTATCTGCCGCGAGCGGGATGCTCATGGCGGTCGGCCTTGCCGGCCACGCGATGCTCAATGTGAGCATCATATGGTGGTATTCATAGTTTCCTCTATGTACCCTATTAGAGTATGAATACAGCATTTTAACCTCCTCCCGATGTGCGACCGAATTTGAGTAGTGAACCAGCAAAGATACATATGTATGTTTGGGTACTTGTAAGCTGGGGGCTCAGCTGGTCGCCAGTTCGAACTGGGTCCAGCATGGATTTATTCGGAATAATGCTGGCTGACAGCTTTTACCATGCTGATGCCATCCTCTAGCGACATGTATCAGGCAAGTCGTGTCCAGCTGGCGACGACGTGTCTGACCGTTGGCGGTGTATGATTCTCTCGCTCCTTGGCTTCCGAATGACCTCTAGTTTAGTTCGCTCGTCTTAGATTCTTCACGCTGCTGTGGGTCCAGGCACGTTTCTCTTCTCTTTCCTCCCACATACCGTTTCTTCTGCCACCCACCCACACCGCAATCACAACCGTTCAATGTACCGAGGAAATGCCCCCGTGGTCGTTCGCACTCGTACTATGACGAAGAGCTCGACACCCCCAATGGACCCACTCAGGCCAATGCCGCCAACGGTCCCAATTCCGAGTGTGTGCTGCTCATCTTTCCACTCGCGCGCATGCTCATAATTATAGACTTCAATTCCAGGGCCTCGGGCACGGGCGTGACGTTGGAGTAGAGTTTCATGCCACGTACGTCCCGTAAAATGCTCTATTTTTTCTCTGACGTGTCTGATAGTCCTGGATACCCTCGTTGAACCTCGCTCAATGTCGGGCCCAACTCTTACAATGTTCATTACGGCACAACAGGAGAACAAGAGAGCGGAGATGAGAGGCAAGTCCTGGTCTCCATCGTTGATTACGAATACTTATGTAATCATTTATAATCAATCACATGAGGTTTTTGAGACCTAGGTGAAAATGTCCCAATCTATTCGTGTAACAGATTTAGTGGCAGTGCTATTCTCTTCAGTGGCTGTGTTGAACGGTTGGTAGTGGCTGTCCTTTAAATTTCCTTCATTTATTGTGACTCGATAGTGGCAGTGCAGAAGTTACATAATAATAACGCTGTTTGTCGTTTAGGTTCGAACCTGCCAACTGTCACTTTATTTATTGTATCTAACAAACGGCCGGTCAATGGTAGTGAGGCACAAGAGGAACAGTCTAGAGAGAAGTGGGCTGTAATGTTAATGCAGCAAACACATTTCTTCTCCCCACAAAAGAGAGATAAAAAGGGATAGCCAACCCAGCGTTCAACGATCCACTTTGGTGTGTCGAGAATTGTTGACGAGGGTCGAGACAAGGACAGGTGCAGGCTGTCCGCGGTTAAGTGTCCAATAAGCGCCCCCAACTATCCATCTTCACCGAGCACCCAATTTTTCGTTGCCTGGAACACCTCTCGCCAAACAGGGCGTAGTGAGATTAGGCAAGGCAGCCTTTCGGGAAGAGCACAGCACTAAAAAATGTATGGGAGCAAGGAACTTGAACTAGCAACAAGTCGCGAGCAATTGCGAAACTTCAACGTAAAGTCCAGGGCAGAATACACCCTCCAAGTGGTCGCATCAGAAGCCATTTTGCTGTGCGACCACTACCCTTTTCTCAGCCGGATTCAAACAGATACTCAGAATATACGCAGCCCCGGAGGACGAGACCTGGGTAGTTATTGAGTCAATTATTGGCGGAATCCACCGCAGAAAGGAAACTCGCCCATGATTAGGAGATCTTTCCCAGTCTTCTTCTCCTGCCCGAACGAGCACCACATCATGAAATGACGCCGGCTAGACACACTCGAATTTGCTCAGAGGGCAAAGAATACCCCAGTGGAGGAAGGGCTTCCACATGGAAATTAGATGAGGGCAGAAGCCGGTGGACACGCCACCGGTTGGGCGTGAAAATATCGGGGACCTTCTGCCGTGTCGAATGAACTGTAGAAAATCTTACGCGAATAGGTAAGCATAGTTGGAGAATTCGGTGGAGAAAAGAGACCCGTCTTCTTGTTAGCAGAGAAAGGGTGAACGAGGCACCGTATATGGTAATATAGACCGGAGGTGCGGACCTGAGCAGCCCGCAAGTCCTCGGGTCGACTGGCAAAGCTAGTAGCACATCCGACAAATCGGACCAACCAAGGACTGGAGAAACCAGATACAAATGACGAGGACGAGAGCTGTGTCTTCAATAAAAGTGCTGAATCCGGAGTAAGTCACACTTGAGCGGACGGATCCCCAGGGTGGAATTACAATAGACACAGGATTGTTTCGTATCCACAGAGACTATGTTGTTGATTGACGGCCCCAGAATTCGACGCAGTGTAGGAGCCAATCGTCATTGAAGGATCCCTTGGGGAGCAGCAGATCGTCTGTGGTGGATTCATCGAAGGCATTGACTCGGGATACGGGATCCCGTCGAGTATAGAACGAATAAATGCGGTTTTGGACAGAGCGCGGAGCAACTCGTAGGCACCAAGGAGAGCTAGAATCACCGGAAGTCGTATTCCTTGAAGGTAGGGCCCCAAGACACAGCGAGCTGTTCAACATTTACCATCCCGAGGGAGAATTCAGGCGAGTTTTTAAACCGAAGTTCAAATCCTCCGACTGACTCTGAGTCTAGCAGATCCGAGGTATGTGGGATAGCAAGATGCGAAGCATAGAACTGGTGTTTTAGGAGCCCGAGATTCTGAACTCCACGCGAGGTAGGGCAGCACGGAGACTGCACCCCTGCGGTATCCGGGCCCTTGCGAGTGAGCTGATTGATCTCAGACATAGGAAAGATGAACTCACAGATGAATTAACACGGGGAGACAGACGCGAAACACGAATCTCCCTGAAAGGCTGAGACGCGCTCCCTGGCTTCATCCTCAATCAGTCGGAGGTGGTGAAAAATCACAGCAGCAGAGAAAACATCATACGATGCCGCTCCCGGATTTCCGGCCTTTCGTTCTGCGGCCCCAGGTAAGGCGCACTGGTTGGAGAAATCGTATCGGAACGGAAATATCAACCCAGCCAAACAAAGCGCTTGATTTGTGTCCGCTAAGCTGTCTGCTCCAAATTAGCAGGAAGCGGACCAAGTATGGGGGTGAACGCACAATTAGCCCAGCGGGTCGATCGCTGAATCCAAATGGTGGGCTGCCGGCGCGGACAAAGGACACGGGTTCGGACGACTGCGCACGGGCGGGGCCGTGGAGCGTCAAGAACAGATTGGGGTTCGTGCGCAGGATTGTATCGCCGGCACGGGGCAAGCATCATGTCTCCGACTCCGAGTGAAGCACACCTTTGCGTACGGGAGCCTCAGAAGGAAGATGAAAGAACGAGAACCACTGATTGATTGTAACTGGATGGATAGGACACAATAATCCATGGCAGATGAAAGATGAAGCGTGCATTGCCCTTCTTGTAATTCTTCAAGTGCTTGTCGAGGTGGGCGGTGCGCATCGAACTCGGGTTCGTTGTCCTCTTTCACCTCGGGTTCGGTTTCTTCTTCCGGCTCCGAGTCGGGTGGCTCAGATTCGTGGCTCGGAGTACTAGTTTCTCTGTTAGTGCCACTGCTAGTACTTAGTATCTCAAGCTGGGCCTGAAGACTGAAGACGGATGCCAGTGGTGGAAGTTCGAACACTCCGAGACAGTGGTATTCGAGCACTTGCGAGCGGGCTGGTGGATGTGGGCAGAGAAAAATAGGGCGCAAAGATGTGAACGATCCAGCCAAGATCCCAGAAACGAGAACGACCAAAGAACGACGAAGGAGCAGATCAGATCACTCGGACCGCTGATGCGAGTGACGCTTTTTTAATGCGTCCGCCGACGCCCAACATCACATTTATTTTTTCGCTCCAACTCCAATATTCAGACGGACTACATTCGTGCCAGTATGTGCATCAATTCCACCTGGAATATTTAAAAAACGGGCGCACGCCGCCGGTGACAAATGAAAGGGCGGGCATGTGGATAACGGCCCACGACCGCCGACATGAAGAAATCTGCCATGATTCCACAATTAATGAAGAGCAGTCATCCCAAGAGACGGCGCTCCGACCTCACTCGTGGTTTTAAAAATTAACCCCTTTTAAAAGCGGCTCATCCTTCAACCTCCTGCGCCCTCACAAGGTGAGCACGATACTGTATTATTACGATCAATTCGACAGTCACGGGTCACGGACCCCCCGTCGATGTCGAAATATGGTCGGGGTCACGGGTCACGGAGGGGTCTGTCGAATACAATTCCGTGTTAATTGCCCTACGGGCGGTGCCTGGACACCTGGGTTCAAAAGTGTCTATCGGATTCAAAATATCAACTCGTTTGGTTGCACAAGCAAAAGTATATCTAGGTTTCTGCGTGGGGTAATTGAATTATTGAATATAACAATAATACAGTAATCTCAGACTACTGGACCCCACCCACTGGTTTGCGCTAACTCCAGAACAATGATTTTTATGTCAGTTCTTCCAGCCAGCCCCCTGTGGGCGTGTGTATGAGATGCCTGCTATCTATATACATCACGAAACAACCGAGGCCTGGCCCGGAACCACAACGAAACATCGCAAGTGATAATATTAACGGAAGTGCGTGAGAAAGAACATAGCGGATTGTTCACCGGTCGGCAGGCGAGGTTGCAGGTCACACTAGGCTCGTTTCAGCCTCTATAGTCTGCCGGGCGTGAAATCTGAAGACAGTCATTCAGGTAATGTATACTATAGAGGCTGGAGTTAACGAGTACAGGCGAACCGAAGGTGCCTCGGAGTTTGAAACCGGTGATGGGGTGGTCTTCAATATCGCCAAAACAGGATTATTTTATCCGGGCTTCGTCATATCCTGAACACAAGCTCAGTATGAAGCTCTCAATTTTTTGAGGAGATTTTCCGATGAGATACGACTGTGTCCCGTACATTTCTTTTGCATTTGGCAAGTGATGATGAAGTGATGGGTTGCTGCGTTCGGGTTTTGTTCGGATCATTATTTCCAAAACTCCGAGGCAGCTCATACTCACCTGTACTCGTAAATCTAAGCCTAGGTCACACAGGATTGAGGTCTGCACTCGAAGGTAGAATAGATGTAGTTGATCCTAATGAGACCAGTCGAAAATCTTCAATGTGAACGGAACTCCGACGTAAACGGAACGGGACAAACAAGACACGCGGTACATAATAAAGGAGCTATGTTAGGTACCGGGAGAAAGATGACCCCCCGGTGGCTGTACCCAAAATTACTATATATAGTAATAAAAGTTCAGACAAGAACCCGGAACACTAACGTGTCCAGGCATTTTCGTCACGACCAACCCAAATTTCTCTCAACCATACTAAAAACCTAAATTTTGCGTCTCGGATGTCGAAATTTCGAAAGGTGTCACGCCAAAATTCGGTGGTTGTCGAATTGTCGAACTGGTTTTTTGGGTCACGGATCACACCCCCTGTTGAATTGATCGAAATAATACAGTACCCCCCGCCCTGCGCCCAGACCACCCAACAGTGCCCTGAGTCCAAAAACCGTTCACCGCGGCGTCCAATATGGACGGGCGGCGTATGTCGGGGGTGTCAGCAGCGGCAAGACATTGCTTGCGTCGAGCGAGGGCTAGAGTAGAGCACGAAGCGCAACACGATTTCCGAAGCCTATTACCGCGTTGATGGTATGAGAGCTAGATGTGCGGTTCAGCGACAGTTTTTGCCATTTTGTATCAAGTAATTGCGCGCACAGTGTTGATGACGAAATTTTCCGTAAGAGAAAAGCACGATAATCTAGTCTGCCAGAATCAAGGATCAATGCACAAAAGAAATGTCTACGCACGAACACCGAGACAATTAAACGGCCGGTTTGAGGCTCAATTGGCTACTAGGACAGCAGGATACCAGTTCCTGATTCACCCGTCCCTGCGAAAATTACGAGTCTTTCTTTTATTCAATCGACACCCAATGCTGAGTTTTCAGGACAAGAAGCAGTGAGAGGTGTCACCTATAGAATGAAGGTGGGACTGCAATAAGAACCTGAATTGTCATAGTATTTTCCAAACCTCAGGTGGCGAAGGGTCGAAAGAACTGGTCCTACACTGGGAATTACTTGTACCAGCATAGAACGGCCATCAAAACTGAACTCCACAGGGTTCGGAGTATGGCGCAAATTTTGATGAGTTGAAAGACATGCCAGCATATTCGACTTCCAGGCAATACTTATTGGGTTTTTGTAACAGGCTGGTCAGGGTTAATCGTTATTTAAACATTGGGTGACTTCCCGTAAGGTAAATCTACGGGACAGTTTCCGATAATCGCGATGATCAATCAAAATCGTCTCAAAACGTATGTATATTCGACGAGCAAAAAAACGATTGGGGGGGTCGCAACCCCTCCTCCCGATTCTTATTGTATTCAGGCATCAAGTTGAAGTCAAGGATCGGTTAAAATTATTACATGGTGGTAAAACTCCGGATTCCGCTGCAGTGAGATGCCAGTAAAGCGACGTGAGATGGTTGCAAGGGTCTCAGCACCAGTGGTTTCTGGGCTCAAAGAGAAAGAAGTAATGAGAGAAAGAAAACATAAGTGCGAGTTTGCCGGGCCGGGACGCGGTTATTACCCCCAAGTTCTCTTACTGAACAACGTAGATTTCTCCACCATCGTAGGGACCATCTTTATGGTGGCGTGGGTCGCGGACCTCCTCCTGGGTATGTGGCTTGCGCCGGATTTACGTTCCGTCACTGACAGAAATAGTAGGATCGGCCCCACTGTGCATTCAATGTGCTCAACTTTCACGGGCCGAATCACGGCGCCGACAATTCCATCCAACACTCGAGAACAGGCTATCAGCCGCCCCTCCGGGAGAACGACGAGGACTTGACCTCTCTCCTCAGGTCGATGTCATTAAAGCAAGACCGACTTGAAGACGAAATTCGACAGCTCAAGAACAGCAATGTTGAACTCAAGAACAGCAATACCGATCTTCAGGCAGCCGTCGCACGTTCTGCACAAACTGCCTCTGATCGTGGCAATCTTCCGTCGCGCGGAACAATTCTCACCAACAAGAAGGCCGCCGCTCGAGGCACCAAGCGTGGGACTCGAGTTGTAGAGCCACCGCTCGAGCCCCAGTGTCCCTGAATCCAACATTCAAGTTGCGCCGCTGAAGATTTCAGTCAACCTCGCTCTCGATGTCCCGACAGAGCTTAAAGCGGAGTTTGAGAGCGTCATCAAACGCGCCAAGGCAACGCTCCAGGTGCGCCGTTCCTTTATTGCTACCTACCACTTATTCAACGTATCTTTGAGGAGGAGGTTTCCCGCACCTTACGTGATACCGTCGGAGTCCCCGGAAAGGAGTGGCCCGATCTAGTCTGTTGTTAACCGCGCCACCGCGTATCGGTCGCGCCGTTATTACATAATCATCGGAGTTTCAATTTGACATGCAACCACTCTGCCCTTCAGGTAGCTCTGGGTACAAACAATAAGAGAGAAGGTCTCTTTCATTCTCATTGCCAAGAGAGCTGTGTCTCAAAAACTGTGAATCTGAGCCCATCTCCGTCCAAATCATTTTCTCGGGCTTTTCCGCTTGCCGGGCCATCAAATTCGGCATCAAGCTTCTGGAATTCTGCCACCACACGCTCGCTGAACAAGTTAGACTTTTCATCTGTCTAAATGGGACCCAAGTCTCAAATCCAAAGAAAACATGCCCCCAAGACGTGTTTGGGTTTCGAAAATTGTGGTGATTACATAATAGCGGCGCGGCCGATCACTCGATCAACCTTACTGACAGACTATAACAAACGAGGTATGAGTTGAGAATGTTATAGCGTCTGTTTATAAGAGACTAGGCCCAATCTCACTGTGCCATGCTGCAACGAGATTACCGGGGAAGTTTATCTCAACCCGGTGTTCGAGTTCACTGTAGCGCATACTACGAGCCGCAAACTGTTCCTTGCCGTCGCGAACCAAGTTGAATCTCAATTCCAAGTGCGTGTTTCACAATTTTAGATCAAAATCTTCGCTCAACTGTGTTAGGAAAACTCTTTGCCATCGGGCCTCGACCACAAACAGCTCGACTTCAAGTGGGACTGCGACCTGGTTTACGAGATGTCGAAGACTTCTTTTCGATCTTGCAAAGTTCAGTGGCGCCGACAGACTGACGTAGCCACCGCCGCGAAGGAGAAGATGAATCAGCAGATGAATAGATGGCAAGAACGTCGTATTGCAGTATGAATTCTCTTTTCTCCGGTGATCCAGCGACACTGATATTGTATTGCAGAAGTGGGGCGGTTAGATAAGGCCGTCATCCCATATGCCGCAAAGCTTCGTGTGTCTCCTTAAGATGTCAGAAAGGCGCTTCTACATGAGCAGTACATATCCGATGAGGCCTCGGGCCCAGAGGACGACGACGATACCAGCAAAGCAGTCTGGAAAACATGGATGGCATTTAAGCACGGGTACGACAACGGTTCCAGCAACGGCTCTAACCGTGGGGTTGTTGAAGTTAAGCCTTTCTTGGAAGTCATGAAATGTGACTGGCGCGCTGAAGAGGTAAGTAATCTCGTCACGATTCTCCTTGATCCGCTGTGATTCCGCTCCAGATGTCAAACAACTTGCACGCAATGGCAAAAATTGTGTTCGACGCCCTTAACCAAGCAGAAGGAAGACTTCCATTACGTCCGCATCCGTGACACAGACCGCCAGTCCCCGCATATCCCGGAACGTGTACTGTACAATTTTGGAATCAACAGAGTGTGGTTTGAACAGTATAAAAATCATCCTGACTGCGCCAGCCTGCTCAGCAACTGGGACAAGTACCCTGACGCCGAAGGCTTCGGGACCAACAGGCGCCCAGCGGCGGCAACAGACACCGGTGTAATTGAGGTCGGCTCTGATCTTGAGAGCAATGCTGGGGTGGAGTTGAATGATGGGAGGACTGAATTTTTTCTTTCTAATACACACATAGAGCTAGTTACTATTCTCGTTGTTAGCTATCTCATCGGACTCGTTAGCAAATAGTGAAGTAGGAAATGGTAGAGAGGTCGGAAACTGTTAGTTATCATCAGCATGGAATATCAATGAAATAGATTCCTTGCCACTCACTCGATCCATCGTAGTGGTGATCCATAATTTGGGTTCAGTGTGTGTGATTGTACCGTGGGATATCTGACATTGAACCTCATTCAGGGGTATAATGAGAGGTCTAGAGCCCTCATCTTCCGGATTTTCATACGCCTGGTATTCCCAGGTGTTGATGCCTAACTCTGGGCTACGTTGGATTACAGCGACTTGCGGAACTTAGGGCGCGGCCAAATTTTCTTCCATTTTAAGCTGTTTTTGATGGTTTTGACCAAATCCATCGCCCTGAGCTCAATTCTTTATGTATCTACATAAATTTTATATGGGCGGATTCGCGCTGCAGTTCCGCAGGAGGTGTGGCGCTCTTATTTTCTTTATTATTATTTTAAAAAATGCAGTATATAATTTCGTAGTTTTTGATCAGGTCCACTCCTGTATGGGGAGACAACCCGCTGCTGGGCGCCTGTTGGTCCCGAAGCCTTCGGCGTCAGGGTACTTGTCCCAGTTGCTGAGCAGGCTGGCGCAGTCAGGATGATTTTTATACTGTTCAAACCACACTCTGTTGATTCCAAAATTGTACAGTACACGTTCCGGGATATGCGGGGACTGGCGGTCTGTGTCACGGATGCGGACGTAATGGAAGTCTTCCTTCTGCTTGGTTAAGGGCGTCGAACACAATTTTTGCCATTGCGTGCAAGTTGTTTGACATCTGGAGCGGAATCACAGCGGATCAAGGAGAATCGTGACGAGATTACTTACCTCTTCAGCGCGCCAGTCACATTTCATGACTTCCAAGAAAGGCTTAACTTCGACAACCCCACGGTTAGAGCCGTTGCTGGAACCGTTGTCATACCCGTGCTTAAATGCCATCCATGTTTTCCAGACTGCTTTGCTGGTATCGTCGTCGTCCTCTGGGCCCGAGGCCTCATCGGATATGTACTGCTCATGTAGAAGCGCCTTTCTGACGTCTTGAGGAGACACACGAAGCTTTGCGGCGTATGGGATGACGGCCTTATCTAACCGCCCCACTTCTGCAATACAATATCAGTGTCGCTGGATCACCGGAGAAAAGAGAATTCATACTGCAATACGACGTTCTTGCCATCTATTCATCTGCTGATTCATCTTCTCCTTCGCGGCGGTGGCTACGTCAGTCTGTCGGCGCCACTGAACTTTGCAAGATCGAAAAGAAGTCTTCGACATCTTTTAAACCAGGTCGCAGTCCCACTTGAAGTCGAGCTGTTTGTGGTCGAGGCCCGATGGCAAAGAGTTTTCCTAACACAGTTGAGCGAAGATTTTGATCTAAAATTGTGAAACACGCACTTGGAATTGAGATTCAACTTGGTTCGCGACGGCAAGGAACAGAGTGACTTCCTAAACAAAATCATACAAAATAGAGGCATACAATTTCTTCCACATGAAACCACTCTCATCGCCATCGAGGGGACTAAAGTCCGATTCTTGCATCCAGGCAACCATAGCCAGTAATGTGTACTCGGAAGCAGGAGCTCCCGGTTGATGGTGTAACGAAATAGCACGAACTTTGCAATTATTGTTTGAGACCGCACCACTGCGGTTGGATCCGCATTTTTCGCAACTGTGATGCTTGTTGTCTGTGGATGGATCCGATACGCATACGAGGCCCTCAAGGCAGAAGCAGCAGGGGCACAGTTCCCGCACGGCTTGTACCACCACCGGCGCGGCGGTACTTTCCCTGCTTTCAATGTGGGTGCATTCCACGGCAAGGGGACGCGCAGACCGATTTCGCTCGACAACGGCATCTACAACGCGATGCTCGCTCGCCTTGTTGCGAACACCCACATCAACCGCATGGCCGTCTACGGCAGCTGTAAGTAAGAGCCTTTGCTGCCGCCCTCTTGTCGCTGACCACCGCGTCAGCTGTCTTGGTGCTCTGGGCTCCATGTGTCTACAACCACTACCACGAGCGCGACGCCAAGCTGCGGCAGCACTTCCCTCACCTCCCGCGCCTGTTCGCCAAATCTGTTTTCTCCTGTGCGGCATTCAACTTTGGTCCTGATGTCTGGACCTTCAAGCATTGCGATGGGCAGAACGCACCCTTCGGCTGGTGCCCCGTGACCGTGCTCGGAAACTTCGATCACACAAAGGGTGGCCATCTAATACTCTGGGACCTCGAACTCATCATCGAGTTCCCAGCAGGCTCGACCATCCTCATACCCTCGGCGACGATCATCCACTCCAACACCCCGGTCGACATGGGCAAGGGAGAGAGAGGAGCGCGCATCCTTCACGCAGTATACCCCCGGCAGGCTCCTCCGCTTTGTGGACAACGAATTCCACATAAAGAGTCAATTTGCGAGCGAAGATCCAGCAGGTTACGCGAGGATGTGCGAAGAAAAAGGCACATGCTGGGAGATGGGCCTGGGCTTGCTCAGTACGCTAGATGAGCTTTTCGAACCGGCATAGAACTGTACAATAACAAAATCCCTGCCCCCCAATGGATAGCAAGGGACAGCCTTCATTCGTCTGCACGCATCTTTAGGGTAGGCCTCCGCATTAATTCAACCTATACAATGGTGCAGTCCGTGACTCTTTTAAAACACACTAAGACACCTGAATACACCAAACGTCCGAATTGTACAAAATAAGAGACCAAGACGTAAAAAGTGCTGAAAAAAAAGAAAAGGGGGGTACTATAAATGCGAGTTTGCCGGGCCGTGCCGCGGCCTTCACCCCCAAGTACATAACTCCGCGGCAGTCTGCCCAGCCGCTTAGACCCGAAAGTGATCTAACGGCCGGCTGAACTCAGTGACACACTGCAGGCACCATAACCCGACCTCGGCGGCTGGACCCTTAATGCGGCATATGAAATACCATCCTCTTGCCAGGAGTAGCAGTAGTCCTGGGGTGGACCGCATTGATCCTACAGTCTTCTTGTTCTGCACCATCCCGTCCGGCGAACATGAGCAGACTCAGGCAAGTCATTTCCTCCATTGGCGCAGAGATCGGCAACGCGGTACCATAGTGGTGGAAAAACTGCACAGAAACCAGAGGCACTGCCAGACCTCCTGGAACACCGTGGGCGGAATAGAGGCAGAGCATAAATTGTGAGAATGGGGGTATTCACAGAGGAGGGGAAAAGCGGGGAAGAAAGATCAAGATAGTTTATTCCAAGATGTAGGAGGGCTTTTATACCTAGGGAACAATGTAATATACAAGTACAAATAGAGACGTTGAACAATGCAGCGTACAGTGTTTCAGACCAGCTGAACCTGTGCATGTCGCAACACTGCTGTGCATCTCCATGCCAGCTTCACAACATGCAGTGCATCACCATGCCTGTGTTTCCACAGCTACAGTCATTCCATGGTCCTTGCACCGCATTTTTTTTAATTCCCATTTTTCATCTTAAATGGGATTTTTTTGATGAAACCAAGTATACATATCAATGATACAGCTATGTAAACCTTGGTGCTGCAAAAATATTCATGAGAAACAACCGGTTTTCAACATTTTGAGGCCAATCTTGCAGGGCACATTTTCAGTCATCACTGGTCCTTGCACATCGGCACAAAGCCAGCCAGTAATTCATGTTCTAAGCAAAGGGAGGCCCATGTCTGAAACAGATAACATTCCTGGTCCCTCATATGCTGTCACATGAGTCCATATTGTCCTTACCTGTTCCTCTCACTCATATCTCAACTTCAGCCCATTTAGCTGTAGACCTCATTGTGTCCACCACTTGTTGTGTTCTTTTCTTCATCTTTTTTTCATGGAACCTCTTCCTAGGCCTCACACTACATTTCCATACTGGTTATAAAATATTTGGGTTTGTTTGCACCTCACGTGAACATGATTCAGGATGGATTTGTTCCTCCTCTATGTCCCAACCACCCAATGGCCTCAGATTTTTTGTGGAGCAAAGACATCATTCAGAATTATGATTTGACTTCCTCAACATATTTTTTAGGGTCTGCCTTCAGGTGAAATTCAATGATTGATGTGAATTTGGGCCATGTTGCCATAATTGTACAACCATCGGATACCCAAAGGGCTTGAGAAAAATGGAGAATGTGATGGGCACACATATGAAGGGATCCGCCTGAAAGACTGGACCAAAAACATATTTTCTGGGCCCAGAAAGAAATCATGTGCAAGGACCAATGATTGTGCAAGGACCATGGAATGACTGTATGTATGTGCAACGTGTCGGCTTGCAATTATTCCAACATAAATAGAGTTGAGGGAGACCAGGGCTTTGGTCAGGGAGTTTATTGTTTCAGCAGAAGGCGTTGCCATATCGAGCTGTTGCGGGCTTGGCATTGCCGCGGGGTTTTTATTTTTTATTTTTTTATTTTTTTATTTTAGTGGTACATCATCGGCCGTGAGGCCGATACCGACCACATGCAATTAACAAGGTTAACCCGTGAGGTCGTGTAAGCATGAAGGAACGTGCCCTTCAAAATAAGGAGAGGGCGGACCACC
Organism: Mycena rosella; assembly: GCA_029378255.1. Lineage (NCBI taxonomy): Eukaryota > Fungi > Basidiomycota > Agaricomycetes > Agaricales > Mycenaceae > Mycena > Mycena rosella. Next base: position 369,974 of record JARKIE010000051.1, read on the forward strand.
CCCAGGAAAATGCTTTTTATGCACGCGGCAAGGAATGTTGCAAGTGTGGGACTTATGTGTGCTCTAATTCAAAGACTAGTACACGCTCTCGTCCCCTGGACCTGGGGGTACGGATGTTGAGCGGTACCTTCTAGGCACTATACCCACTAAAACCCTGGGTTCTCTCAGCCAGTTGTCTGGCAGTTTGTGTTCCTCAAGCAGGATGTGGTGCCATGTCTTGAGGACTAGGGAGGGAAGCATCTTCCTCTTCCCTCGGGGAGCAAATTCAGTGCCCATGAAGCAGTCCATTTCTAGGCGAGTGTTCAAAATGTGGATCCAGCGATTTTGGATTTCATTTCTTGAGTGAACTTTATCTTGTATAACGCGTTCGCAGCGGAGTTTCCATATTAGGAACGCAGATTCGGAGATCAGCATCCGGAATAGCCGGTTGACACCCGAGGGATCCACCCTGCTTTCCTTCTCAAAGGTCGCCATGCAGCAACCCAGGACATTGCCGCTGGGTTGAGATTCACATAATACACCGGAAGGAGTCCGATTAAGAGGTCGACGGGCATGTCCTTCCTTGAGACCTCCAGGAACATAACATCGTCGAGGGAGCCATTTCCAGCGCGCTGCGCAATGCCCTGAGGACGCATGAGATCAGATGTACATACAGCATATGTTGTATGAGTTACCTTAACGAGTGAAGGTAAGGCGGCGAGACTGTTGAGGTCCAGAGCCGGATGCATCGCTGAGGATAAGCTGAGAAAAGAGAAGATTGAGGGAAGAAGGAAAAAAGTGATGCGGCTCGGTCTAGTCTGTTGTTAACCGCGCCACCGCATCTAGGTCGCGCCGTTATTACATAATCGTCGGAGTTTCAATTTAATATGCAATCACTCTGCCCTTCAGGTAGCTCTGGGTACAAACAATAAGAGAGAAGGTCTCTTTCATTCTCATTCCCAAGAGAACTATGTCTCAAGAACTGTGAATCCGAGCCCACCTCCGCCCAAATCATTTTCTCGGGCTTTTCCACTTGCCGGGCCATCAAGTTCGGCATCAAGCTTCTGGAATTCTGCCACCACACGCTTGCTGAACAAGTTGGACTTTTCATCTGTCTAAGTGGGACCCAAGCCTCAAATCCAAAGAAAACATGCCCCAAGACGTGTTTGAGTTTCGAAAATTGTGGTGATTATATAATAGCGGCGCGATCACTCGATCAACCTTACTGACATACTATAACAAACGAGGTACGAGTTGAGGATGTTATAGCGTCTGTTTATAAGAGACTAGGCTCGGTCACATCATTGATGCGCCTCGCCGTCAATTGACCCGAATAGGCAACTCTCCCACAACTTTGGAAGTTCCGCCGGTGAGCGGCTCTGAGTGAATGCTTAATGCTCATATCCTCAAATATTCAGCTAGGCGCGTTGTTTCGATGTCCAAGAGATGACTTTGGTTAAATTGAACACTTGAGTCAGATGGTCTTGGAGGGTCGGAATCTCTAGTCTAAATACAACACGAGAGGTACGTGTAGTGTCTGTTTATAAGAGACTACTCTAAGGTAGTTCCGGCCGTCGGACAAAATTTCTGAACCGTCCACGGCACAAAAATATGGCTGTCTATGGCACGTCTTCCAAGGAAGTCCAACCCGCGAACAAATCCCAACTGGCCTGCAAGGAAGAACGCCTTCCCTCTGCTGCAAGCGCCTTTCGCTGTTCGAGGACGGCTTTCATTGCCTGTCTGCCTCCGGGGATTCGATACCCTGCGCGCGACAATATCGAAGGGTTTCAATGCTCTGCAAGGATTCAGAATGCCGCGAATGCGAGGGCTTCCTCCGATGGTCTCCCATTAGCGATGGAACTGGAAGCGGTATTGCATTTGTAGAACTAAGATAACAGAAGATACAATACCGAAATATAGAACACTACTCCTGCGACCCCGAGTGTTCATACGGGGGCGGCAGATGCTGGTTCACGTGCGCTTCGAGAATCGCGAGGCGATCCTCGAGGAAGCGTTCGCGCGCAGACGACGCCATCGTGGACTCTCCGCCTGGGAGCTCGAGAGCTCCGTGCGGCTGCCAGTGGATGTGGAGCGCTGCATCCGCTGTACGGCGGTGCTTCCGTCCCGCCGTACGGCGCGTACGGGAGCGTGCTCGTCGACTGCCCCGGGTGGTCGTGGCCAGCCCGTTTCGTCTGCAGATCATCGTAAACCCAGGTACATGCGGAATCCAGGGAGACAGATAGAGCGAGACGTACACTGCTTAGACGCCACGGGGCTCATAGCGCTCTGCACGGGAGAGGTGCCGCCGTCGTCGTCACTGTTGGAGTTACGCGCGGGCGCGTGGGTGGTGAACGGTACCACATAATTGGTGCGCACACGTATGGGGTGTGTCTTGTGCTCCGCGTCGCCGAGTGCGTTTTCGCGGGCCTTTTTGCGCTGGCGTAGCAGGAAAAAGAGCCCGACTCCTATGAGGAGTGCGCTTCCAACGGCGCCGACGACGCCCCCCGCGATGGACCCCGTGTGCGATTTGATGCTCGTAGAAGCACTGCAATGAAATCAGTCCGCAGGAGGGAGTGCGGATGGGCCAGTACTCACCTAGCCATTCTGAGTGCGAGAAATGAGTGATTTAGGGAGGGGACCAATATCAGAAGAAACGGACGCACGCACTGTGATGCTGATGCTGGGGCATCTGTGACCCCTCGACCGTCACGATAGCGTAGTCGAAGAGCGCGCTCGTCCCATTTTTTTGGTGCCGTGGAGCGTCCATGAAACGGTGTGGTTGGCACCGCCCGAAAGATTGGCGGCATGATAAAAGAGCGAATTGAAAACAAATTGGTCGGAGCCCGCATAATAGTGGAAGGCGTCAGCTGCCGCCTCCATTGTGGGCGAGATGTTGACCGGGTCAGCTAGGTCGATGCCGTAGATGTACACCTCCGTTCCTGAACACCCATGAATACTCGCTTCGGCTGTGGATGCTGATGGCGGGACGAACCTTGGAACGTGAACGTCCCCGAACTCCCGTTGTTCCCATCGTGCCACGTCTGGTCATATATCTCTACCGTGCCGGGCTGCGCCGAGCAGCCGGCGCATGGATGGCTCGGCGTAATAGCCGTTCACCTGGGCGTCGACGTGGACTGCGCGAACGTGAAAAAGGTGCTATTCGCGTCGTCGATGGTGAGGTTCGTGAGCGCGGCGTTCACGGTCACGGGAAAGGTAAACAGCAGCGCCAGCGCGGCGAGAAGAGGGCCAAACGATTGAAAGAGCGACATAGGAGGGGGAGAAGGGAAGAAGATTTGCGAGCAGTTCAGCAGGCCGATCACATCATCATGTGCTCGATCGCATAGTTTCAAATTCAATTGTAACAGGTCGGTTTCAGAGCTCCAAGCTACCACAGTAAACAGGGTCGAGCCAGCGTCGGGCCGCTGCGCTGCTGATATTTCTCCGTGAGGAATGGCGATGGTGGCCCTGAATGGGATGTTGAAAATTGGCAGGACGCGAGCAGGAGGTCTGGTTTCCTTGGATCCTCCGTCGATAGTTCAGTGAATCCCTGACGTCAATTAAATGAAATGGCAACACACCGTTTCACCACGCGGTCGATGAGCCATGCAAACCTCAATTTGTGGTGCCAAATTTCAAGATCCGCTTCAGGCCGCGCACAGTCGCGCTGCTGGCCCTTTAACCCAAGGGAGGAGAGGGTTGAATACGCAAGACATTTAGCGGAGGCAAAAATCGGGACTAACGATGGAGATTCAGCTGTCTGACCCATCAGAGCGAGGGAAGAGGAACCTACATGACACAACGGGCTTGAGGAATAGCGTTAGCTCGTGGCGATTTGGCTATTCGGGGTGATACCTAGAAAATATTCCTGACACAAGAACAATTTCACCAGGCAAGTTGTGACTGTGAAGTGTGTCCAGGGCTCAGTCTGTCATGTAAAAATCACATCTACATTTTTGAATTCTTTAGAATTACCCTCTGACACGTCGAGTGGCGAAAGAGAAAATTGCAGTCACTGCGGTTACAACACATGGAATGTGACTGATGGAAATAAGACGTGTCGTGCGACGCGTCAGAGGGTGATTCTAAAGAATTCAAAATGTAGATGTGATTTTTACATGACAGACTGAGCCCTGGACACACTTCACAGTCACAACTTGCCTGGTGAAATTGTTCTTGTGTCAGGAATATTTTCTAGGTATCACCACTGACGACACAAATTTACGTAGTAATACCCGTTATATTCACTATCCTAGGAGGCCATCCGCTGCGAATTACACTGAAGTTTATCGTATCAAAATGGTTCGTGATTCAAGACAGTATAACCATCTCTGCAGCTGTCCTATCCCAAAAATGCGCTGAGAGGTTGGTTGTTGCGTCAGGAAATAGGCTTATGCACCGCGTTTACAATCTGAGGCGTCCATCCGCTGCGCATTTCAAATGCGAATCAAATGGTCCAACTTCCATGGAAAACGGCCCACATCCGGGCCCGGGGCAGCTGTTCTAGTCAGAAAGTGCGCTGACAGTGGATATCTGGGTGCCAGAGATGGAGTATGCATGGTCTCGAGACAAATCCAGGGTGCCATCCGCTACGCATTTCAAGCGCGGATCGAATGGTTCAACTTTCAGAGAAAACGGACACGATTTGAGGCCGGGGCGGGTGTTCTAGTCGAAAATGGTCTAAACAGGCCCAAAATGGAAAAAAACCGCCCGCGCCCTATGTTCCGCAAACGGCTGTAAGGTAGCTGATTGATTCCGACCCGTGTATCGCTCTGTAACAACCAGCAGTTTCGTATGTCTCAAATACAACAGTGTTTAAGCACAGGCTCGATTTATTGGATGTTGTACTGGTCATGTTCGATCACCACACAAGTAGCTCGCACTGCGTACACTTTCACCGGCATCTGATGTTCATAGCCGTTGTGTCTATACAAGCACGTCTGGACTTTAATTACATCCCTGACCTTAAAATCCGAAATCCTGGACTTTAGGCTGTAAGTTTGGACATAGGGGGGGGGGGGGGTATATTATATGTATATGGTGACTCAGATCTTGCATAAGCAGCTATGTTGCACGGGGATGAATTTGATGCATGGGTTAGCCGCAGACGGGAAATGCAGTATCGAACTGAACAAGCAGTCTGTGGTCCAACTATCAGCTAACACGTAGCATCCAGTGCTCACCTGCAACAATATTAAGAACACTCCGACGAGAACACGATCACTCACATTATGGGGGTCCAGCTCTTTAACCACGAGTTGATTTAGAGCGTCGGCTTGCATAATATGCAATACATTGTCCATCACGCTTCTGGCGGGAGATTGCAGGGAAATGGTGTGAAGGGGCTGAATAATGAGTTAGCCAGTAGTAGTGTGATCAGCAGTTAGACTCACGGTGCCTTCGGAACTCATGCTCCTGAACTGGATACCTGCAATTTGCCCAGTAATCCAAACACACTGCGCATTGAACTGAGGATGATATTGAAAGCAGTTGCCGGCCAAGTCGGAAAATAGAAAGCAGGTTTCAAGCGCTTGGCATAGTTGGGATAGTAGGACCATTATGTGTCGGTGCTCAATGCCAGGCTTACGGCCTCAATAGGTTCATCAATAGGTTGAGGGCTGTTGAGATAGGATCATTTCACTTTTGAGTTGATCGAGGCCGTGAAGAGCAAATTCAGGGCAGATTAGTATGAAATACTCAAAGCAACGGACATTGGCATTCAACCGAGTTTGAAGCGAGTCATATACATTTGTGAGCGCTCTCGTCGTCCGACCTGCGTCCGACCTGAACAATGTCGCCGGGTCGATTCACGAGACGTTACTGAGTGCTTGTTTACTATTTCCGAAGCAGATCGTGACAGCAGCGCAGGGAGATTGCATCGTAAATACAGACCTGAAGAATGGCCAAGCTGCGTCACGGTGAGTGTTACGGGCCAAAACATGGGAACCGGGGCAGCGCAGTTGTCGAAGCCATTCCCCATCGCGATAAAGATCTTACAGCGGAGAAGGGAAAAGACGAGTATAAAGATGCCGAGGGGAGATTTTCTGATGGCATGTGGATGGCGCGATGGGGGGAGCTGATTAGCCATGCCAGAAGATAGGCACTGTAATGATTTGTCCAGTAAACGAGGACCGAAAGAAATGTTCAAAGAGGAAAACTTACATATCTAACAATCCCTGCGCGCTGCTCGGCAACTGAAGCCTGCGGGTTCAAACACAAGTCGTGTAAACGGTGCATATCTTCCAGTTATAATGCCCGTGCTGACTGCGAAACTTCCCCAGCCTTTGCTTTGGTTTTTTTAAGGCCATCATGAGCCGCGAGACCTCCGGAGAACGCGTCGGAAGGCCGCGCCTGTGGCAAAGTTAAGCCTAGGGAATTAAGAGACGAAAAAGAAAATACCAGGCTTTGGTGTCTTCGTCCATGCGCCATTCAATGGTGCTCTCGTTAGGTCGAACGGTCCGATACCACAGGGTTAAGGCTGCTCTCGTAGAAACCGCCGTTGAGTACTAAAATCAGTGATGGTCAAAATCAAGCTATTAAAAAACATCTGACTGAAATTATACCTTGCGACCCTCAAATCACTCCTTAACAGGTCCGCATTTCTGGGCGATGAAAATGTTGATGTCTCTCGGAGTCTATGCTGACACCTCCTTAGGTTTCCATGCAGAGTTTCGCCTTAGGTGGTACCGAAGATATGTTTTAATAATTCTGTACACAGAGTCGGTGTCGGTCGGAAATACTTTGAAAGAGAAGGTCAGGATCTTGCCTAACGTGCCCAGATCTTGTTTTATCTGTAATGCATGCCTTCGCGATACGTGCTGCAAACAGCGCGGCCTGGTCGGAGCTGTCATCTTCGGGGAAGTCCTCCATATTGTCGGCCATAAGGATGTGGAGGTGTTCCTCAATTGAGTCCGAGTCTTCCAGATGGAGTTTGAAAGCCTCATCGGAAATCTACGGAGCGACAGGAGACATTAAAGAGAGCTGAGACATGTCGAAGGAGGTGCATGCCTTTGCCTCGTCGAAATCATTCTCATCCGAGTTGTCATCTAAAACAGTTTCATTCTGTTGGTCCGGAGTGCGAGAGGATCCCGGTTCGTGTTCCTCAGCCATGCTGAACGGTGTAATTGAAGATCAAGGTGAGAGGGTGAAATTTTTAAAACCCCGATCGTGTCTCACAGCGCCAGACGTAAGAGTAGGAACGTCAATCAGCTAAATGCGGCTCCAAGACACCGTATTGAATCGACCATGGCCCTAAAATATTACCAGCACTTACGAAGGAAGGGCAGCAAGAATACGGGGGGTAGATGAGGGCATAGTAGGACGCACTGGCATAATGAGGAGACAATAATGTATGCCTGGACGCCAGAAATTCAATAATATGCAACCACGGATCTCAAGGGAGATGGGGAACCACAAGGCTGCGAAACAAACACTCACGGCACATCCCACGGCGCACGGTCGCAACTGTGACGGGCAGAAGAAAGATCCATCAATTTGAAAACGGGTTGCGTGATCGTTTATCGGGAAGACGTAAGGGCATGGTGGTTAATGAAGGGCGCGGAATGAAGATACGTGCTCAGCTTATCACCTGTCTGGCGGTCGGCGGTAAGCGATAACGTGCCCCACACTAACAGATCGATTCCCGAGCCGCGATGGCCAGGCCAGCGAGAACGAAGAGTGCAGATAATAACACAGGAATGGATACCCGCTTATCCTCGCCATTGATTTGCAGGGAACTGCCTGGACGCTGTTGACCCACACGTTGAAACGTGTTGGATAGCATCGGACGCGACCGTGACCGTGTCAAGCATTGTGCACGTAAAGTCCCGCGGCATTGGCCGTAAACGAGCAGCCGATTTAATTGGTAGGCCAAGTATTGCGGTGTCGAGAGCACTCACTGAATAATTTCAGTCTCAAGCCCATCTCACGGCCGAACCCGTTCGGTTAGATCCCTTCCATCACATCCACGACACATAAACAATGTTATTCAAGCGCCACGTACAATGAATTTGGCGGGTCCCCCAGAGGTTGTAAGATCGTGTAAACCAGTACTTATATAGAGCTCTTAGGCCGCAGAAGTTGCAATTTAGAACAAGGTATGGCATTTATAAAAAGCAGGGAAAGAAAAACAGCAAGATTTGATGAGCTTGATGGCGCAACACTAAACTTCATGGTGCTACCAGGAACACGTCGGAGAGCCGTGAGCATGTAAGGTGGTGATTATAAGTTTGAGACAAGTGCCGAAGAACCCAGGGCAAGATTTGACGCGGCTTGATGGCGTGACACCGACGTCGATGGTCCGGATGCGTTCCGACGCATCGGAGAAGTAAGTTGACGGCGCGATATCGCACACACAAGCAATGAGCGTGTCTCTGGTGGCGGCGGTATCTTATTTATTTGCAGTTTGTCCAGTGTGCAACCGGGGAGAAAAGGTTGCGTAACAACAGCATGGGTTGCTTTGTGTCTAGCCTTTATGGCCGCGCCTGTGTGCTTTTGCGACCTAGGCGTGCTCAGCAGCCATTGACAATTCCGTGTGCGCCCTCGAAGGACAAATAAAAAATTGAACATAACAGGGTTCGAACCAGGCCGAGGCGTGCGTCCAATTACGAAAGAAACACAGCCACAAAATATATCACAAAAATCGAACAGAATTTAGTGGCTGTCCTTTAAAAAGCACTTCAACACAGCCACTATGTACATTAGCACAGCCACTATTAGCCTACAAACTTAGATTCGTGACAAAAAAGTTGCGAGACCTGCAAAACCTCATGATCGATTGATTAAAAACGATTACTAAAGTACTCGTAATTACGGACAGCCAACGGACAGCGGTGCGTAGGAAAGGCGGTGTTTTTGTGCACGTAATCTCCTCTAATTCTTATGTGCTGCACAAAGGCATTCCATTGACTGTGTCAATACTGATGATCAGGGTGCGATAGAAGAACGGCTTGAGCCTGGGCGATTGCAAGTGTGATCGTAAGTCTTGGCACAGCTGGCAGAGATAGCCAAGATTCTTGCAACAAGAAAGTTCTTTATCACTCCTTGACTCGCCAGCCTCAGCCAGTGACGCACAGCAGGGGAGGGATTTCCCGCAGGGCGTGAACGAGCCACGAGTTCGAATAATCGCCGTTAATTCGAAGGGATGGGCTGATGGATGGGCAGACATCGCAGACTCGCAGTGTGTTTTCCCGGTTCGTCAACGGTTCGTGGCGGTTTTCCCTGTGCAGTGTGACCACTAGACTCGTAAAACCATAGGCAACAGTGCTCACCACATTTGTTGCACTCTGTAGGCAGACTGGTTACGAGTCTATGTGACCACAGCCTTGACCGTGTGACCTTGCTGTGAGCGATCCGAGCAACTCCGAGTAACTCCGAGAATCTGTTCTGCCTGAATCGGGGGAATCTTCTCAAACCACAGGAATCTTAAACCATAAAATCCGCATCTCCATCCGACAAATCCATTACAGGACTGATAATGGACCTCGGCAGGTTTTTTATTCGCATGTGGAATGTTATGATCTGCTCGTTCGAGGAGACCGACTCTTAGTATTACTGTTACATAGGGATCCCAATCGTACTGTATAAGGATGCGGCCGTATAAATTACGGTGTTTACAGGTCCCCTTTGGGGGTATACAGTACGGTTTTGAGTTCCGGACCATAAAAAAACCGTATATAGACGTTGAACTCCACCATACGAAGGTGACTGATATCAGAGACAGTGGATGTGTTACTTTCTTACCTCTTTGTAGCTGCCTTGATCTTCCAGTTCCACTCCAGTGAGTTCCTCGCTGTGTTTAAAATAACCTGTATAAAACCGTAAACATTTAGGCCGGCGCGGGCCCTATACGGTACGTTACGGTATGACTGTAACTGTAACTGTAACCAAATTATACGGTACGGTTGGGATCCCTTGAGTCACTGACAGCGGGTGCACTTCGGTATGGTGGAATTTAATGTTCCGACGGATGAAGTTCCAACTCGTGAAGCGAGTTTTCCAATGGGAGGGCATTTGAGCTGCGCACACATCGGACATCCAGCGCGGGGAGCAAGCCCGCGTTGACTGCCTGCGCTGCGTACCTGTACATCGTTCCTGCGACCATGAACTGTGTCAGAGCGTTGGTCAGAACCACCGCCCGTTCAAAGGCGCGGCATTCTGCAGCACCAATGCCGAGAACAGCCACTACCGTGTCAGAGTGCGCCCAATGCCGCATACTAGCAGCGCCAAACACTGCATTCAGCCGGTCTCTGTCGTCTAAGCGACTACGCAGAGTGCCGCGGAGTTACGCCCGGCTAGCCACACGATCAACTAGACAGCACGTGGCGAGCCGCGTCTAGGCGGCTATACTCATCTCGAAGCGTCTTGCCTATGTCGGCCCTGCCCAACCGTCATTCCACAATGCACCTTGACCTGGTCTCGAGCGCACATCGCCGCAATTCATCGGGAGCTGTTAGGCTGAGCTGGGGTGCACATCATAGTACGGCTCGCGACCGAAATACACGATGATGACAGTTTGATTTCGGCTGGTCGGGAAGGCGGCAGCCCCGGATTTCTGTAGAGAGACGATGAGTGTGTGTTCCTGTACATGGTCAAGCTCTGTGCCATTGGGGGCTCAGGAAAAGAGAGTGACACCATTTACAAGTCAACGACAAATCACAAAGTTTATTCGTTGCGAGAGAATAAATTAGATGGCGGTTTGCCCAATGTAGAAGCGGCGCAGGGTCGTGTATTATAATTGGTCGCGGCGGTGGTGCAACGGTTGCACAGCACCAGGGAGTGCAAAGAAGATGGAAAGAGGAAGGCAAGTTCCTCGGCACGGTTGCGGCTAATGAGGGAGGCAGGGATAGCCACGTCGGTGGAGGCAGCTTATGCGGGCCTTCGGGCTGCTAGTCGATGACTATGCTAGGCGGTGTCTAGGCGGCCTAGACCATCATGATCTGGGCCGATATGTCCAACTAGCCGCATATAGACAGCTGTCAGTGCCGCTAGATTATGCCGCGTCTAGGGACCGGCTTAGTGCTACACTGCCAACCAAATCACCCGTGGAATTCTACCGAATAGGGCAGAGGTGGAAAGGAGATCCAGATCCAGCGGATTTCCACCGGTCGGCAAAGTCCTGATTTCCAGCGATTTTTCCGCTGGAACGCGACATTCCGTGCTGTGGAAATCAGGTGCTGATTGGCGAGCCATCAGATATAATTTTGTTTCTTATTCGAGAGAGCAGGAATTCGGGGCGCTTCAAGGTAGGGTATTACTGGATTCTGTACCCTGGATAAGGTAGTCTACGTCAGCAAAGAAGTAGAGGGAACGGCGACATTGCGCTGGTCATTTTCCTCAATGTTGATCAAGGTGATGAGAGTACCGCCATATTTAGATGCAAATCTGTGATTCCACTGACTGGAACGCTGGAAACTAGGACTTTGCCGATCCGTGGAATTCCACCGAAAACCAGATCGTTTCCAGCGATTATCCCGGCAGGATTCCGCTGATCCAAATTTCGGTGGAATCCGCAGGTCATTTGGTTGGCAGTGTATCTAAAATTGGTCGATGTAAATTACATCGACCCAATTTTACACGTAAATTACAGGGTAAAATACGTAATTTACAACCAGGGCCGGCGAAAAACCGGATTTTCATAAGATTTTCAGTGTTTTTTTTTTGGTCAATTTTACAGGTAAAATACATTTTTACACCGGGGCCCTGGAGCTTTTGAGAATGGTCCCCACGATCGCTTTCCCGATGCGGTAGCCATCACACGTGATGATCCGTCCGCCGAAACTTATTTGGGCCGCCGCGAATAACAATGTGAGTATCACATTGTGACGATCGTGAGTCACTCGCGTCCTCTCTCTCTCTCCTCCTCCACCCACCTCCGCGCTTCCCCCCCTTCCTTCCTGCTACCCCTGCCCTCCGCTAGGTGCCCCCACGTCGTCCCGACCGCCGCCTGCCGCATCATAAGTTCCTTGGCCGGAATCAGACTGATTGCCACCGAAAGCATTGGGCAGGCATCGGGCGTGGACAGACAGTATTAGCGGCATTGCACCTGTAACTAGGGTGTGACCCTGGGGGGTGGCGGTAAGAGGCGCGCAATGGCACCCTCGGACACGTACACGTAGTAGGGACACGTCGAGACCGTGATGCGCGAGGACGGCGATGGGAGTTTAATTGTATGACTCATGAGCCGAGGCGGCGCGGCGCTTTCGACGAGCGGCAGCCACGACATTTGGTACTTCATAATATATGTATTTTGAACTGACTCTGGTGCTGCCGTGGATGCCATTGCCACTGAAAGACGCGCCAAAAGCGTGTCTGTCACACTCAAGACGCGCCGAATAAATCCCCATTGTTCTCGCCGTTGATCGCGCCGCCACCGGAGTCACGTGCTGACGTAACCGTATCGGGAACGATGGGTGGGGACCAATCTGGCGATCTGGGCCCTGGCAACTTTCCAGTAAATTACACGGCTGAGGGCCAATTTTAGACTGCACTAGGCTGAATGCAGTGAAACGTACGGGCCCTCCTGCAACCTCTTTTTTTGTTAGGAATTCAATGGCGCCGAAAGAGAGTGTGTGAGTCCATGAATCCAGGGACCATGAAATCGATGTCCTTGATGATTATCTGGGCCAGTGCAGTCGCACTACCACCACCCTCGATCAACTCTTCGACTTGCGGGCGAGTTGTGGTGGTGCGCCCAGTGTCCTACGCCAATCTGAATGTTGTGGCCACGCGTCTGGGATCAATAAAATTCATCGAGGCGGCCCGCCGACTTCGACCGTACGAACAAGGGGACGATGCCACCCGCATGACCTTCTTCTGCACAGTCGAAATCTTCCAAGCAGGCAGTGGACCATGGCCTACCGATACCGCGCCCGGAGTCTGCGTTTTGGTCACCCAAGTGTAGCAGGCAGTTCTGCAGCGCGAAGATGCAGGACGATCTGCTTCTCCGGCTGTGTGGATTCACTGGGAGGAGCAGAACCAAATAGTCATCGGGCATTTGACGCATGGCGAGGCGGAGGCTGTGAGAGCAATCACCGACCCACAGGCAGCATAGGGCAGCATCGGTGACTGTTGTCTTTAAAATTGAGCATGTCATTTCCTCTGCGGATACACGAGAGGCCCGAATAACGTACACGGAGAACCAATGGGAGTCGAGCAGTGCATCAAGCGGCGACAGGCGGCGAGCAAGGAGGAAATTGTTGGATGCTTTCATCATGTTTGAGTGATGCGATCACCGGCCGCCGCCAGTATTGACGTCGGCCGATCAGCATTGATCGGCATTGAGTTCGCGGTCCAGAGCGTATAATTGCGAAGAAAATGACAAGCTGGGACGGGAATTTAATAGCCTTTAGTCCAAGAGCTAGTCCAAAAGCACCGGATCCTGCTGGCTCATGTCTGCTCGGAATTACCGACATTTTCTGGCGAAATGTCACTTCAACGACGTGAACAACTGGTAACCTGGTCTGCGTCCATTCATTTTTTGTTATTTCTCATCGAATTTCAGTGTCATTGGATGGTTTTCTGTACAGTCAATCCCTTGACCTCCGTGCTTCCCGAATGATGATGCTAGTCTTGGATTTATCATAGTACTTGCCTAGGTTCCTTGAAAGATCTACATATAATATTACTATAAGTATAGCTTGCTCACCTTTTTAGGACGAGTTCACTCCCCTTTCTGGATTACCCATGGGCACGTCGCTGTCCTCCGAACTCCTCCCCGTCGTTCTTTTAAGTTTACTGTTTAGATCCAACCGCGGATCTCTGTCAAACGCGGATCACCGTGACAATGGCAAGCCATGTGCCATATCAACCGCTATATCGATAAGACTGGAGACCGGCGTCCTACGCCGTACATCATCTGTTTCAAGGCGGCCGGTTAGTTGCGACTCTTGGAGCGTGGATCTTGCGTGGATCCTGTTCGCTCTGCAGCTGCGGAAGTTAAGGCGAATGATTATGGTTATATGAGGCGGCGGTTAAGGTAGCAGCCGCCGCTGACGACGCGCGAAATTCGGTACGAATCCGCGCCCTAGTAACCAGTCACTGACAGTTCCCGCCTCTGATATCGGTTGTTACCATACCAGAAGCTCGGGCAGTGGGCGATGTTAAAATAGATTTTGTTATAAAACAGCCCGCGCCCGACGTACATACCCCGTTCGGCCCTTTTTCGTTCTTTCCGAGCCCGTCTCCTCCCTTTCTTTCTCCTGAGCAAGTCTCCCCTTTATCTTACGATCTTGAAACAATGGGCTTCCTCGCCATGTAAGTTGCGATAATCACGTCTGGCCATTGCAGACACTGAAAAGGAGCGACGTTTTTAGCATTTTTTAGCCTGTGTGCTCCCATCCGTGATGGGCCTCACACTGAAGACACCCGCGGATTCTGTCGAGGGTGGCAATCTCGCCGTTACCTGGACCACCGTGGCCGGTGACGCGTACGTGCCATCGAGTGCCTTAACAGTTCTGCCCGCCCTGAATAGCGCCCCTTGACCATCTAGTAAATTCTCTCTCTTGCTTGTCGGCCCGACGGAATCATTCGATATCGCTCAGGGTATCGACCCGACGACTCTCAACGACACTCTTTCCCTTGAGAATATCCCACCCAGGTACGTGCCATATATCCTTGACGTGGTGCGCGCGCTTACTGGTTTCACTTTATTTAGCAAAGGCTACAAGCTGCAAGCCGTCAATGCTGATAGCATCAACACTGTTCTTAGCACCACGGGCGCATTCAACATCGGCGCTATTGGCTCTGCGGTCCCTGTGAACAACGGTGCTGGCGGAGGCAATGGCGCTGCGGCCTTCAAATTAAACACGCCCGCGGACTCCGTCGAGAATGGCAACTTAGCCGTTAGCTGGACCACCGTAGCCGGTACCCCGTACGTCTCTTCCCCCGCTTTGAAAACTCCGCTTATCCTGAATCTGTAGCAAATTCTCTCTCCTCCTTGTTGGCCCCACGGAATCCTTCGACATCGCCCAAGGAATTGACCCTGCGACACTTAATGACACTCTTTCCCTTGAAAATATCCCCCCGGCGTGCGTTCCAGCGTCTGGGTGACCTACTCCGATCACTCATTGCTTTCACGTTATTTAGCAAAGGCTACAAGCTCCAAGCCGTCAACGCCGATAGCATCAACACTGTTCTCAGTACCTCGGGCGCATTCAACGTCGGCGCTGCTGGCGCGGCCCCGGTAAATAACGGTGCTGGCGGAGGCAATGGCGCTGCGACTTTCCAATTGAACACACCCGCGGATTCCGTCGAGAATGGCAACTTAGCCGTTAGTTGGACCACCGTGGCTGGTACCCCGTACGTCTATTCCCCCGCTTTCAACACTCTGCGTGTTTTAACTCACAACTTCTCTAGCAAATTCTCTCTCCTCCTCGTCGGCCCCACCGAATCGTTCGATATCGCCCAGGGAATCGACCCCACGACGCTCAATGACACCCTTTCGCTCGAAAATATACCTCCGGCGTACGTGCGAAACTGTGATGGACGTATTGCACCCACTTACCGCTTCCAATCCATTTAGCAAGGGCTACAAGCTGCAAGCTGTCAACGCCGATAGCATCAACACCGTTTTGAGCACGTCGGGCGCGTTCAACGTCGGCGCTGCTGGCTCTGCTGCTCCGCCGGCCGGTAACAACGCTGCCAACGGTACAGGGGCGGCGACTGGGACAGGAGCAGCGACCGGAGCGAAGGGGGCGAAGGGCGGTAAGGGCGCCAAGGGAGGTAAAGGAAAGGGTGGAGCGGGCAAAGGCAAGAGTGGGAAGGCCCCTGCCGCTCCCAAGGCCCCGGCCAAGGCTCCCGCCGCTCCCAAGGCCCCGGCGAAAGCTCCTAAGGCCCCGACGAAGGCTCCCGCCGCGCCTAAGGCCCCGGCGAAAGCCCCCGCCGCGTCTAAGCCCCCAGCGAAAGCCCCCGCGCCTGCCAAGCCCGCGCCGAAGGCCCCCGCGAAGCCCGCTCCGAAAGCCCCAGCGCCCAAGGCGCCGGCGAAGGGGAAGGACGGGAAGAAGAACAAGAGGGTCGTTTCCGCCAAGTTTGGCCGGAGGGAGTTATATCGGGATTGAAAGTTGGTTTTTACTGGATAGACGCAGGATGTGCAGAGACTATACCCGCTCTGGCTCATTATAGGCGATATGCGCGGTCGTGAGTGGCAAACCCATGCATGAGAAGATCCGAGGAACCCCGCAGATCCACCCAGTCGTAGGATAAGACCTCACGAGTACCTCATGTAGTTTCAAATCGAATCTTTGATCTGTCAAGGTTGAACGCAATTAGTGATCCAGATATGAATTGAAAGTTGACACCGGCCCAGATGGAATCGATAAATTTATTTTTAAACGGTCCCGAGATGTGGGCGGGCAACACTTGGGCAACATAAAATTCTCGGTTCCCGTTTAGAAAACGGAACTCCCCGGATTCATTTCGGAGCTGAGCGGCCATCATCACGTAGTCACTGGCATGGGTCACAAGCCTCACCCAACAAGCGACGGCGGCGTCTGGCGATTCTCATCTATCGATCCTCCCGTTGGAACTGGAGCGACACATATTCGAACTAGCGGCTCATTCCACCCTGTGTCGATCCCAACTTACGCGTCGCATGGCGAATCGAGCCCGACGCATGGGCCCTCAGGCTTCCCCAAAGCTGAACATTCTGTCGGCTCATCCACGCTCGAACGGATGCTCTATATGACTCTGTTAATCGGTGTTAAAGACCCACTTGATGGGGTGCCTTCATGCAGCGTGGAGATATTTAAGCGCATCGCGCGCACCAAACCGGTGTTCCTGCATGACTTCGTGCACAATCTCATGGTGGAAAGAGTCCCACCGGAAGACATGAGATTCATTCTATCCATGTGTTGCGCTGTCGAGACTCTCCACATTCTCCCAAATGCGCCGCTAGGCCCCACCGAACATCCGGCGATCAGTACCATGCCACTGCGACATCTCTATTGCCACCTGCCGGACCCTCGACCAGCTAATCCCATTCGAATCATTCCGCCTCCCGCTGTTCAGCAACATTACACACTTGGAGTTGTTCGGCGGATTCCACGAGGAAGACGGGGAGGACGACGGGCCTCGTGCCATTCCGCACCTCATGCACTTGGCGTTGAATTCTTATCTGTTCAATACCTGCACCAAAATTCTCGCCGCCTAAAAATCACTGTTCGCACTCCTCATTCTTCAACCTCCGCCGACACACTACTCCACAGAGCTTGCAAGCCTCATCGACGATCCACGTTTCGTAATGATGTCCCTCCCCGACTTTACTGATGACTGGCAGAGAGATATCCTTGTCGGCGAAGACTATTGGGGCGGGCAGATGCCTTCATTGCCAAACGGATGTCCGGCGAAATTGATCGTAAGCCAACACTGAAACAGCTACGCCGAGTGGAATTGATTAGATGCATTTGTCCAGGCCGCGATTTCTTTTTGGAGGACGTGCCCAGATCCTAGCCATTTTTTCGAGTCTTTGTAGTTCGGAGTGCGGTACTATTTGGCTTCCTGTCTTGGGTCCCAGAGAGCTCACACACGCTCATCCCTCAGCCCTGATTTTAAAATTTACTGTGCATTGAATCTTATCTCTCTTCATGTTCCACCCACCACCCGTGATCTTCACCGCTCGTGCTTGCCTCGTACGATGGGACAGCTTCGCCACAAATTTGAGGCAAAGTCAATCGATCCTGCATTAAACTGTTGGGTGCGTGTGAATCCATTTACATATGCGGCACCGCGGTGACAGTTCGTTCGTCGGCTTACTTAGACTAACCCCGGGTTTGATGACTGAGGCCGACCTGCGCTTAGCAATACTACGCCATTGACCAATCGAAATACCTCACTTTACCGGCAAACCACGTTGCTTAAACTGGGGAGTCGCGTAAAGGCTTTATTCGAACAGGCAGCTTAGATTTGGGCGATGTCATTCGCCGCTCACCGGGATAAACGAAGTTTAGTCAAGGTCAATTTACGCATTGGTTACTCCGACTATAAGATGCGTACAGGTACGGACATTTACCTGCCACTGAAATGTCTCCCATAATCAACGGCCGTGTCCTGTTCAACTCCATTCCAAATGGTGCGTGCGCCCTGCATGGT
Organism: Mycena rosella; assembly: GCA_029378255.1. NCBI lineage: Eukaryota > Fungi > Basidiomycota > Agaricomycetes > Agaricales > Mycenaceae > Mycena > Mycena rosella. The sequence goes on from JARKIE010000051.1 coordinate 388,034, forward strand.
CGAAAAATCATGACCCTCATGTTCAGATTAAGGTTATCCCATTCCTGGAGAGACCACGGTGTACGACACCACGCAGACCATTGATGTTGAAACGCACTCACTCGATGGAGGGTTCCTCGTCAAGACTCTGGTTCTTTCGATCGATCCCTATCAGCGCGGACGGATGAGGAGCCCAGAGAAGGAATCATACGTGGTAGGTCTGACCCCGTTCAACTAGGTTGCGTCTCATTTGCTGTAGGCGGCGTTCAAAATAGGTCAACCGTGAGTGTTGTCAAGATTCATCTGGCGCCGAGTCCTCATCCATTTCGTTAGCATCACTGGCTTTGGCGTGGGTGTTGTATTGCGGTCTGAGAACACCGAGGTCGCACCCGGGAAATATGTGTACGGCGCCGAGTTCCGTGCGTCGATTTGTCCCCAGCCACAGCAGAGTAACGAATCGTTTCACCACTCAGCCCACCAGGAGTATTTCGTCCTTGCTGCAATGAAAGATTCCGTCGCGCCTCAGTTGATGGGATTCGAGTTCCTGGAGAAGAACCCTGACTTGCCATGGACAGTGTACGTCGGGGCGGCTGGAATGCCCGGTGCGAAATCCCTTCCTCCGTTATTCAACCAGGAGGCTAATAACGTAGGACAAACCGCTTATATGGGCTGGAAGGAATATTCTCATGCACAAAAGGCATGTGCCGCATGTCGGATCGCTCATTTCCTTCAATCGACATACCGAAATTCATCAAATTTATCTAGGGCGAGACTGCATTCGTCACGACAGGCGCAGGTGCGTTCCCAATGACCACTCCGTGCCATGCGACAGAGATAGACGTCGCACAGGACCTGTTGGCTCGTACGCATCCGCTCCTCCGCCCGGGAAAGACGATCTCATTGGAATGATCTGATTCGCTTCTCCAGGCTAGTTATCTAGCTCGCGAAGCGCGACGGACTGAAAGTGATTGCGTCCGCCGGCTCAGAGGAGAAGGTCCAGTTCATGAAGGATATCGGCGCCGACGTCGCGTTCAACTATAAGACCACGAACACTCGAGAAGTGCTCGCGCGCGAAGGACCCATCGATATGTGTGTTCTCCGCCTTTCGGTTGTAATATTGAAGGCTGCCTCTGATGACCACAAAAGCTATTGGGACAATGTCGCTGGAGAGGTTCTGGATGCCGCCCTGGAAAATGCCGCAGTATACGGTCGGTTTATCGTGCGTCTTCCGTCCTTTCCACGCGCGGTGGCAACCACTGATTTGTCTCAGGAATGCGGGATGATCTCAGGTTCGTCGTCCCGTCTCTAACCAATAATTTCTCCGACATGGGGATATTCGTCACCAGGCTATAATAAAGGGCACGAGGGCATCAAGGCATGTCGTTCACCTACTTAAATCACCATTGAGCTTGATTACGCGCGACGCATAGAATATCAAGCAGGTCGCAGACAAGTCCTTGACGCTCAGCGGTCTCGCGGTTTATCGTCTCATGAAATACAAAGACGAGTTCTATGCGACAGTGCCCTCCGCACTCCGAACGGGGAGCTGAAGTACTTGGAGGATGTGTCGTATGGATTGGATAAAGTGGGCGATTTCTGCTCGCGGTGCAGACGGGAGCGAACAAGGGGAAGGCGGTGGTAGTCGTTGCCGAGGAGTAATTAATTGTCAAGGAATTACAGATCCTGAGGTCCGACATTGGCTTTATCGCGCAACATTGGATCTCTTGCAGGTCTGGACATCATTATACAGATTTGCTGAAGCCACGCATGGTTTTCAAAGCCGCTGCCCGTTGTTTATCGCTCCACCAATATTACAAAGTCAATGTAGAAAGCAATTTGCTGCTTAATATCAATCACCGGGTAGTTGACCATCTTAGCGTTTTTGGTGTATCTCTAAAACCATTAGTGGACTGTTGGGGTCCGCTGGGCTTCATAATGATGGCATGCATCCTAAGAGTCTGTTAAACAAATTTGCCGGAATTTAGATGCTGTTTCGAGTAGCAAGCAATTCTTTTCTGGGCGGCATTCCAAAAACGGCCAATACGGGGTAGTTGAACACGGCCTTGGAGACGCCGCTGAGGACAGAATTGACACCACATAGTGTCTGGGTGGTCCTTGGAAGTCCCAGGCTACCATTTGGTGTACCTTAAATTTGACTTCAAGACATAGGTGCACATACAGATTTTATTCTTAAGTGCAAGCCAATAGCAGTGATAAAGCCGCTTGACTAACTGCCTGCCACGCAACCAACAGATGCCACAGGTGGATAAATTTGGGTTCAAACAGTCTCATAAGATATAAATGACCATCTTTGGTTCCAAGTTTCAGACCAGTATTGAGAACTCCTAGAAAAAATCCGGAAGTCTGGACCCCAAAATTCGTGTGATTTGATGTATTGGACAGTGGCGAGAGAGGAATAAAATATAGAAAATATAGATGAACCCCCAACCATAAGTTTCAGACCGAGTCATTTCAAGGTGGTCCTTTCCCAAAACCATACCTAGGTTTCAACACCGTTAGTACTTCCAACCGGGTTTGCTCTTAGGAATGGGGTGGGTCCAACTTATGTCCCGCTTCGACATCGACAGGGGGTCGTGACCGTGACTGTCGAATTGATCGTAATAATACAGTATTCTGTGGGGTTCTCCAAGCGTGGATGTCAATTTCGGTGGATCAATTATACTCTAGTTGAAAGCCCCGATGCGGAGGTCCAGAACGACCCCCAGAAGTCGTGGATTGACCAAGGATTGGTCGAGAACGGAACGTCGATGCCGTTGATGGCTAAGAAAATGATGTTCTCACGCATCGCATCGTGATCCAACGCGGCACCACTGCCGATCAACCCATCACTTTGCCTCCAAATTTGGTCCAGACCTTCGTCAGACATCCTATTCCTTCCCCCAAGGTCAATCTACTGTCAGTGTTCTATGTATATCCAGCCATTGTCCAAGTGGTCAACTACCTAGTGTGGTCACCCACCCAGTCGGCAATACTATCAGGAGCAACCCACAAATTTAGAATGGGTCTACGTACATAGTAGCCCGCCACGAGCCCAGTAAACTCCCAACGCAACATTTTCAAAAAACACCAATAGCACCGAAGTTGAACTAGTTCGTGCGCGATCCCCCTGTTCCCGAATTCACACAACATGAGCGGGAGGCAACGATACTATAGGGCGAGCTTGAATGAGTGGGGATTAGGTCGAGTGAGTAGGTGGAGATGGAGAGGGAACAGGAAGAGATGATGATACAATTATGTAAATACGAGGTAGAAAGGAAGAAGGAAACAGGAGCCACAGAACAAAACAAGGAAGGAACGGGAACAAGAACCGGTGAGGAAGCACTAGTCCGTTTTTAAGGTCAGGTGCCCGATTGGGGTAGAACCTTATTACATAATCACGTTTTGAGGCTCTTGCCCCAGCTCTTGAACCTTGGAAATATCTACATCTGAAAGTCACAGATATTTTCTGTGTGCCCAAATATTTCCATATTTCTTCAGTACAATGGGACGAAGTTATGGACGAGTCAAATTGATGGGTTTTTGGCACATTGATGTCCCATCACACTGAAGGATGAGCTCCTGCACTCATTCAAGCACCATTTAAAAAATTCTGAAGAGGCAGATTGTCTCCAATATACCCTAAAGTTGAGTTCCACCCTAAGAAACCAGAGAAAGAGGTGCTGCACAGCGAAAACGACGCCAGGGCAGCTAAGCGAAGATTATGTAACAAGGGCCAACCCCAATCGGGACCCATCACTTAATAACAGACTTCAACACGATCGAGGTATGATGGCAGACAGAACTTCATGACAAGCCGTAATTTTGATTGTTTCCACTTGGGATTGAAGATTCAGAAGCCCAGAACCCTGTTTCATCAACAAAATTTTCGTTTCGAACCTTGGTGTACCGTGGGAAAATAAAACGCAAAATCTGGCTGGCTGACCAAAAAAATAGTGTACCTCTTGGAGCCTCTAGCGCAGTGGAAATCCTCTTGGCACGACATTTCCATGCACAAAGTGCATGGAATGGCTCTCCATGCTCCTTGACGACCATTGAGGCTGACATATGGCATACCTATGAATCAAAAAAGTAAATTGAGGTGGTGTACAGCCACCGGCTACTACCGGCCCGGACCGAAAATGCAAAATCTTCCACACTAAAAACATTTTTTCCACTTTTCAAAGTTTTGCTCCGGGGGATCCATAGAGGACCTTCTTATAGTCCTATTCACACAATAACATTGTATCCCGATAAAAACTGGGGCGTCAGTAGCGATTTCCAAATCGGGACCAAAACTTGTCACGAAGTTCTGTCTGCAATCATACGAGATCATACCATGTTGAAGGCTGGCTGCGAGAGACTAAGGAAGCACACCAGAACAGAGAATCAGCCGTAGCCACGCCACAGAATCGACCAGCCTGCAACATGAGTGCTCGGCCCTCGGGGCGGGACTGACGCTGATAGAGGCCCGCGCGGGGTGATTTGGGAGGGCGTGTGTACATGTAAGCATGGGGAGAGTGGTGGTGCCGGCTCTACGAGGTGGAGGAGCACCCGCTATTGGGCACGCTGCCCATTCTCGTCCGCCTCGAAGTCGTCCGACTCGGAGTTGAAATGGGCGCCGGCGTATTCAAATCCCGGACCGGGCGACGGGCATCCCCCGTGCGTGCGGAAATAGATACAGTGGCACTACAATGTTCTGCACGTGCTGGTCTGGGCCCACACGTGGACTGAACAACTTCAAATAAAATGTAGGCATGGAGTATGAGTGATTTGAGGATTCTACGCACCCTTTAACTCATATCTCATCTGTGCTGTTGGCTTGTAATAAAATAAATAGTGGGTTTCTGAAAAACCGACTTTTCAAATTCCTCATATATCTCAATACCATGTATATGGCGTCAAAGTACTCCGAAAAGGATCCCCACTGATACTTTACTTCACCTGAATCCATAGGGATTTGGGCTCACAATGTGTCTCGTAAGTTGGCCATTTTGCACAAAAACCACAGAAAATCATCAAATATACTGAAAATGACCGACTTGCAACCAAGATTGCAAGCCCAATTCCCAATCAATCTAGTTCAACCAACATATGAATATGATCGCCTTTTCAAGTACTTTCAGCTTGTATGGACCCTTTTTGAATATTGTATGGATTTGAAAAGTTGGTTTTTCAGAAACCCACTATTTATTTTATTGCGGGCCAACGGCACAGATGAGATATGGGTTAAACTGTGTGTAAAACCCTGAAATCATTCATAATTCATGCCTACATTTTATTCGGAGTCATTTGACCCACATTCGAGCCCAAACGAGCGCATGCAGAACATTGTAGCGCCACTGTACGCACGCTGCCGCTCGAGGTGGGTGCGGCCTACTTGCGCACAAGCCCCCTGAAGCTAAATGAACTCCCCCTTAGCCGTAGGCTAGCGCCTCAGGAGTACCTCATGTAGTTTCAAGTTGAATCTTGGATCTGCCAAGTCGACCGCAATTAGCGATCCAGATATGGTGGGTAGATTGGGGGCATTACATGGCACGGTCCAACTCTTGAACATGAGTGTCCAGGGACTCGGTGTACACACATCTTATACACCGTCGCCCCGGGGCCTCACAGAATTCCTCCGGACAAGCTCACGGTTGCAATCCAAAGTTGACCTCGGCGTAGGGGAAGGAGAAGATGGGATCGACAACTTTATTTTTAAACACTCCAGAGATGTGGGCGAATTTTCCCTCCGCACTCAGAAAACGTAACTTCCCGGATTCGGTTCGGAGCTGGCTGGAGAGCCTTGCTACCAGCTCTCACTCAGGACCGACGGAGGGACCTCGATTGCCCGTACTACTAGTAGCATGGAACAGATTATCAAAAGTTACATTCTTGTCTGACGACTCCGCATTATCCATCTGCTGGGAAGAACTGGGACCAGGTCCAATCCTCGCATTACAGTTGCCGTGATTTTCGACGTCTCCAAGCGAAGGTGGATATTCGGCCCGACCACAAGGCCGGTTTTAAATTGCTCCTGTGACGCAGCGGCTGCATTCGTACTTGACCAGATGATTTGACCCGTGCCTTCGTCACGGAGCTCGCCAACGCACGGTGGATTCTGAGTTCGGGAATTTCGAGACGCGGCGGATTAAGCTACTTGAGTTACCAGGTGACTTTCATCGCAGTAGTTGTATTCGACGTCTCTTAAAGTATAGGATACGCACCCAGCAACGGTGCAATCCACTGAGCCCCTCCTCGAGGGGCTGATTTTGGCTAGATCACACTTTCGATAATGGCGAATCTACGCCCGAGGCGATTGATCGCACTCCAAACAAACTTTCTTTCGCGCGAGATGGGCGGCGGTTTCACGCGGAGGACCTTCTTAACCTTCTTTATGTCCTTGCCCCGAATCACGTCGGATGATGTAACGAGGTTCCGAGCGCAGCACTGTACGCCGTGGTGAGAAGGTTTAGTACTCAGTTACTTGCTCGCGCCTGGGATTCACTAACTTGATGCTGTAATGTCAGCCAGATTTACTTAAATAGCCTCGCCTAGTTATTCCCCGACTATCTATCTGCGCCGTTGAGTCCACCGCTTGCGAGTGCTCCCGTTCACGCCCGGCATATACTAGGCCATACTGACCATGGAGGAGCTCAAGCAAACAATGGGTTGGGGAACCCCCACTTCCACAATTCATTCCCCTCATGATGCACAGGCTTTTTACCTTGATGGGGGTGACGAGTGAGCTCTGCGAATTGTGCTCAGGTGCATTCTGATCCTCTCGCCCAGTCAAAACGTACCTTACAGGAGTCATCATGTCCCGATTCTTTACATACTAGAAGTCCAGTACGTCATTCGTTCCAAGATATAAACCCTGAGCCTCAGAGCCGTCCAGGGTTCAAGCATCCCTGGTAGATAAGATATGTATAAACGCATGCATCTCTCGCTTCACAGCTGATTGCTCGCAGATCCACGGTAGTCTTTCTTTTCATCATCAATGCTACCCAGGCCGCAGCAGTCGTCTACATGTCACACAGAAAATTGGGTGGTTTCGGGGGGCCCTGAAACGTTCCCTAAACCATCAATTCAAGGACCGTGACAGGAGTCCTGAAAATGCACCTGAAATGTTGAGTTTCCGCGCCCGAAGCTGAAGCCGAAACTACCTGATTCGGGTATGATTTCGGTATCTCTGATTGTTTAATTTCGGATGCAGTTTCAGCCCACCTGAAGCTGCTCCCGGTTTTAGGAGCACTTTCAGCATGCCCAAACTTATTGTTTCGGCAGCCCCGGAACCGCCGCCGAGAACAATAAGTTTCGGGTCTGGGTTTCCGGCGTGCCGAAACTGATTCTAGGCCGGCCGAGGCCGCTCTAGGCCTAGTTTTTGTCGCGCCGGATCGGGTGCCGAAGCTTATTGTTTCGGGAGCCAGTACCGGGCTTGCCGAAACAATAGGTTTAGGGCAGGCTGAAGCTGCTCCTGAAACCAATAGTTTTGGGAGCAGCTTCAGGTGGCTCTTAACTGGGTCCAAAACCAAAAAATTCAGATGCGCCGAAAATAAACCCCAATCAGGTAGTTTCGGCTTCAGCTTCAGGTGTGCAAGACCTTTGCATCTCAGGTATGTTTTTGATTCCACCTATTCTGGTCCCAAAACCAATCATTTTGAGAATGTTTCAGGGTGCCCCGAAACCTCTCGATTTGCTGTGTGTTATGGCGAGTCTTGGCTGTGTCTGCAGTAACACGATACTGACTGGAGCAAGGTTCTTTTTTGTTACGTGAGCAGTTTCGTTGTGAAACCTGGCACATACAAACCAACGGATCGGCCAGAAGTCGATGTCCTCATTGCCAGTGGGCCTCACAAGCTGCTCAGCTATTGCGCATATTACACCTCTTGAAGTCATATTCATTGTGAAATCCTTCAAGTCGATGATGAGCGGCACTCGGATGGACAAGGTCCTCAATCACCTCATCTGCACCACGATTCAATCCGGATTCTTCACTGGTGCGTTTTCCGCTCAATTCTTGTGGATATTGTGTGGATGTGTCTCATTCCATGCAGGGTCCGCAGCTTCTTTGCCCTCGGGGCCTTACTCTCATCCCGCCTCGTTCCCGGAACATCGATGATCTCATTGTTCGCCATGCCCATCGGGCGGGTTTATACGCATGTGCATGTTACTCAAGTTCCCCTTCCTTATCAGCGTACGCTAACTGCGTGCAGACCATGATGGACCACCTCATCAGGCACGAGCAGCTCCGCAACATCCTCGCGCACGGCGAAAACCCCACCTCTTTCCCAATTTTCGTTGGGGCAGTCCAAGACACCAGTGGTGGGATGATGTTCATGGGGACCAGGTTGTCTTGAGCGGCAACATCCAAGGATCCCGAGGCTATGAGATCTGAAGATGACGACCTGCGACCTGCGAATTCTTGATATGGCTGACATTATGTAAAGTAATTCCTGAATAAACTGTGACTATTTCTGAAAATTGAAAATTTTCACAGGGAAATGGACGAGGACTAGAATAATGTATATAAGGCGGGAGGAAGAGCTAGGTTCCTGACTCCTACTGTACTATTTCGATCAATTCGACAGTCACACGTCACGGACCCCCTACCGGTGTCGAAATATGGCAGGGGGTCACGCATTACGGAGGGGTCTGTCGGATGGAATTTTGGTCACGGCCGGCCCAAATCGCGCCCAGCAACGCAAAGGCAAATTCTTTGCGGTTCGGTGTCGAAATTTTGGGGGGTGTCACGGTGGGTTCCCAGCTTTAGCGAATTGTCGAACTGGTATTTTGGGTCACGGGTCACACCCCCTGCTGAATTGATCGAAATAGTACAGTAGTAGCCTCAGGCCAGGACCCATGTTTTCAGTCCATGTCGCTGTTCGACTTCGGGCACTGGGCTGTGCACACGGTGCTATACGGGCAGTTGTCGGTTGTGGACGGCGCGCGCCAGGGAGGCGAGCACGACGGTGAGATCACTGGCAATGGGCGAGGGTCGAATGAGACGAGGTTGTGGGTGCGTATTTGCGAGAGGGGTCGGGGACAGACGCTGGAGACATTAGGAAGCTTCATTATAATAGCCTAGACTGGTACGCCATAAGCACGTTCTTGGATTATGTGGACACTCATAGATTGTAGATGCCAAATAAACCCTGAAGGCGATAAAACGAATTTGAGAACGAATAAAAAGAAAGACGTCATAATTTGTACGTACAACACAACAGTTTTTATACTGCACTGTGAGTGCACTGATTATTAGCAAAACTCTGAGTAAAAATACATCGGGGAGAAAGAACTAGAAAGTAAGCCCCCGAGGCGCTTAATCAGGATCCGAACCGAGGCGCATCAGCACATCAGCCGAGTCGGCTTGATGAGTTAAGGAAATGATTCCAACAGAATTGTCCCTCATTTATTGTATGTCCTTCCCTCTCACCATCCATTATTCGAGATGGGTTTGTCAATTTTTTGCGCGGGAGATCTATGATTCGGGGCGGCGCGGGGATCATCCGCATCAATTATTTACGCTACGCAGGCTGTTGCATCGCGTGTGAAAGTGTATGCGCCGAAAATGAAAATACCGTCCACTAGATTCTGTCTGCACGTTGGCACGCGGTGGAACAATACCACAGACAAAATGTGGAACAATACTAACACGGACAAAAATTGTCTGGGTATCGCTGGGAAGTTGGTCTGACACTGAAGGCACTATGCATAATATGTGAATCGGTAGTTGATCACGCCCTGGCTACGATATCGGCTATCGAGTTGCAATTTAGTTTCCTGGCCTGCACGCAATGAAGTAGTTCGCTGGGTGGATAGTAGAAAATGACTAGGTGTACTCAACTGGGGGTGAGATGTGAGTTGGGCTTGCATTCCTATGGAAACAGAATTCATGTTGGAATGGCACATTAATGCACATTACAGCCACTTGCGGGACTTAGGGCGTGGCCGATTTTTCTTCTATTTTGAGCTGTTTTTGATGGTTTTCACTAGTCTAGATTTCTTTGATGGCTTGATACCGGCGGTCGGGTTTCGGCGTTAATGAAATCACATGACCTGCAAGCAACACCACATACGCTCAGGACGCGACCACAAATACACGCGTGCTAATGGTCGCACTATAGCTGTTCCTCGCTGGTGTTTTCGTCTTTGTAACTTCTCTGGTCAACAGCTTCACTTTTCACTCCCCAATAGGCTTTGTGCTGGTCCGACAAATCCTCCTCACGGCCCTCCCCACATTTGAGCCACACAGTCACCAGCTGCATCAGATTGCGACGTAGATCCGTCCGAATCCATAGGGAAACACGCGAGAAACACACGAAGGTGGTGGAGGCCTCTGCGTCGAGAAAATTATGGCCAAGTCACGGGGCCTCGGATCATCCTCTCAATCGGGAAACACTTTCCTAATCCAGCGCGGCAGTTGCCGAACGTCGACCTCCGGTTTGGGATGCGCGACTACAATCAGACCATAATCAAGATTTTTTTCTACTCTCTCCAAAAAAAAAAAAAATCTCATTTGATTCATGGTCTGACTACGGGAGACTAGGTTTTCACTGAATCCATTACCCTGAGCTCAGTTCTTCATATAAAGATGTAAAACCTATATGGGCGGATTTGCACTGCAATTCGGCTCATGGCTTATGTCTGTTGTCAGGGAGAATTAAATCAAGTTTATCAAGAGGAGGAGAGAGAGAACAAAGAAGAAAGAGAGGGAGATTGTAGCATACATTACTCACCCTGCCAGCCTCTGTTCCTAGCTCAATCTTGCACTCCGGAGGTACCAGAAGCTCAAAAGTTCCAGACAATCAAGTGCGGGTTTGACGGGTTGATGCAGGAAATCAAGCCAATGTCGGATGGGGATGACTGCCCAAACGAGTTAAGCCCCAGCGAATGAAAATCAAGATATGAATAGCACACCTCGGAGATCAAGGATGTGAGTTCGTCCGAGTCGGTCGGACAGCTTCCGGCAATATCCGCACTTGGCGTGACCAAATAATATAAGTGGGTAAAATGAATGCCTGGCTCGCCCTTCTATTGACTGCACATGATGAGCTCATCAGGATGACTACGCCTGCACTCGCCTCTCCTCAGTCTCTCTGGCCCTCGATGAGCTCTAACTCTCTCCCTGTCTTCGCTCCAAGCATGCTAAATGGTTTCTAACGTACAAATACCTCCATAAAGCTGTGTAATGGAGCTGCACTTTCAAATTTTGTTTGCCCTTGCATCACCACCCTCTTTGACTCCTCGAGTTGCTATTCTCTCCCTGTTTTTCATGCTCTGTGAATGCTCTGCACAGGCTCTGCCCCTTGCGACTCACTCATCCAACCCAAAAGAGATTGCGAGGGCAGCTTGTGGATGCTTCCTGTAATACACGGGTGGTGAGCAGCAGGATGGAGGCTTCTTTCAAAGCCAGAAATTCGAAAACTGCAAAATAGGGTTAGTTCAGAGGCAAATGCAGGTGTGACGGACCTTGCCAGGGCAGTTTTTGAGAATCCAGGAATGGTTGCAAGCCTGATGAAGGCTTCATTGGAAGCTATATATCTGGTCAAAAAGCCTAGAATGTAAAGTAAACCCCACCTCGAAAAAGGTTGGGACCTCCTGAACATTGAAGGAGTGTGAAAAAAAAATACGTCCCTGAGAGTCCTGGGGGTGCCGTATTCTGAGCCACAATGTGGGCCATTAGAAATCGCAAACACTTGCAACTTAGACAGAGTTTGAGTTAAAAAGCCTGAAATGTAAAGTATGCCCACCTCGAAAAAGAAGCTGGGGCCCCCTGAACATTGAATGAGTGTGAAAAAAAAGTTTCACACCCCTGGGAGCCCTGGGGGTGCCGTATTCTGAGTCGCAATGTGGGCGATTAGAAATCGCAAACATGTGCAACTTAGACAGAGTTCAAGTTAAAAAGCCTAGAATGTAAAGTACGCCCACCTCGAAAAAAAAGCTGGGGCCTCCTGAACATTGAATGAGTGTGAAAAAAAGTTTCACACCCCGGGGGCACGCAGGTCTCCACAAGCACCCATGGTTTGAATGCTAATGTACAATTGCTGACACTATTTAACAGCCCTGATGTTCCTGGAGCACCTATGCAGCCCGAACAACCCCTCTAGTTAGAGGAGGAGAATTAGCAGTTCTCCCCCTCTAACTAGAGGGCTTTTAACTCATTCCGCGTAGCGCAGAAGATCTCGTTGAAGAGCTATTTAAGAGTGCTAAATACCGTTGAGATAGTGTTAAATCAGAGGTAAGCATTAGCGCAGAGCTAACCACGGCCATCAACTGGCCATCACACGTATCAAAGTGATGGCGGGGAGCCCACATCACGATCGCATCAAACACCCGCCACCCCACCGTATGTCGACGCCGCCGTGCCTAATAATCACGAAAATCACCAGGAAATCAGGGTGGCCTCAATAATTAATAAAAAGCCGGTGTGCCTATTATCCCACGTATCAAAGTAATGGCGGGGCATCCGCATCACGATCACATCAAAACCCCCGCCGCCCCACTGTAAGTCAATGCCACCGCCTTCAATAATGCCCCGAAAATCACCAGAAAATTAGGGTGGGCTTATTAATTAATAACAAGCAGTCACAGGGTCGCGGACTGCGGAGTGCGCAAATACACGGAAACCGTCAACTCCTCCGTGGTCGGAAGAGTGGATCGGCATAGGACTTTCGAGGGCACAACTGGCCTTCCACGTCACTGGAGAGTGGCCTTCGGCATGAAAGGGAGAAAACCACCCCTCGCCAGACACAGAATACCGATATTTCGAGGCGACCATAGATTTGATCGGATCATCTCAATTGGGAATCTCCCATCGAAATCGTTGTCTGAGCCCCAGCGAACGGGGTCGGTGGTCAACCTCGGAGGAAAAGGCGAAATAGGGTGCGCAAATGAGATATCTTGAGACCCGCTGACCCAAAACAGTTGCAGACTGGATGGGGGCCACAACACACATGCCCTTGCAAAACACCGCGGCTAATGCAGGCATGAATTCAGCGCAGCTTCGCTTGTATCTCGCTCTGAACTTCCAGTTGCTTATTTTGCTTCCAGCTAGATCCTTAACAATGTATCTATCCTACAGCAATCCCAGTATTATTTACGAAGCCTTCGATCGATGCCGTTTGCGAGTCGCCGCATCAAAACCAAGCTCTCGATGGCTGGCTTGACTTTTATGCTCACATTTCTCCCTCCCACCCTTCCCCTTGCAGCTCAGCTCGTGGCCACAATTGGCATGCGTGCAGAGGGCGCACCGACGACCCTGTCTCTTTGCCGTTGGGTTTCCCTGCTCCACCGCCGGGCGCAGCTTTTTTGTAGCGCCCTCTCGCCAGCCTCCGTGGTTGTTTCCTTTCACAGGCGCGTCTTCTGTTGGCATGATCTGTCAAGCTGGGATGACCGTGTGTGAGGGTGATATCGTGAGTGTGGCTTAACTCAAAACGTGGACCATGACAGTAACATCAATCAAGTGACTACGTGGCTTATTCCCGATTCGGCATAAGCCAGCAACGGGCTCGGCTCATGAGCCTGCAATTCCGCAGGGAGGGTGGCACTCCAATTTATATCTTATTATTTAAAGAAATGCAATATATGATTTCGTAGTTTTTACTCAGATCCACTCCTGCATGAGGAGAACACCTTGAAGCAAGTTACATAGTGTTTTGAGAGGACTTCCCAACGATACGAAGGGGACCTCGTTGGTGGAATGTGTTTATCGCAGCTCATACACGCAGATGATGTGATTCAAACTAGAATTTCGCAAATTTATTATGTCTTGCTTGGGATGGCCGCCCGCTGTTGCCCTCTGCCAAAGTCCATAAAAGGCACGCACCTGCACCCACTAGATCCTGATCCAGAGGGTTCTTATGACTCATATTTGTTCTGTGCACCTCCGTCCGGCGACGCGACGCACCCCCAATACAGGCAATCAGTCACATGTGCAGGAAACTCGTAACACTGCCCTATTGGGGGCACGTTGCCTTGCCAAACGGAGGCCAATAGAACAAATATGAGTCGTAAGAACCCTCTGGGTTAGGATCTAGTGGGCGCAGGGGCATGCCCTCCATGCACTTTGGCAGAGAGCAGCAGCGGGTGGCCATCCGGAGTAGTGTTGCCGCGGCTCGGCTTAGCTTGGCTAGCCGATCAAGCCGAGCCAAAAATAAGCCGAGCCGAGCCAGCCGATTCCTTGGCGGCTCCGGTGGCTTGGCTGCGGCTTAAGCCGGCTCACACGACGGCTTAGCCGCGGCTTCTGATGGTTTCCACCTATTTTTGTCAAGGCGCTTTCCAGCTCTTCTACCCGCCGTCTGAGCTCGTCTGGCCCGCAACGCGCTGTTAAGACCTCCTCAATCCCTTAAACAACCAATGGAGCTCTCGCAAGATGCTCTCGCCCCTGCATTTGTTGTGGCATCAACATCAACTTACTCGAGCGGTGTTACTCTCGACATACCCGCTGGATCCAGGCGGCAATGTGTCTTCGCGTCTTCGTTGTCGGTATGTGACTTCTCTACAGTCAACCCAAGGTACTTGAAGCACGCCCTTCGTCGACCCAGGGCACTAGGGAACACTGGAATAACAAGTATGCTATCGTGCATCTCCACATTGCAATTTCCTAGGATGACAACAATGAGTGGACGCCTCTCCAGTTCGCCGCGCTGCACAGCGATGTCAACGCCCCCGCGTGCGGGTACTACGGCTGCACCGCGCTGCAGGCTGCCACCTTGCACAGGAACCTCGAGATCGTGCACTTCCTCCTCACCGCCGCCGCGGACCCCAACGCGTCTGGGGGCAACAACACGGGCCGCACGGCACTGCAGCTCGCTGCGGGCGGCAGCTTCTCCGAAGCTGTGCACGCACGCGTGGGAGAGTCAGCGAGCTGGCACAACGGGTGTTCGGCGCTTCAGGCAGCCGCAGGCGGAGGGCACACGGCGCCCGTGCGCGAGCTGTTTGCGATGCCTGGCGTGGATGTGAACATGGCGGCGGGGCGCAATGGATAGCGCACAGCGCTGCAGGAGGCCGCGGAGGGCGGGTTCCGCGACGTCGTGGAGCTGCTGCGGCACGCTGGCGCGAGTGCTAACGCACCGCCGGTGCGGTACAAGGCGCTTACGGCGGTGCAAGGCGCCGCGACGACCAGGAAGCTCGACGTGATCGACGATGGCGCAGACGTCGATGCGCCGGGCTGCTATTACCACGAGTACACGGCGCAGAGTGCTGTGGCCGAGCGGGGGAGCATGGAGGTGGTGAGGCGCCTGTTGAAGGCAGGGGCAGATGTACGAGCCGTGTCGGGCGACACGCAAAGGACGGCGCTGCAGGTGGCGGACCTGTGGGATCACATGGAGGTGGTGGCTATACTCGGGGCTGCGAAGAATGCGTCGAATTAGTGATTGTGTACTAGCTAATTCTAATAATTTTCGATGGTGGTCAGTTTAATTGTGCAAAGCCTACCACGTCTACGGTATGCTTCTATGCATCGCATCCTTGAGCTTGATCGAGTCGGGTCCTGTATGTAACCACACACATAGCACAGAACATGAATTCATGACTGCGGGATGTGTGCGGCTCCGGGCGCTTGGTTCGGATGTACATGCGGAAGGGTGGCGCGGACTTGCGCTTCATGGCACCATGCACGGTTAGCCAGGCAGTAAGGAGAAGCCGCAGTGCACTGTGGATTGCAAGCGCTCTCCGAATCCATGCTCTCCTTATCATACTCGTATGCCCCCTCACGCACCGCATGCAGCGGCATCGGCCCCGGCGCCGGTCCCCCGTAGCTCGACGTCCGCGAAGCGGGGTAGGCGCCGCCGAAGTAGCCTGACCTGCTTGATAACGGCGGGGGTGCTGGGGTGCCGACACCCCGTGCAGATTCGGGTGTGCGCCGGCGAAGGAGACACCGGCGCTCGAGGGGTACAACTGGCCCGTGCCGCTGGGAGTCGTGTAGGAGGCACTGCATGCGAAGGGGGGAGGCAGCGTTGTGGCAATGCCCTTGGCGAAGTTGAGCGGGTCAGAGTTACCCTGGTCAGAGACGGCCATGACGTTGAACAGAGGAGACAACTAAGAGCATGGTACGACATACCAGACACGGAAAAGCTTGCCAGCAGCGGTACCCAGTGCGACGCTTGTGCCGGAGAAGTGGTGCATCGTCGTTTTTGAGAGCATAGTGTTGTATTCCAGCTCGGATTTGCCAGGGGTGGGCAATTACCGGTGACGAGCGCAGGCTTGGGGGTAAAAGGGGGGAAAGGACGTGCCGTCAGTTCAAGGGACCTTCTCAGGCTCACGCTCCAGTCCCCGAGAGAACAGAGGTGAATACTCAACTTTGCGGCTGCGCATCTGCTTGAGCGCCGACTTGCACCGCAGGGTGTACTTGCCCAACTTGACGATGACCACGAGCCTGTCCGCAAATCCGCCGTGTCGGATACGGCGGATTTGAACTCACTGCAAGAGACTTTTAGCTTCAGATGGAGTTGGAGTAATGTTCTAGGTGGTACAGAGTTGTACAGAGCAAGCAGGGAAGGTGTAGAGAGCCAGTACGCGGCAAGGAAGTAAAAGGGTACTAGAGCCGCAGCTAAGCCGAAACCAAGCCGAAGCCGTGTGAGCCAGCCAGTTAATAAATGGCTCGGCTCGGCTTCCGCCGCTGATGGCTTCGAAGCCATCAAAAGCCAAGCTGAGCCAGCCATAGCCGAGCCGCGGCAACATTAATCCTGAGCAACAAGTACCAAAACAATAAATGTTCAAATTCAACAGCATTGTTTATGTGTCCGAGGTCCAAGAATCACATTTTCCCGTTCAAACAGCTCGAAGGTATTATTGAATGATTATATAGCTGATTTGAAGGTTGTCTCCCCATACAAGAGTGGATCTGCTCAAAAACCATGAAATCATACACTGCATTTTGGAAAATGATAATACACAGAATCGGAGTGCCACACCCCCTGTGGAATCATAGCGCGAATCCGCCATATAGATTTTATGTGTATACAAAAGGAACTGAGCCCAGGGCGATGGATTTGGTCAAAACACTCAAAAACAGCTCAAAACAGAAGTAAAGTCCTAAGTTCCGCAAGTGGCTGTAACGGTGAAATATTCAAAACTTGGTCAAAAGTCAATCAAAAGTTCTAAAGTAGGACCGGAGGAACCCGGTGGCTGTGTGCGGCGGTGATCCATCAATTCACGAACTCCACGTTTTTTCATCGCTCTAACCTCCGAGTCTCCATGGCTCACTTCTCCATTCTCTGATGTCCTTCTCTGGGCTTCATGCAACATAGCTAGGCACACAAAGCATGTGACTACAACAATGGGCTCCCCACTTTCTGTTGTAGGAGGATGGCGTGCTCAGAGTGCTCTGTTCATATTATATCTGGCCCCGATATCACAACGATAATCACCTATCATTGATTTCCCTTTTACGGCCACCGTACTTATATCTTCTTTCGAGCGCCATAGCTACTTTATCTCTTGCAATAACCCCCTCCTCTTGATGCTCTCTCTTGTCTGTTGTCATGCAACAATACTTTCCTGGATGCCCGGACCGCCGCTGCTGCTAACGCTTTTAGGGCTGCTGGCCGAAACCGTATTAGACGGTTGTACGGTCGGCGTAATTCGGCCGCCGTCCCGTCCCGTCGGGCCTCTGGACCTCCTGCTTGACGGTACGGTTTCAGCCGTACCGTCCACCGTAATACCCGTCAAAAAGACGGCCGAAGACGGCGACGGTACAGCATGTACGGCTGTCCGTTAAGTGGTTCAAAGGGGCAGTCAACGGCCAAAGCGGTCAGAATTCAAACCCCGCAAATCAGATCCGCGCCAATGCCGACATCAGCATTCTTGCTCTTCACCATCATGTCGCCCCGTCCCACATCTCAATGAGTTCCAATGCACCCAGAATTCTTGCGGAATCCTCAAGTTTCATGATATTGTACCTCTGGGCCTTGAATGCCGGCTATACCTCCTCACACAACATGCAAAGTATTTGTACTTCTCTCCAAGACCAAAAGAAAATTTAAAGATCCCACCATTTCAGGCCTTCGCCACATCGTTCCTCCAGTTCCCGGTTTTTCCGATGCGTGTTATCTTGATGACGAAAAACTCACGGTTTCGCTGACTGAAACCACTTCCCAGGCTGTTTTTCGGACTTTTTAGTGTCGGCTACGGGGACATCTATGCTCATTGGATGCGCCCATGGCCACCGTTCGGGCCACATCTCTCATTTCGATGTTAGGAACACTCTTTTGTCCTTGAACCTCGGCTATTTTTTTCTGCGACATTCATTGGATGCGCCCATCGGTACCAGTTGCAACTTTCCCGCCGCGTTTCACTGAATCTCCGTTAGTATTAGCAGGATTTCATCCTATAAAGAGATCCCCCTTTTCACGACTTCCTACATCCCTCCCAAATGATTCACCATGAGCGACCAGTGCGCTCTCGACACCGATGGCAATTCTCTGCCCACCGAGCAGGTTACCTTTTATCACTCCGAGTCGGACGAGACTCCCATCCCAGCTGCACCAGGTCCGTTAACTTTCCTAAGTGGTCGGTTTACTGCTGATTTTTCTGCAGCGCCTCGTCGCAGCAATCGCGCTAGGCACACCGACCTGTTCTGAATAGGCTCTGCAGTCGCTGTTGAGCGCATTTTCTCGGGTGGTAGAGATACCATTTCTCTCCGCCGCGCTAGCTTGAAGCCTGACACCATCAGAATAGGTGTATGTGGGGATATGATACATCAATGGACCGGTGATCTTCGGAGGGCCACGATAGATCAAAGCCTCTAATTAGCGTAGTGGCCAATGTATAGGCACACCTTTATTGCTGCTCCTCCCGTGCCACCGGGAACCCGCAGCGGCACCCGCCTCGCGCTCGCACCGCGCCTCACCTGGTCCGTGCACGAGGCGAACCGCCGTTCCCAATTCGGCCACATTCGATCACACGTGATGCATTCATCCTTGTCTACCCCTTCCACCATTTACCCTTCTATACGGGCTCCCTGCCGACGCTTCTTCCCTCCTTTCACCTGGGTGTTCCTATTACCTCTCGCTATGGTCTCTCACTTGTCAGTCACCCAGAATCGCCCTCATTAGGACGTGCTCGGCTTTGCGTGCGCGGGACTTTAGGCACTTGAAAAGCTGATTGCATGGGGCTGGCGGCCTGCACTTCTAGCGTGACCCTCTTTGGGCGTACCTTGAGCCCTCCATTTCCTCCCTTCCTCAAATTTCTCCTCGTTCGCTCCCAATCGACGCTATTCCGTGCCCGGCCCCGGCCCCGGCACCCTACACCTCCCTGATATCCCTTGCACGCACCCACGCCGCAGGCACATCCCACTGTTGCCCCTCACCGGTCCCTTGCCCGTTTTCGCCCCTTGGGGTGCCCCAGCGCACCAGCACCACTCGATTAGCGCCTAGCGGATCCGCTCGTGCACCGCGCCAGCCGATACTCCCTGACATTCTCGTGCCGGCATTATATGGGGCAAACACCCACCACGCCCTCCAGCACTTCGCACTGGGTGTCAGTCCCGTCATGGTCCACATTCCACCGCCCCATATTTGCGCGCTATGCGTGCTGCACGGCTATGTGTGCCGCAAATGCAACTCTGTGAAACAGTCTGGGCATTCCATAGCATAGCTAATCACCAAACACGTCTCAGTACACTTTCTGAAGCGGTTCAGACGTCTTTCACCAATTTTGTTCCAAATGAGTGTCGAATCGAAACTTGTTCCATGCTAGGATACAGGGTTTACACTGCTGAACACGCACTTTTTCAACTACCGATCTTCATCCCCTCAAATTTTATATTCTGAACACCAGTTGTATCCCTTGACTCCGTTTATGCTGATACCACACCCACACGACCAATTCTCGGCACTCATCGAGCCTGTTTTCTGTGTCTCCACCTCCCCCAGAGTTTCAGTATCAAGATTTTAAGATTTTATGCATACAAATACATTTGGCTCTGGAATATAAGAGATTCTGCCGGTTCAGAATCAGACTCACATTTCAGATGGTGCTTAACGAGGACGAACTTCCAGTTACCAGCACCGAAAATGGTAATTTGTAACGCAGTCACAGGGTGACTGTCTCTCCTCCTCCGAACGACGACGTCGAAAACTGGCTTCTCTGCTCCCATATCCAAATCGAAACCAGGGAACCTTCCCAGGGCCAATCCGCCGTGTATACTCCCGCTGCGCGCTCTTTTTTAACCCGCCGATCCTGAATTACAGCTCCTGGAGCCCCCGCTTGCAGACTGTACTAAACACATTCGGGAAGTCACCGCCCGGCCTGCACGCTCCTTCTTTACTCATCTACAATTCGGGTGATACATCCTGCTCTATCCACCGTCCTCTCCGACCATATGCCGTTGCAGAACACAACATAGTGGTCAAAATCCCCGGCACAAACAGATATTGAAGGGGCGGAAATTTGGTGCGTGCACTGTGCATTAAAGACTCCCCTGTATGTTTAATTTCCTCAACTAACTGCGATCCGCATTGCGAACGAGCACGAATGCCCATCGGAGGCCGTGTTTACACACCCGCAGCAGCCCTCCTCCACGGTCGCGCGGCGCCCAGGGATCATCCTCGCCGCTGTAATTTCAGTGCGACACTCCTATACCTTATGCATTGTGGCGCTGGTGATCCACAACGGTGTTAGCGCAGCGTCGTGGCCTCTTGTGAATGGAGGGCAACATCACGCACTACGGCGGAGCTGCCGTTGCGCGAGGGTCTACTCCTCGGCACACTCCCGTATTCCTCGTCCCCGAGCTTCCCCTTGACGGGCATCCTGCGGTACAGCCATCGGGTTGACGAGTGATGCAATACACCAGATCTCGTCGCCGCTGCGCGTATGGCCCCGGTCGCGCACGTGCAGCTTCCAGGTAGCTTCATGCGCCGCTGCGAGGGGTTGTGGGCGGCCCGGGGCATGCTCTCCCCCCAAAAGCCCGCCTGCAGCGCCATCTAGTCACGCGGTGCCAAAGGGTGGCGAGTCTGATGGCTACGGTCACCTACGCGCAGCGCCTGTGCGGCTCTGCGCGCCTCTCCGAGAGGCTTCTGGTGATCCGTGTGCTTGTTCCTCTGCCCAAAGCACTGCGGCGGTGGCGGCGCTGGCCAGCGGGTACAGTGCATGTGCCATCGGGTGCATCATGACCGAATTGTGTTTTTATCCCATTCCGAAGCGTAATTCCTATTCGGTATTGTACGCCATGTATGCTATATACCCCTTCTATAATACATTTTTTTTTCATAATTTCTGGGCCACATTTCATTGCCGTCGTCGCGGACGACGTTGAGAGACATTTGATCGCTGTTGTCCAAATGCGGATATTCGAGCTCATCGTGCTGCACAGCAGCGACGCCAACAAGGCATGGCCTGATCGCTGCTAAATAAAATGAGGATACTCGCTGCCATGATACATCATTCCGACCTCTAAGCTAGTGGTTTTGATCTATCGTGGCCTGTCGGTGATTAGCGATGTCTGATAGATATACCGCCACGCCCAGGTGATCAGAACACTGATGATCGTCAAATAACGCCTCCGGTTGGCGCGTCTAGCTGTTCAGGAGATGATTGGTGGTACTTAGCACTCATTTGTGATACCTTAGAGAACTTATATATATTTTTGACCTCCCGTATGCCCGTATTTTGACCGTACCGTACGTCGGAGCTTCTGAGATTTTGATTACGGTACAGGTTACGGTACGGTCCGTCACACTTTCGGCGTTCCGTATACGGGACGTCAGCAGCCCTAAACGCTTGATGTCTGCGCTTTGGCCAGTGCCGCGACGTGGACATACCAAAGAGCGCACAAAGCATCGTCGCTTGCCTATATAACCTGACAATCGCTCATTGTCTTTGCATTTCTCCCTCATTCATCCCCCACCCACACACCTCGCAACGATGGACAGCCCAGGAAAGCAGAAATAACCCTGCACGATCGAGAGGATGGGTAATTGGAGTAGGCAGAAACTACCAGGCGCAAGAAAGATGACGCGGGGGGGCAAGCCGCACGCTCACCCAAAGAACCTGCGTGGGTGAGCCCCATGCACCCTTTGAAGCTGCACAGAGAGCGGCGAAGAAGGAGCCACCCGGCGACCCCTGCACAATCCGGTTCCGCGGCGACTGCAGCCCGAGGGGAGCCCGGCCCCGGAGCTCAACAACCTCAAACTCACACAGGCGCGTATGCTTATCATAGATCCCGAGACCGGGATCTTCCTCAAAGACATGCCGCCATCCGACCCCCGCGCCTCACAGCCCGCCACTCGTCCGGGTTCCGACAGTCGTCTTCGTATGTCCATTCTCGCGGGTATACTGAGATGTACTGACAAGCAAACAGCAGACCCCAAACGCCCCCGCGCAGCCCGTGTGGTGCAGAGGGCGGAATCTCTATACGCCCCGTGCACCCTTCGGCATTCTTCGACCCCGCGAACTTCGACGAGCCCGCGTCTTCCAAGCCGGCAAGGGAGCTCTCCGACGCCGAGTTCTTCAGGCTCGAGCACGTGCCCTGTTGTTTGAAGTGCGTATTCTTCGCTGTGTGGGCCGTCCGTACGCTGACATTGCTTGCTGTATTTGTAGACTGTTTTAGAAATATTGTCCGCGTGGGCGAAGGCGAGGGCTGAGCCCGTAACGACGCCCGCACCCGCCCACATCGACATTGACATCGAGCCCCCGCCCCAGCCAACACGCGCGCACTTCGAGCCCGAGCCCACCCTCAACGCCACTTCCAATCTCTTGGAGAGTTATGCGGCCCGTGATCCACCCCGTTTAAACCAGTGTCGTATTAACATACTACACGTAACTATCCCTATTATGTCCTGATGGCCCCGTTTAAGCCTGCTGTAGTCTAGTTTTATACATGAATAAAAATGTATGATTAATTGAGGACCTCTGATTAAGTCTTCGTTTAATCGGAACCTGTTTAAACCATCCTCCTGATTAAGCACCTCCGCACACCCAATACAATACACGGGGAGAAGAAGCCTATACAGAATGGCTACTAGCGAATTCGATCACATAACCAAAGTGCGCCCAGAGTCAAAAGCAGCACAAACTGCATGCCGATAATAATCTTCCAGTGATTGGACAGTTCAGTCAGTGCTGTGTTGCCCGGGGGTGCACCTTTCTGAGTAGGTGATAGATCCGGGCCTAAATTGTTGTCATTAATTACTACTCACAGACTGCTGAATAATTTTAGATATGAAAGCGCACCTGATTCTCTGTGAACCGCCTCCTGAAGAGATTCATTGTCTGGGACTGCCCGGAATTCGGATGGCTTGTCCTGGATCTCCTCAGCTGTGAAACATCAAGATCAAGAGATATTGGGTGCACAATTGTGAGCTCACCATGTGCGAACGGTCCGTTCGGTTCCTTCGATATCTCGTAGAGTGGGTATCCCAGCTCTCGGGCGACGTCTTGGCTGTCAGGATTGAAACCCTTGGCCTGATGGAATTTGCGGAGCCCGGTGTAAACACTCTCCTCCCATGACCATCCCCTGAGCACCATCGAAAACTCGAGAGTGGGAAATCCAAGCTGCTCCACCTCCTCGAAGCTCAGTCGTCCATCTCCCATTGGATCGAGGGACCAATATGCCGGGCACGCCGGGAGTCGAAAAGCTGATGGGATATCCGCATGCATGTCTTCTAAGGGACATAGAAATAGATATCCCAGGGGATGCTATTACCGCGTTGGATATCCTCAGTTCATATCTAATCCGGTCTATCACAACTGATGCCAACAGTGAGGATCAGGATACTGAGTGGGAAGTGAACATACCATAATCATAATGGTTGGAAGCTATACCGAGGCGATGAAAAACATAATTTGCCTGGGCCAGCCATTTCCTAGCCACCCCTTTGCTGAAAATTGAGCGGGAGAATTCAGACCCATCTGAGACTACGGAGGAGTCCACACTTCGCATTCCAGAAATGAGCAGAGGAAGAGGCGACACAACAAAGGGACACACCGGGTCCACCCACTCTCTAAAAATGTCAGGGAGGCTCCCGTCGGCACTCTCCAAGCAACTACGAAGACATCCGGTCCCGGGATGCACGCGATTTCGGTGGGGTGGGTGATGCCAGAGCCAGGCGGGCAGGAGATGACGGCCCCGTGGTGCACCGACGTATTCGGTGAAATTGAGAGCTGGCGAAAGTGCCCTGAATACAAGTCGCAAATTTGATGACAGCGGTCAAGCGAAAGCGAATCAACGATCTTTGTGTCCTCGGGCGGTTCGAGAACCGATAGGATGGACGAGATAGGTGGGCCCGACAATACATACTCGAGAAAAAGCCCGTTATAGTCACTGGCCGTGGGATCGACGCAGAGACGACCGGTTGAGGGCCGTATCCACATTGTACAGTGCGGTGAGTCCTAGAGATATGTAGTGAGACACACGGTGGAAATTTGTTGAGCTGAGCAATCTACCAGAGGGGCTCTCAATACAGATTCACTATATTCGCTGGCTTCCTACAAACTCATCTGTTGGTCAAGTCTGAATTAACGTATATCCGAATGACTCTTACCTTGAATTCGGCATCCTGTGGATAGTTGCATGACTACATCGAGCAGAGAAGGGTTGGGTTGACATACGAGGAAGCTCCAGAGATATACCGTCCGCAAATGAGACCCACTGTACTTCTCCAAGAGTTGTTGCACTGGGATTAACTCTAACACAACATCGCGGTCAGGACAAACGGGTGGATAAGAAATGCAATGCAAACCCTCGTTGAAAATCGCAGCGTGCATCCCAGACGCACTGGCTAGCCCAAATAGCTGCATAATGTTCGGATGGCTGCAGTCGCAGTCTTATCGGGGCCAGCAAAAAAAAACAAGGAGGTGGGCACACCGAAAGCATGAATACTGTGAGATATTTGCGCGCCATTCCTGTAGTCCAGAGACGGTGCGTGCAATTCCAACAGAGAAAGATGTCCACGTACCTCCTCCGCATTATCCCCTTGGTACATCGCGACGGTCATGTCCGATGCAGATCCGTGAATGCGCGCAGAATACACGCGCCGCGCGGAGCGCCGTCCATCCTGGCGGTACACCTCACCCGAGTTTCCCAGCCGTATCTCATTGCGCAGATCCAGATCCCCGATCGGGAACCTGCGAAAACCTGTCCGTTGCGCGTCAGTTAGATCCAGGAAGCAGGTGCTGCCCACCGTAAGGAAGATCGGGGGCCGCCTGCGTGATATTGTGATGCTATGGAAATATCCCCCGGCGACGACAAAATGCTGCGCCTGGGGGAAAAAGGCGCCCTGGAACCTAAAGTGTGGTGAGCTGCGATTAGAGGAGAGACTCGGGCACAAACGATCGTGATGTTCGTCCGTTGTCTGCGGAGAGGGGAACTCAGTGTTATTCTGTGGCTCGTCGTCCATGGAGGGTGGAGGTAGGAGGACAAAGATGTTAAACGCCGTGATCCCGGCTGTGCGTATGAACCGACAAAGAACCCGTTATGTAATATAGCCTACACGGGCCTGCGGCCGCCCACCAAGTGGGAAGATTCCTGGGGCGGCGTCGCTGTGCTGATCCGCGCGGCTATTCCTTTTCAATATAGGGAAACTTCTCGGGATCTGACTTCATGGTCATTCAAATCAACAGACACTTGATCTATATTGTTTATCTACTCCCCGAGTCGACGCAATGGGCAGGCGTTCTCGAGAAGGACCCCTGCGACACACTTGCGGCATCACTCTCACTAGCGTTTAACGCCGGTTTCGACGTATCACTGCACGGCGATCTGAATGCGCGCACTACTGATCCGCCTCGATGTTCGATGGACAAGGCAACCACATCTCCTTGTAGTAACTGGCTATGTAATATGTTCGGGAACTACGGACTTGCTTTCGCCAGCGGAAATTCACCTCCTTTCAGGGTAAGGAGGAGACGATGCGCAGGACTATGATCGACTACGTCGCGTGCTCCAAATGGATCTCCCCAAAAATTTCGAGCTTCACCGTTTGTGACCGGGTCCCCGAACCGCCGGCGTGTGATGCAGAGGATGCTCAACAGCTGCAAATGCACGCGCGCCCGCCGGGATATGATCATGCAGCAACGATTCTGTGTATCAACTTGGACACTGACATACACCTTGTTCGCTACTCGAGCCCGCGCAGAAAGAAGAGACTTGACTTGACTCTTCCGGACAAGACGGATCTTGATAAGCTATTCGTTTCTACACTGGAACCGGCAAAGACAGCGCAAAGAAAATCGCAGCGCTGTACGGTCCCGTGGTGTCCGTAACACCCCTACTTGCGGTAACGGTGCACGGCTCCTGCTGGATGCCGAAAAAGCCATGGCCGCCGGGGCAACTGCCTCCTGGGGACCCAACGCTTGGTTGAGTCGGTCGGGCCGAGTCCACGGAAAGCAAACAAGTGCACGGTCTGAACATCTTGGTGTCATCCTTGCGCTTCAAGCAGCGCCAATGTTCAAATCTCTAGTTATCTCGACTCGCTCCGAATATGCGATCCGATCGGCCGTCTATTACGCATCGCAGAACGACGCCTGCGGCTGGAGATGTGCCAATGGAGATCTGCTCAAAGTGCTCCTAGCACTGATCAAAATCCGGACAGCAACGGTTTATTTTGCCACTGGCGTGCATTCGACTGGACGGAGGCAAGGGGGGCGGTCCCGCCGGCTCAAAACGGATTTAGACTTGGTTATCAAACAAATAATAACCCGTTCATTCTCCGCTGCCTTAACGAGTGGGCGAGAGCCCATGGTCACTCGCTGTATGTGGCCGGCGTCGATTTTACCAATGCATTCCCCTCAACCGATCAGCCCACTCTCTGGTTGAAACTATTCAGACTCGGAATGGGTGGTAAAATATTTAATTGGTTGCGCATGCTTTACAACCGGATGGACTACTATGTTAGGCACGGAAACATGGAATCCACACATTTCAAGGCGCTCATCGGGTTCCTTACAGGTGATCCCGCTTCACCAATCCTGTGGAATATCTTCCTCTCCGGCCTAATATTAATGCCCAATTTTGAGGATGTTTTCTTGCCGGGGTTCGAATTTCGCTGCTAGCCCAGGCAGATGGCCTCCTTATCGTCTCTCTTTCTGTCCGTGGACTCCGTGTCAATTATCCACCTTGAAACGATGGCGCGCAATAAACTTTATCCTCGTCAACTTGATCCAAATCATCATTTTGATCTTTGGACTCTCTCGCCGCTCCCCACGTTCCACCTTGGAAGCACGCAACTCGCCGTCAAAACAGACAAGAAATATGTGAGCATTAACCTCTGAACGGACATGCGAAACATTCTAGAAGACCATTATAAAGCCAAGGCACGCACTGCTCGCTATCGTGAACACCACATCATGGCAATTGAAGACATGACGAGAAGGCTAGCACCAAAGGAACTGAAACAACTGTACATGGTTCGTGTAGATTGCCACTCGATCCACGGATGCGAAGTATCGCCGGACAGTGAAGACGTGGATGTCAAACAATTATGTAAAGTTCAAGTTTGCTTCATCCGGCAAACACTCAATCTCCATAGCCGCTCCATGATTGCTCCGCTCTTCACAGAAACCGGTATAATGCCTCTCCGAGTTCGACGTCTCCTCTTCGACCTCAGCCACCTCCAATATTTCCTTGGTCTAAATGACGACACTTACGCTCGCGCCGCTTTGAGCAGCTCCATTGAACTTTCCGGCAAAGGTAAAAAGTCATGGGCTAGAGGTCTCATCAAGGCTGCTTCGAGGCTGTCGTTCCACCGTCACCTGTTGGCCGTGGAAGTCTTGCGTTGCATTGATCATGCATACACACCAGTGCCCCGATCGAATCGGCTGTGCAGGTTCTGTAAAACAGATATTGAGACGCCCGAACATACACTGATCACTTGCCAGTCCTCGGACCCGCTGGTTGAGCTCCGAGCAATTTTCTTGGCCAAACTCTTCTGATCCCCCAGATCTGCAATGCCAGATGGCGGAACTTTAGAATGTAGAGTTCCTCAAAGCCGATCCGGACGATCGCCCTGGTTGCCAAGTATGTGCATGATGTTTTACGAATATTCTACGCTGTCCCCGTGTTCTGCTTGCATGTTTGAGAGGCGTAACTGAGTTGATGTGCTAACCTTATTTCGTCTTTTAGCATTCCTTTGGATCTACGGTGGCGAGCTGGAAATTTTGACCGACACCTGCGACCGTGAGCTTGTCCAGAGGAATTCTGAGAGGCCCAGGGGCAATGGTGTATATACTAGTGCCTGTACATCCCTGGAACCGCATTCATGAGTTGGACCGTGCCGTGTAATGCTACCTACCTACCGACAGTCCGGGAGATTAATATTATCTAGGCGGACGGTACACCCTGCATGCCAATCCTCGCCAATCGATGCACAGCACAGAGCATCAAAAATTTCCTGCGTCTCCCTGCCCGTTCGACTCCGAGTCGAGCACCTGCTTTCCCCCTTCCGTCGAAACTTGAGCACACCCGATGACCGCATCTACCCCACATCCAATCTCCATCTCCAGCCACCCCAACCTCACGATGCATTTTTTCCCCAGGCCGCTATGCATGTGAACCTGCCCTCCACATTAATGTCCCTCCAGGAAGTAGATATAAACGGGTTCAGCTTGAAAGCCAGGCACACACACATATGTATATACATATAGATATAGATTGGCGCGATGGCAGATGCCTCTAAACGCTCACCGGTAGCCCTCCATACCACATGCAAGAACCACCCGTCCGACCGGGCTCGCGTCCTGAGTTATAAGGTCCTGTCTGGGTTTTCACTATGGCAAAGCCGCGGTCCAGGCACGGCCAACCCCGCCTCATGCTCACGTAATCCACCACCGGCCTGTATTCTCGCTGTACGCATCGAAAGAATATTAATATTGGGATGGTGTCCATTATAGATGGCGGACGTGTAAATTATGGATGGCGGACGCGCGGCAGGCGCAGGGCGCAGGTGCGCGACTCGACTCGGATGGAGATGGCGATGACGACCGCTTCTGCACGGACTCTGCTTGGCCGGGGAGCGGACGAGGCTAGAGCCCCGAAGAAGCAACGAGTTGACGGGGGGAGCCCCGAGCAGAACGTCAACAGCACCGCGCATCTGAATAAAGACCGCCCGGATTGGCCCGAGCATCGACGGGATCAGCGCGCACCGCGGCACCCCATCAGGAATATCCTCCTTTCCTAATTGGGTCCGATTGGCTCAAATTTTGGGGCAATACCGCCAAATTATCCCTCTAAGCTTGATTACCTTTTTAGTGACGTTGCTAAAATCTTAGGGGAAATTAAGACAAATTTTGGCCTAACTACCGAACATTGATCAGGGCTTCCCTTCAATTTGGTTCTGGTTCCGACCTTTTTTACGGGTAATTTGGGGGGAAAATGCGCCACACAGCAACTTTGGAGTGGGAATATGTTATGATCAACAAGGTACATATGCTATAGAAGTAGGATATATACTCATCAAAGTAATGATCACAGCCCAACAAATAATACATGCATTAAAGAATTAACGGCAGGCACCGCACCCACCAAGACAGACATAGGATAGAACCAACACGCAAGCAGTTAGTCAGATTCAGGGACCTCAACGAGGTTGATGAGGATTGCAGAGCTGCCGACATTGGCCTGGACAGCGGTGCTGAAATATAAACAAAATCAGCATGCATTGGTGGCACCACGAAAATGCTTATGTCACAAGCAGGTAGAGAGAGTGGATGACCCTATGAAGAGCCATTGGCACTGAATATCCCGTAACAGTTCGTCGCGCGGCCGGCGGTAGCGAAAAATGAGATGGGCCTGATGATGGGGGCAAAGATCTAGAATATCAACATCAGGCCGGAACAACACACCACGAGTTTACCTAAGTAACACAGATACTAGTTAGTGGAGCCGTCAATGATGGTTGGAGGTACATACTTTAGTTGTGGATCGAAGGCAGCTAGGGGATGGATGCAAGGTGCTCGTGCTGAATAGTGCTGAGCAGGTGTTAGTATGCGCAGAGGAGTGGAGGAGCCCACAAACCTGTCAATTAAGGTGGGTGATGACTAGGATCGGGGGGTGGCACGGGAAGGGTGCTATGAGGTCCTGGCAGGATGTTAAGCTGAAATAGTTTGGTCAACATGTGGGATAGAAGGCAAAGAACATACTCAAGCACGGCTGTGCAGCCTGTTTACGCCTGCGCGCATCGAACCCGCAACGAAGGTTCTGTTGGAGGAAGTGACAAAGCAGGGCATACGGCAGTATACCCTGATACGCAAAGAGAAACCACCTAGGGAAGGAAAGAGCTAAAAATGAGGCAATTGGTGGAAGGAGGATGGGGAGAAAGGAAGAAAGGAATGTGTCGCCTCATCAACATTTGGTTTTGTGTGGCTCCTGATTGACACTTGATCAGCGAACTCACCGAAGCGAGCGATCAACGTTTCATCCGGAGTGGTCCGAGCGGAATTTGAATGACTTCGAGAGAATTTAGAAAGCTGGCACGAGGAAAATGTCTTTACCCATCACAAGCAATTAGATCCAGCATAAGTACCAATGATATGAATGCATCCTGCCTGCACCTCCTAGGCCCATTTTGATCATGCCGTCCGGGATTGCATTCTAAAATTTTGTATTTTACTTGATCTAATTTTTTGGCATGTTCCGAGTACAATGCTGGCACAGAGAAGGAAGTGGCAAGGACATCCAGAAGATGCACCCATGAGACAGGCGCCCGGAAAATTATGTGATTACCTACTTGACTTTTCCGTGTCCCCCAGGGACAGAAAAAGTTCAAGTAGGCAACTAAACAAAACACCGACGCCTGCTCTACACGACAAAATAATTGCACTTAAGAGGATCGAAGGTAGGCGAAGCAATAAACATCAAAATGAATGGGACTGTCCATTATCCAGCTACACTAAGTGACCATTGTAAGCTAATGTTCCCAATGTCCCCAGGTTGGGACATATTTGGATAATTGGGCCATATTCCTCTAATTAGATAGGCACCTACCGGATTTCCCCTAAATTAGGAAGGGAGTGTTTTTCCTGATGCCCTCGCTCCACACTGCGCACGCCGCGCCGCACTGCGGACGAAGCACCGCGCGCCCGGTGATAACTGTGCTTGGCACACAAGGACACAAACCGGCACCCCAGGGCCGCGCGCCCCGCAAAACAGGGCAGAGAGGAAAGGACAGGAGGGACGCAGTGGAGGAAGTGGAGGAGACAAGGTGGATGCCAATCCCGCCCGCCATGTAGTCATCTAGCCTTCTCTGAATCCGGAGCGCAGCGGCACGGGAGGAAGGAGGAATCGGATCGAATCGAATCGAATCGAATAGAATCGAATAGAATCCGGCAAGATGTGGAATAGAAGTAGAAGGGAAATCGGGAAGGGGGACGCAGGTCGCGGGTGGGAGGGGCGAGCTGCGAAGCGGGTGGTGCGGAGAGGACGGGGAGGGAAGGAAAGGGAAGGCAGGGAAGCAAGAGCACGGGTGGCGGGGCGAGGGCGAGGCGAACGGACGGACGGACGGATAGTGGGCCCCACGCCGTTCTGCGCCTGCACCTGTACGGCGGGACGGAAGGCAAGGACTGAAGGGAGGAAGGAAGGAAGGAAAGAAGGAACCGATTGCGCGAAGAACGCAACAGAAAAAGACAAGACAAGCAGAACGTAAATTTGAAGGAAGAGGGAGAGGATCAGACACAATTTAGGAGGTGCTGGAGAACGTGCTGGTGTTGGTGCTGCTGTGAGAGCGCGCTGCTGAGCTCCAGCGGTGGGACCTGTGGGCGGGCGGAGAGCGTGTCGAGAAGAGAAGAGGAATGGCGCGGGGCGCGTGGCGCAGCGGCCAGATGGACGAGTCGCAGCCGTTTCAGAACACCGGAACGTGTGCGACGCCAGGACCGCGGAACCGCGCGAAAACTGAAAACTGCGTGGGCTCGCGCGGGCGGGGGGCTGGATCGCAGGACGCGCGGGAAATGCGCGCGGCCGGGGCGAATCGATGGGTCCGCGCGACAGCTCCCAGGCGCACGAATCGTACCGCACACTCGAGCGGGCGCCACGAGCGTGGATATTCGCGCGCCCAAGGCGGACGACGCGCGGGACCGCAGCGAGCTCGCGCCGCTCGCACGGATGAAGGAAGGGAGCGAGAGAGCGGCGAGCCATCACCGACATGTTCCGGCTCCACGCTCCCGTGTGCGGGGAGTCTCGCCGTGAGGAGGGCAGGCAGGCAGGGATAGTGGCCTGGAGCATGGACGGAGGGCGCGCAGCGAGCGCTGGAAGTGCGGGGTGAGATAACGACGGGTGAGCGGGTGGAAGAGAGATGAGGGAGAAAGGAAGAGAGTGATGAGATGGGCTGGCGCGGCGCGGCAGGACGATTGCCGACGGGCTCTCGTAGAAGCGCACGAGGAACGGGGGATGCTCGGGGCAGGGAGAACGAAGCACGAGCGCGCTCGCCGACGGGCATTGCACGGGTACGGGGACGAACCGCGCCTCGAACGTGCATCTAGCCTACGCCTCAAACCGCACCGACTGTCGTTCTCTAGCGGGTCGATGAAGAGTGGATCGGCGGGTCGGCGTGCGGGGCGGTGGGACGGGTTCGAGGGGATGGGTGAGACTGAGCGGTGCGGCGACTCGGAGGAAAAGGGAGCCCGAGCTGCAAGGGCACGTGCGCGTCTGCTCCGAACGGGGCTGCCCGGGCGCACAAAACGGCTGGCGAAGTGGTGAAGGGGGTCGCGCTAGGGGTCAATACAATCTGCGCGGTGGAGATCATGGCAAGATGATTTAATTCGGTGATAGCATTAGGGGCTGTGTGGCGGCGGCTTGATCGCGATTCGAGCCCGCCGTGATCCCGCCGCGTCTTGTTTATCAGTTCGTTATCAGCGTGCTTGTTCTTTCCAAATCGCAACACGCTCATTCCGAATCCCACGCAGCTCATGATTTATCCGCCCCGCATCCTCAGCCGGAGCCGCATCCGCCCGGCGCCGCAGCACCCATACTTAATGTTACCGTACGCGCCCCGAATCCGTCCCCGATGCGGCACGCCGCTGCTTGCGCCGGATCTGCCGATCCGCATTTACCACTGGCCTACAGGCGCTGAGGGCCTCGATCGCCGCACCCGCATCACTTAGGTTAGTGTCCCCGTTCGACTTGGGCTCGCGCCATAAGTCTCGTGCTCCAAGCTTTGGCCACCCAACCGGCCGGACCCGGGAGCTTTTTTCCATGCACGGGTTCCATCGACTATAAGTATGTCATCGCAGCGCGTATTTGGGTGGCATTTCGCGATCCCGCCGGCAAATCACTACCCTAACCCTTTTGCCATTAAACATCGTGCTTATGTAGGTACACCCTAGCCCAGGAACGGCTCGACGGGAAAACGGCGGCACGTTGATGCCCCTTCCGGATCTGTATACCAGGTTCCTTTTCCGCTTCAGGTCCAGTCTCCCAAGTACTGCAGCCAGAACTCGGCGGATATCACAATTCACTTCAACCACAACACAGAGGACCCGCCGCTTTTTCAGGAGCCCGGTTTTCCTCCCACAACACCAGCACTGGCGGGGCTGTCGAACACACGTGTCACCCTCGAAGATCTCGCACATTCAGATGCGCAACTCCTCTGGCATCGGCTCGACTTCGCACTAGCATATGATCCAATTGGAGCTAGATGATCCCAGAAACAAGGAGGAATAACTGACCAATTTGTGAAGGCTCTCAATATGCATATTTACGCTTTTCATCCAGCGGGTATAAAATAACCCGTGTTGGCGGCTTGCACGCAGGATAAGAACGCATGCATTCAATATCGGCCATCTGTTTGCTGTGGCGCGGAACTAGTTGTACAGGAAGATCTTCATGGGCTTGTATGGTTCCTCCAGGTACGTCATGTCCTCCGTCGACAACTTGATCTCAAGGGCGCCTGGTTGAGCACGTTAGGATACAGGTGGATTCTCAATGTATTTCTTCTCACCAAGGAGATCATCCAATTTTTCAAGGGACGTCGTCCCCACTACCGGAGCCGTTACGCCTAAAAAGTCCTATGAATATAGAGCAGGAAATCCCCAAAGAATGGTCCGTACCGTCTTTCGCCATAACCCAGGCTAGCGAAATCTGGGACATTGTCGCACCGTACTTCTTGGCGATCTCCTCCACGCTGGGCACTCACGGATTAGGCGGCGGCAACGTCAGGGAGGATATACGTACCGGTTAACGACATCCTTGGTTCCGGCACCGAGAGCGAAGTAGGTTGAAGCGGGGATGTCATCTGTCGCCTCGCGGAGCGTTTGTTTTTCTGAGTCGGTACCCACCGGAACAGGACGGCTGAGCGCGCCACGCGCGAGGGTTGACCAAGGGATGGACCCGACGCCAAAGTGCTACAAGCCTGTTTCAGCCCCACATACGAGACACAGTGAAGGGACACACCTTCAGCGACGGCATCATTTCGCGCTCCTCCTCGCGGTAGACGAGGCTGTACTGGTTGGTCATCGAAATAAACGGAGTGAGGTCGTGCGTGATCGCGTAATCTGGGGATTCGGCTCGTAAATGGGGGGTGAAAATTAACGTGAATGCAGCCATACTTTGCATGACGTGAACTGGTAATCAGATAGAAGAGAAAGAGGGTTAGGTTTTTAGCGAAGTTGGATTTGAGCCGCACATTGCCAGGCATGACAGGAGCTCATGCCAAGGTATCGAACATGTCCGGCTTTGACTACATCGTGCAGTGCTTGCATCTGATAATCCCTGATTAGTGGCAACGTCAAACATACGACGAGTTTAATACCGTCTCCTCAATAGGTGTCTCGTAGTCAAACCGATGCACCTGAAGCACGTCGATGTAATCGAGCTGCAGGCGCTTCAAGCTTGCCTTGACGGAATCGAAGATGTGCTTCCGCGAGAGCCCGTGTTGATTTACATAGCCACAATTGTCAGGCCCAGCGAGAAAAAGCTCCATAGCGTTAACATTTACGGTTTTCCCCACCGAGCCGAAAACCTGTTTGTGTTGAAAATATATTCCGTATATATGGGGTAGCGCACCTTGGTCATAACCACGATCTCCTCGCGCGGGAGCTGCAGTCTTTGGATGGCCTTTCCCAGAACGACTTCACTCATGCCATTCGAATATGCCTATGTTTCCAGTACGATGAGCAACTTGGAGAGAAATGATGGCCTCAAACACGCTCACGTTGGCGGTATCGAAGGTCTGGATTCCAGCGTCATAACTGCAATGCACGGCGAGGACGGAATAATTCGCAAGGGAGAAGAGTCAGCATGACAAGCAGAACGCACGCAAATTTAATATGCTTGACAGTCTCGTCTTCGTCCAGGGCCCATGCCTTCCATTCGGACGACCCGTACGACATGCATCCCAGGATAATCTGAGATACCTTGAGACCCGACGATCCAAGCCGCACTGAGGAGCCGGTAAGAGAAACACGGGGCGTGTCAGATACCGCAGAGCCCACCGTATTTCACTCGGCGCGACGGTTTGAGAGGGGTAGAAGACATCATGTGGCAATGCAAAATTTGTGTGGTCGGTGCGCCTTTATAAGTATCCAGAATCAAGGCTACTTGACACCTGTCGCCGAGTCGGCATCTAATGACGAGGCCTCGACTCGTGATCGGCCGGCATAAATGTGCGTACACATGCCGATGCTGGAGGTGTGTTAGAACATTTCGACCAACCTTTGACTGAGACTGTACGAGAGTAGGTAGATCGAGAAGGGAAGGCTCGCAAAGTTCTGGAAAGTATATAGGTGCCTTGAATACATCGATTCCTTCAAATGAAGGTCCAACTAGACCGAACGAGAGCAGCTCTCTCCCTCCTGACGACGGGGAAATGACCAAAGCGGACCGAATAGTCAGCGCTCTCTCCCTCCTGACGACGGGGAAATGACCAAAGCTGACCGAATAGTCAGCAACCGCCGCTCTATTATTAACCGTTCTTTAACGAGATGCTCCTCGTTTGGTACTGTTCGGCGTCTTGTAGTCTTTTCTCCTTTTGGTCCCATCTCCCGTCCTTCTCAGCTTGTACGTCGTGGGTTATGCACCGTTTGTGGAATATATTTTCTCTGCGTACTGCGGGAATTTTGTGAGAGGTTCCCCGCGAGACTATGCAGCAATTTCAACCACAGCAGAAAATCCCACTCAACATTTTATGGAAAAGAATGATCCTGTCGTCAAAGCTCACCTTCGTAGTCTGTTGAGCTGCGCACTACGCCGCAGACCAATCCCCTGGAGTTTACCACATATAATGGTGACGATTTCCGGGCTTTCAGGTTGGTTATCCTTTCCCTTCAACTTCAAATATCTCAAAGTCTCTGTAAATCTGGGGCTTCTGGTACAAATCTGCGTGCCAAGGAAACAATCAGGCGATTGGTTTCTCCTGTGTCTAGGCGCCCAGTAGTCTCCCTTCCTCATCTCCGGCCTGACCCTGCCAATAATTATTATTGAGCCAATTGTGGTTTGTTTCAAGCCAACTACCTGGCCGAAATTTCCCCGTGGCTGCCTTGAGGCTCTGAGCATTTCTGAAGTTAATATTCGGATGTAGACTTCTAGGAGACGAGTACGAGTCTGCGATTCCTGCAAATATACCCCGGTGTTCCCACCGCGTTGAGTTATTTTAGCAGTGTATTTCTAATTATCTACTGCGAACGTATTAACCGTTCTTTAACGAGATGCTCCTCGTTCGTATGCGACTGTTTTGGTTTCATCCCCATGTAGCACAATCTCCATCCTTTTCTCTCCTCTGTCGTGCTTCACAAGTGCTTCACATGGCGTTGTCATACCCCATTTGTCTATCAGTACCCAGGGACTGTTCGAGTTCAACCATGGCAGGAGCCCGCACACATCCCATTCCGTCGAGGTTCCGCGGAAATCCAGCCCCATTCAGCTGTTCAACGTTCAACACCTGGTCGTCATTTGGGTTCTCTCCTCATCCCAAGAGGATTATCCCCTTCTTCATCCCTCTCCAATCGCTCTCAGTTTTCAACTTCCAATGACCGCCGGCAGCCGCCGGACGTGTCAAAATTCAACGGGGATTCCGGGGTTCGTGGTAAAGAACGAGCCCCGTGCCCGAATTTCTTATCCTGATCCAGAAACTCGCCAGCTTTCTCCGGATCCATCCGTAGACACGCAGCACACGCAGCACAGCGCAGCACTTGCTACAGGACACGGACGACACGGCTTCTGTATACTGCGGCCGCGTATCCCTTTGCACAGCTCGCCTTTCAGCTTAAAACGCGAAATCTGCATTCTTTATTCCGTTATTCCCGTTCATCCCCTCACATTTTTAACATCAGAGCCATTCCTTTTGCTCTAAATTCGTCTGCAGCTTGTAGGGTCCTAGACACAACATGGACACTAGATTTCATGTGCTACAGATTCAAGTCTTCAAGCTGATTCATTGACTTCATGGAACTCCTCTTGCTGTAATGCTCGGCTTCTCCCGTCTCAAGACTGGTGCTCTCATTCAACCAACGGATATACTCTCACTGTGTTGGGCTATCTGAATGCTCTGGGGGCCGCTCAATAGTCGGAAAGCACGATGCAGATCAACACACAGCTCGGGGTTTACAATTGGCCATCGGAACGTTCAACTGGCCTGGATTCGATTCATTTTTTGACCCACCTATTTGACGCCCCGCGGGCGGAAGCGGTGTGAGCTGTCATTTCTCCTTTCTCTTCCTACCAACTTCCACTAACAGGCGCACTCGCAGCAACAACATCCTTTTTTACCTGTATTGTTCAGAGGGGGCTCCACAATGTGCCTCCCCATTCCTCCCTCATAAACAAGAGTGCATGGAAAACTACTACCCACAGGGTGAGTAAATCTGCGTCGCAGTATACTATTGTGCTAACATGAACTCTCCCCGAAGTTCTCCCGGACGGGACGGGACGCAAACCCTTGATGCCGTCGGATTGCACTCGGGAGATTGAAAAATAATGGAAATGCCCCTGTCAATGGCGAGTACGTCTCTGCGCCCCTGTGCCTGACCAAATCTTTGAGATGTATATGTATATGTACCCATCATATGTTGAATATGCAAACTGTTTAAACATTTGTTTTATTTGTTCCACCGACAGCCGGAGCGAAGCGAAGGCATACCTTGTGATGATTCACTGTTACGAGTACTTTAGTAATCGTTTTGAATCAATCAATCATGAGGTTTTGCAGGTCTCGCAACTTTTTGTCACGAATCTAGTTTGTAGGCTAAGTGGCTGTGCTAATGCACATAGTGGCTGTGTTGAAGTGCTTTTAAAGGACAGCCACTAAATTCCGTTCGATTTTGTGATATGTTTTGTGGCTGTGTTTCTTCGTAATTGGACGCACACCTTGGTTCGAACCCTGTTATGTTTAATTTTTTATTTATCCTTCGAGGGTGCACACGGAATCGTCAACGGCTGCTGAGCACACCTAGGTCGCAAAAGCACACAGGCGCGGCCATAAAGGCTAGACACAAAGGAGCGTGCTCATAGCACGTGCTCGCGTGTGGGAATTCCATCATTCGGGCGGTTGAAGCTGGTGCATCAGCCAAACAATACGCTTCCGGGATAGCCCGACTGAGTGCCAGAGGATGGGCTTGAAGTTGAACGGCATCGGGAGCTGATCCGGTGAATGATCGGATCTTCTCGGCGGCTTTTCCTGTCGTCAACCAAGGGGAGGAGGACAGGGAGGCTGGAGCGAAAGGGAAGAAGGCCGCCGCTGCATCCACGGCCACGTCAAAGACGAATCCGGAGGAATACGCGGCCGAGGAGCAGGACGAGCACGGTGCAGAACAACGACGATTGAGGTGCATCCGTGCCACCTATCTATCTTGCTGATGCTCCTCCTTATTTCGTTCTTTCTCCCCTTTGTTTCCTCACTCCCTCCTTACCGTGCATCCCACCGCCATCAACTGCCCTGATCGGGTTTGTGTGTACTTCCTAGGTATCACCTCGTCCTGCTGCTTTACCGCTGGAACCCCACGACTCACGAAACCTCTTGTACCCCTGTATCGTGTGCGCATATATTTCTGTTTGAATCAGTAGCGTGAATCTTGGTCCCTTGCCACCTGCAAACCAGCCATCCTTCCTGTCGCGCCGCCTCGCCCATTCTTTCTTTCATTGTTCATTTGTCGCGTGTCACACTCGTTGCATACGTGCCGCGCGCGATGTCCTCTCCTATTCTCCTCTGCTGCTTCTTTCTCTGCGCTCCCCTGTGTTTCCTTTGCGACCCATAACGCCGGAGCGAAGCGACGGTAGATCTTGTGTCTGTTTAATGAGTAGCGTGAATCTTTCGTTGGCTTGGCCGGCACTTTGGCCCTCGAAAATGCCTCTGCGTCGGCAGGCCATTCGAAAGTCCTGCCGCAAGCCTCAGATGTGCTTTCCTGAGCTAGCATATCCGTAGGCCTGCGAGTCCGACTTTTCTGTTGATTACCTAAACCTAGTGACCCATGGAGATTTGCTCGGATCAAGCTCGGATCAAGTAATCATTACATATATCAATGAAAATTTCACCTTGCCCTCTCGCTACTTACACCCGCCCGACGCGCCGCCTTCCTCATCGACATCAAGCCTCGCCCACTTTGTCGGCCACATTCCTACACGAGGGATTCGGCCTTACCCTCCCCAGTCCTCGCCGAACTCCTGTGCCTCGACACTGAAGAAGGTCGAAGTGAAGGAGTTTGGAGAGTGCTTGGAGAGAACCCCGGTGGAGCCATGCTGCCGCCTTGCCGATGTGTGTGCAAGTCGTCTAGATTATAGTAGCCGAGATATGTGCCGGGGGGATCGCGTGCGCGCCTAAATTTATTATTTGTACAAACGAACCGTCATAGCTTTGTCTAATTATTTTGGGGTACATTGCTCCTCCATTCTATCCAGCTCAAGAAAGTGCCGCCTTATCCTCTTGATTCTTCTATCAGTAAGTAATTCTGGGTTCAGCCTATGCCCTTCAACTACTGCATTCCTCGGGAAGCGTCGGTGCATTTCCTCGTTAGTCTTAGAGCCTCTTTTATCTGCGACTCCCCATCTCATGTCACAGAACTCGACGCAATTGAAGGCTACAAAATAATCGGTGACTAGTGGCTGGCTATGATCTTCGTTGACCAC
Source organism: Mycena rosella (assembly GCA_029378255.1). Classification (NCBI taxonomy): domain Eukaryota; kingdom Fungi; phylum Basidiomycota; class Agaricomycetes; order Agaricales; family Mycenaceae; genus Mycena; species Mycena rosella. Next base: position 427,977 of record JARKIE010000051.1, read on the forward strand.
GAAGGAAGATGCTGCAATCATGTACCTCGGGGCGGGCCACTGCCAAAACCCTTTCCCGGGTGTGCCTCGTGTTTTATTGGCCTTCGATTGAAATGACAAACGTTCAAGATCCCAAATGTTAAATTGAACTACATAAGCGTGTTAAATTTTGCATGCACCACGACGCCCCGTCCGTTCATTCTCCTCCGAAATTTCCATGAATACTCCTCACCTGTATATTTGAGGAGCGGGGTGGCTGTCTGTTCGCAGCTCAATCGAACAGTGCCAGTTATTTATTCAATCAAAGCTTTGTACGATGTTCAAGCGAGTGTTGTGCCGATTCGCGGATCTTCAACGATTGCCATCGACACCAATTGGCGTGGTTCAATTAATCGGAGGAAAATTGGCCTCGTAGTTGAACGAGACCAGAGTGAATTCAACGCATCCTTAGAGAGCTTGCCTTGCTCAGAATTTCACCGAGAAAGTCTCTGAATAGCAGTGACTCGGGGACAGGTATTGAACTGAAATCAGTGCTGACCATCTTCAGCTAAAAGAGCGAACATATTCAAGGAGTCTCCTGTGCTTTTTTTCTGCTTTGATTTCTGTTATTCCTTACCAGATGGGTCTAGCACAAAGGCAAGAACTGAGCACAAAAGCTCAACATACATTCCACCAGAATGGAGTGGGATTTATTTTGGGCCAAAGTAAGCTTCGGAGAACAATAGGCAGCTTCGCTGCCTCAATACGAGCTGATAGCCCTATGATCTCGAGTCTGGAGTCGTCATAAGTAAGTTATTTCACTACTAATTGGGGGTACTTCCGCGCAATTTATGTGAGAATTGCAACAGAAGTCAATTATTTGGTATATTCAAGCTGGTGTAGGAGCTCGGCTACCATTCCACAGGGAAACTTCTAATTTGCATCATGGGGACTGCCCCATTTGAAATCATCGCTGAATTTCCCTAAGATCTACGTCCATGATCACCAACCGATGCCTCTGAATAATACCCGTCATCTGTGATGTGATGTGCTAGTAGTTGTTTACTTAGGAATCTGAAGATCGCTAACACCAATTTGTTTCTGTACACTGGGCGGGGTCTACACTGGAGCATGACAGCCCATGGGCTCTATGAGCTGGCCTCGTATGGTGTGCAGAGGTTCAGGGGCGATGAAACACTGACTATTGAGCCACAGGTGAAATAAAGCGTGAAAGCTGAACACAAAAGTGAACAACCAACAACACCAACAACACACAACAACTCAAACTATCAAACGCGCAAGTTCGGGGTTCCTACCAGGTATTAGGCAGTGGCAATTTCGGACTTTACAACGCAAAAGCAGTTTTTGGCTAAAGGTGATTTTTAGGACAACCAGACCGTTCTAGGCGCTTAACGCGACCTCAGAGGGTAAGGAAAGTAGGATTGGGGCAACAGGGGTTTAGAATTACTTCCAAGGTGATCTTAAGATCAACAGGTTTTTGTCTGGCACTTATATTCTGGTAACTGGCTTGATAACTATGGCAAAGTAGCGACGAAGGTCGCAGCTCCACAGAAATCCGATGTTCAACTTGTTCGCGCATACTGGTAACTTGTAACTTGCACTTGATTAGTCCTTTCGAACTTCTCAACTTGTCTCGCGTTCAAATATCAATTGAAATCAAATTTATTCCCACAATGTAAGCTAACTGAAAGAACTAAAAGTTCCTAGAGTTGTGCCGAATAGAGTCTAGATGTTTCCACACAGGACCTAGCTGGTAGCCTTGGTCTCTGAGTAAAAAAGGGTAGAATCCACTGGCTTCCTCCTAGAGAACTACGGGTATTTATACAAACGAGAGATCTAAATAAGGAAATCACAATATCTGGTCACAAAATAATACAAACGGGTATCAGAACTCGTCGGATAAATGCTCCGAGCTCATTTAGCTGCGAAACTGGTCCTGTTGAAAGTTAGTTCGCGAGAAAATGGTATATTTATTATTTTAATGGCAGCTGAGACCTCTGTCCTCAGTCACACCAGGAACGAACCGCATGGCACGCTCCATTCTGACTCGAATCCGCAGCTGCTGCGCTGCAGATTCCATGCATTTAATGACAGCTCCATATGGTTTCTGGGCTTTAGATAAAGCGAGTGCCTAGACCCGGGTGATCTCTATTTAGCCGCGCGGAGTTGCTGTTCCGCTGCCCGATCATCGGTCCGGTTAAACCGTTGACACTTCCTGTCAAAAGCCTGATCGGCTTTATTGGGAAGTGTCGGACTTGTTGCCGCGCGAGGTCGCCTTGACCGCCGCAACTTGTGCAAACTCTAATCGTGTCCCCAGTGTATTGTCCATTGTCTAGATGGCATGCAGTAACTATGTCCTTGGTAGGATCGTGCAGGCAAGTCCCAGTTCCTTCACAGAACGGATGGATGACCTTTGCTAAAGGTAGTATAGCTGCTTGGGAATCTGGCCCATAGTGGTACCATCATCACAACCGAGCGCCTACAGGTAGCAACATAGTATATCCTTAGCTAGATGTTCGGACCTCACCTAGCTCTCTGGAGTGTGATCTATTGGTTTATATGGCCCTAGTGAGTAACACAGACGTAAAATCGAAAGATTTCATGCCTGTCACGGGCCAGCCTATCAGCGAAGGCATATTCTACAGATATCGTAGCTTTGCTTGTATGCTGGGATAATCCTTGGGACCGGTGTTTGCTATTCAGACCGTGCCGTATAATGCTACCTACATACCTACTGGAGTATCTATCATGGGTAGCATGACTGATGGCTAGCTAAACCGCCACAATGGCCTACGGTCAACAGCTTGAACGCGTAAACACAACTCGAACTGCTAATCCGGTGATCATTGACCGCATCGTGAGAATAAACCTACAGTTGTCGAAAGTCTCTAGCGACTTTAGCACACAATGACAATTGTCTGTAATGCGAGAGGGAATTGGACATCTAGGGGCCCACTCCATGTGTGATTCTATCATACTAATTACGGGTATTAACGTACCTGGTGGTGGTTGTAGTTCAAGTTGGAAAAGAGTCCCGATCAATCGACGAACCCGAGAAGGCGCCCGACAACTTGCATGGCATCAAAAACGGCTATAGAGCATAGATGTAGAAATCGACGGTCCAAGGCGCACGTACGCATTTTTTATATGTTAGCACATCTTACCCACGCGTCAGGATCACGTGCCATTGATATTGACTCGGCGACGGGTAAACAAGGTAGCTAAAGGGGCCTAACATCGACTGTATTTCAAATGCAATCTCCCTGCACCGCTCGCACAATCTGCTTCTTAAATAGTAAACAAGCACTCAGTAACGTCTCGTGAATCGATCCGGCGACATTGTTCGACGAGAGCGCTCACAAATGTATACGACTCACTTCAAACTCGGTTGAGTGCCAATGTCTGTTGCTTTGAGTATTTCATACTATAATACTAATCTGCCTCTTCACGACCTCAATCAACTCAAAAGTGAAATGATCCTATCTCAACAGCCCCTCAACCTATTGAGGAAACCTATTGAGGCCGTATAAAGCCTGTCATCTGAGCACCGGCACACAATGGCCCTACTATCCCAACTACGCCGAGCGCTCAAACCCCGCTTTCTATTTCCGACTCTGCCGGTGACTGCTTTCAATATCATCCTCAGTCCAATGCGCAGTGTATTTGGATTACTGGACAAATTGCAGGTATCCAGTTCAGGAGCATGAGTTCCGAAGGCACCGTGAGTCCAACTGCTGATCACACTACTACTGGCTAACTCATTATTCAGCCCCTTCCCACCATTTTCCTGCAATCTCCTGCCAGAAGCGCGACGGACAACATGTTGCATATTATGCAAGCCGATGCTCTAAATCAACTCGTGGTTAGTAAAGAGCTGGACCCCATAATGTGAGTGATCGCGTTCTCGTTGGAGTGTTCTTAATATCGTTACAGGTGGGCACTGGACGCTTCCGATACTGCATTTCCCGTCCGCGGCTAACCCGTGCATCAAATTCATCACCGGGCAACATAGCTACTTATGCAAGGTCCGAGTGACCACATACATCCATGTCTAAACTTATAGCCTACAGTCCAGGATTTCGGATTTTAAGGTCGGGGATGTAGTTCAAGTCCAGGCGTGCTTGTATAAACGCGACGGCTATGAACATCAGACGCCGGTGAAAGTGTACGCAGTACTAGCTACTTGTGTAGAACATCCAATAAATTGAGCCCGTGCTTAAACACTGTTGTATTTGAAACATACGAAACTGCTGGTTGTTACAGAGCGATGCATGGGTCGGAATCAATCAGCCGCCTTAATGCTGACGCAACGAATGCGGTCCTTATTCCGAACCGCTCGATGAAAGCCGCCTAATACCTCGGTTTGTTGAAGTCTGTTATTAAGCGCGGGGTCCGATCAGGGTAAAATCCGGTGATGCCTCATATTATCCGCCTGTATCTCCTGAATCAACCTCTCCTCTGAGGCCCTCGCAGCGCCTCAAATTCCTCAATTCCTGATGTAGGGTTTCACACTGATGATGCCATTAGCATCCCCAGGGATAAAAATGTAGGTAACTCACTGAAATATATGTTAAATTCCTCCAGGTAACTTACTAATCTGTGCTTCAGACTCCACCCAGTATGTCTGGCTGCGGCTATACGCCTCCGAGCTCTCAAATCTCGGGTATTTCCAGCGATTTCTCTGAACATCTTAGACGGTGATATTTCACATGCTAAACGCCTTGAGATACGAAGCGGGTTTAACGGATAAATTCTAAGAATTGATATACAAAGATGCAGTACATAGAACGTCCTTATATACATGAAAATTGATTTAAAACAAAATAAAATGTACTAAAGTACGAGTTTGCCGGGCCGTTGCCACGGCCATCACCCCCAAGTATGATCACTTTAAAGCTGCCGTCCTTATCCAGATTGAGTAGTACATCATCACCCGTCGGAGCGAAGTGTATGCATGTCTTTTATAAGTCTATGTATCGTTCAAACATCCCGTGCGCTAATCAATTGTATATCCATGGCCTTCAGCCCTCCATTGCCCCGAGGTCTACCTGCTCGTATATAGACGTGGCGTATACTGCTCCATGGGCGGTCCAGCCTTCCTACAAGGCCGCGCCTGGTCGCGCGCTGGGGCGCGGAATGCGTCAATTCGACCGAAACAGAATAATCACATATTATGGCTCGGCGGACTTGTCCTCCCTCCGATGTCGGCAACCACAGATAGTGAATAAAATGAAGCCTGCGACACCGATAGTACCGACAGCCAAAATCGGCCCAGCTATCAGCGCGGAGAGGCTAGGTTTGTACGACGCCGACGTCTCCGGCTTATCGAGACTGTCATGAGGATGAACATGGATGTGAAAATATTATACTGCGTTCCCACCCTGAAATCGGACTTGTAACTGCAGTTGACGATGCGGCAGTCGAAAAACCGAATTGGGATGACGTGGGTAAGAGGGGGGCAGGATCGGCGTTCGTGGTGGGGGTGGCTGCTTCGATGGCGGCAGGAGTAGGTGAGGAGGGGGTGAATGATAAGGCGACGTCTCCTTGGACAGATCTGGACATAAAGAAAGGATCCCTCGTGGCCAGCACACTATGAGACGCGAATTTAGGTCCCTCAAGAGAGTAGACGGAAATTTCCCACCTGTCGCCACTCGTTGCTTGACGTGCAAATACGGGGCGAAAACTGTGGCATCGCACGGTTCAGTTCGGGGCGGGGTATAAATGAACATTGTACTAACCTCGTTTCCACCG
>JARKIE010000510.1:0-52864 GCA_029378255.1 Mycena rosella
ACACGAAGGAGGATATGGAGTGATGATATCGAAGAACATACAGACAAGAAAGATAGGGCACGACAGGGGGATGGAATCCCAACGAAGCGGAAGGTGGGACACAGCAAAGAGAAAAGGAAATACATGCACCTCGGCTAGGATCATCACCCTCACCAGCCTCCCTCCCCGACCTCGACGCCGGCAATTGCCTGGAATTGGTCGCAGTGCCCCGAGTAAGAAGTCTGAGACCCGGGCAATCAACTAATATTGGGATCAATGGAACTGCATCGAGATGTCTTATGAGTCCGGACAAGTCTGGATGCATCTCCGAATTGCAGGAAGCGCGATCGGCTTCGGCACTAGAGCTGACACTGACATGGCCGGGGGCCGATGGGGTGTGGAATAGTTCGTACACAGAAGACCTTGAAAGGAGCCTGACATTTGGTCAAGTGAGTGAAATAAAAAACCGGGAGCCAAGCACAAGGTGGTCCGCTTTTGAAATGGCGGAGGGCCGGAGCATCAGTTCGAATTGGTCGGTGAATGCAGGAGCACGCACTGCCTTGGAGCGCTGCGTACCGAGGCGATACATATGGGTCGGGCGAGCATGGTGGGCCACTAAAGAAATCTGCCAGTAGCTGCGTAGAGAAGCGGATGATGTGAAGGATAGAATGCAAACGATGCGCAGAACGAAAGGGAAAGTCGATATGCGGAGGGGAGCATGGAGCGATAGAATCGGAGAACATCGACAAGGAAGAGGGGGGGAGAGGGGACGTATCTAAAATCCCAACGAAGCGGAAGGGTGGGACGCAGCAAAGAGGAGAACGGAAATACACACACCTCGTCTGAATGACGGTGCTCATCACCAGCCTTTCACCTCCGCGCCGCCTAGCCCGAAGTCGACGCTGCCAAAACGACCCAGACCCCAGCGTGCTCAGCAACCGCGTGCTCGAGCGGCTGCCTTACGCGTTCCCGCTGGCCCGGCGTACGCGGATTGTGCGTAGCCATTCTCGCACGCGAGATACGCCTTCCGCTGCCCACTACGCCCTCCACCGCGCGCAGTCCGCGCGACGCGTTTGTCTACTGCTGCGGGTGCGCGCCGGGTATCGGAGATGTGCACGCGTGCGAGTACGGATGCAGCTGCCCGCCCGCGGACGAAGAATATGACGCCGCGGATCTTGACGAGGCCGTAGGCGGCACGTCCTTGGGCGATGGGCTCGGGGCGGCGGTGGACGTGGGGGAAGGCGCGTACGCCCACGACGACGCAGAACGTGAATGCGCGCAAACGATCGAGCTCCATCTCCGCGGCGTGTGGCGCGCGTATACTGGGAAGAGCGGGGGCGCCGGAGATGGAGCGGGTAGGGTAAAGACAACACGCTCCCTCGCGCAGATAACGCAGCGGTGCTCCGCGGAGGCGACATCTTAACGCGTAGGGGGGTACTGCTGCGGACGACGGCGGCGGTTGCGACACAAACGAGGGCCGGCACAATGCTTGGCACGCACGCCGGTGTCATGGAGATACTGCACGACGAGGTGATGCTGTTCTAGTGTGGGCAGCGCGGGACGCCGCGTACCCGATCGCTGGCGCACGGAGGACGGCGCGATGAGCGCGGGGAAGCGGGAGAGGAGCGCGTGCGGCGGGGCGGGAGTGGCGGTGTGCAGCGCGAAGGAGGGCGTGGGCGGGGGGCGGGTGCGCAGCGTACCCGACGAGCTAATACTGACGCTGGTCCTCCGTCGGTCGACCTTTCCCCGCCGCTGCCGCCGCGCCCGGAGTCAGACTCGCATTGACGGCGGGGACGAAGGCGACCGGGTGCTCGTGCGGCGCGTTGAGCCTGCACGCCCATGAGCCCGAAGCACGGCGCGTGGAATCAGCGTCCGGCGGAATGCGTCGCGCACGATGGAAAAGCCGTCCTGCGCTTTGAAGTCCTGGGCTGACGCGAAAGACGATGCTACACTGCGAGAGGGACCAGAGAGCTATGAACGCCTGCCGGCGAACAGGCAAGCCCATCCGAGAACGAGAAAAAAGCAGAAAGGCAAGAAGTGGTCGAGTCGCCTCATGTAAGGGTTCGCATCGGCTCTCGGCACCGAGTCCCGAATAGTGAGCGCGCCGCGCGGCCGCAGGCTTGCGGCGCGGTCAAGGCGCGGTTGCACAGTAGATTGCAACAGCGGCACAGTGCTGCCGCAGTCTGCCGCAGTTATTCCGTGGTTTCCGTAGTTAGTCCTACTAGTAGATAGTATAAATAGTCAGTACCTACCAGTACTTAGGCATCCTCGTCAAACACGGAGCTTTACCGACTCAACATCTCAGTCTAAGTAAAACTCACCCGACTTGGATCACTGTGTTCTGCGACTTCTTATCCCAGTGTTGGCCTTAAGGGTTAAGCCTTAAGTTAAGTTAAGGCTTAATATGCCCTTAATATTAGCCCTTAACAAAAATCTGAGCGACTCTTAGGTCTCTAATTAAGGCCTTAATTTTCCCATCATTTTCTCTGACCTGATGATGGGGAGACATACATTCCAGGTGCTGGTGGTGTATGGCTCCTTTGAGGCCTTGCTATTCACCCACCATGCCTTTCATTTGTTTTTCGGGGCAAGGAATAGTGAATTCTACCACCTTTTTGCAGTGTGAGCTTAAGGGTTCAGCCTGAATTAAGTCTCACCGGAGGCAAGGGCTGACACATGTAAACCCCACATGCATTAGACGCATGTCGCATCGACATGCATCGGCTTTTGCCCCTGGTGTCTGTTCAGACAACAGGGAGAACAAGGGGAAAAGGAAGAGTTTGGTTACGACTACGAGGACTGAGCACCGGCGGTACGTAGCCCTTGATGAAATTTCATTTTTTGCCGCAATCCTTAACTTAAGGCCCTAATAGACCCTTAATATTAAGGCCAAATTAAGGTCTTGAGCCTTAAGAACAGAAAACACCCTTATTAACCCCTTAAGGCACAACACTGTCTTATCCAAGAACTCCGCAGCCTCACACCTCATCAGCCCATCAAATCGATCGCGGCCTTTGCGGCCCGGCCATCTACGGCCCAGTTTCTCTTCCACGCTCTCGAAAGTTTCTCTTCGAAAGTACCTGTTACTCGCCCATTGCCCTTCCCCGGTCCTCCGCTCACCGCGCACCTCCCATGAACAGCATCTTACGCGCAGTCTCTACGAACTCACGGTCGCACCTGCGTTCTCTCGTCCGCGCCCGCAAGAATTTACGCCCCGCTGCCGCACGAAGGCGAATGCCGTGCGGGTGGATATGCGTAGTGACTGTATACGGTGCGAACCTCCGCGCCAGGCTTTCTCCAGCAGTACTTCCGGTTGTGATGCACCTTCTATACGAGCCCGAAACTGAGGTAGGACGGCTCGGTGATGCTCGCTGGTACATCTGCCCTCCGTATCGGCTTGCGGATTTCTGCAGAGTCCCCCGTTCGACTGGGCAAATCCGATGCGGCTCGTTCTTCTCCGCCCTCCGCGCCAGGCTTCCTCGCTATCAAGTCGCGATCTGCGCCGACCTTGCATCAATTCACAAGTGCTGCTGCGGTCCCGCTGACTATTCTCCCTGGACTATCGCAGAGATCCGAAACTTCTCGTCCTTCGGCCGCTCTCCTGTTTCCAACTTTCCCTGCGATACGAGAACGAAACTAATGGAGCAAGCCCTGTTTGTGCACCGTATCGCCTCCCGGATCTTTCTGCATAGTCAACACGTTCGGCTGCCTTGTTTCGACTCAACCTGGCAACGTAGCATGGCATGTATCCCGCTCTGTCCGTTGTAGTGGCGAAAAATCGACGACTGGCGCTCACTGCTCGTCAGATTCGGCATCCGAAACGATACACGCCAACCAAGGGCCTTGAATCCTCGGGTGTCAGATGTCCGTCACCTAACATATCTCGCGCACCCAATGTCGCCCGCACCAATACACAATCTGGACCTCCTTCCAGCCTGCTGCTGACCCGTCTTTCCCCGGTCCTCGATACGTCCGTCGCTGACCTATCTCAGCCGAAGTCGCCCCCGCCTTATTCGCGCGTCTGGCTGTCTTGATTACCTCGAGATTCTTCGTCGACTCAGATCGTAACCATCCCCGGGCTGAACATCGGTTCTGCCGCTTACGCAGGACTTCCCGCTCTTAATGCTCCCTGCTATCCGAGGACGAGACCAGTGTAGGAAGGCTGGGTAGCACACGGCGCGCATCTGCTCTTCGTCGATTTTACACTGCAGAGGACCACTCGGGGCTAGCGTAATATGTGCTTTGCCTCCCGTTTGGGTCGGATTCACGCCGCAAATGCCCTTCCCGCAGGGTGCCCAACGACGCGCTAGTCTCCGTCTTCGATGTCCTCGATTGCAGCGGCCGCAGAAGTGCTCACTAAATTCAAGACTTGCACCTGCGGTGCTGCGGACCAACCCTGACTGGACCGCCACCGCATCGTCCACTTGCTGCGCTCGCTCTCACGACGCACCGAACGACGTAACGCTTCTCGCAATTGAACTGGAAAAAAGACTCGGTAGCGCACGGCGCATCGCAGGCAACTCTAGGCTTTCCAATTCGCCTGTTTGATTCGGGCCCGAGTACGATGTGAGAGACATATTTTCTTTTCCGAGCGCGTTGATTTGGAGATCTTATTCAATTAATGGGATATCCTGTGGTGACTCGCGAGCTCACAGCTTCAGACACCCATAAACCGAATATATCCACACCGAGTGGGATACTCGATGAAGGATGCTAGGCGCGGGGCGTGCCTCTGCGGTCAGATGGGCTCGCCTTCACCCATTCGACTCGGGAACCAACCGTATTGCAGGTGTGTATCCATTTGATTCAACTTCTGGGGTAATGTTCCCCAGCAGTGCCCCCCCGAATCGTTCTCTCGCGTTGCCCTCGCGCCTCCTATAAGTGCATCAGCACATTCTCATTCCAGAGCACACACACTCCGGATTTCGCTCCTTCGAATCCAAATCCCACGATGAGGGAATAAGGCTCGGTCGCGCACGGTGCGCATCTGCTCACTCTCCTTGAAGAAGTTCCATTATGGACTTCCTGCAGACTTCGCCCGTTCGACTCGGGCCCGAGCCATAGGAAATCGAGATACGCTTTTTTTGCCTTCGGTGGCGTTGAAATCCGATGCTTTCCAGGATGAACGAAAGGAAGGACAGAGAGGATGAGATAGCGGAACTAAGGGGAAATAAAGCCAGTTCAGGTGCACGGTGTTGAACAGGTGATCTAAGGTTTTGGTCGATATTTTGAAACTAGTGACATGCCAGCCGACCGTCCGAGCGCGAGAGCAACAAGGAGAAAGGTGGAACCGTGTGTGTGAGTTGGTTCAGACAAAGCTTAGGGACTTGAGCCTATCAGGGAGTGTGGAGTTCGAGAGGAAGGGCATGGGCATAGTTCCGCGGCAACGACGAGGGCCGGGAGCAACAGCGACGAGGGACGAAGCAAAACGTAAATCGGAGGGGAATCGAATCATTTTAAAGGCAGTAGAGAAATGCAGAACATATACTATGTACGATAGGAGCGAGAATGGAAAAGTAGTGATCTGAGACTGAACGGCCGTGCGCGGGAAATGGAGCGGGGTAAAAATACTTGCAGGTGCTGTAAACGGCATCGACGGCTTCTGAGTGTATATAGGAGCGGTCCGAGGGGCGGCGGCGCGTCGGATGTGTCATCAACAAGTACCGAGTTGAACGGGTGATTATGCAAGATGCCTGAAAGACGTATATTGGATGTAGACGCACCATTCAGCTCTCGGTTCCTGGGCAGATGTTAAGGTACCAATGTGATAGGAGGAAAATACGAACACCTTAAAGATTTGGTTGCTCTGATTCAGTGTCGTCCCGCGCGCTGTTCTCTTCGAGGTACATCACAGCACGTCCGCCTCTCATCACACGGGTTTCGGATCTTGTGGTATGTTCCCTGTGAGTCGGGTTCAGTTTGCTCGGTGAGTGACCGAGCGTCAGGTTTCAACTGGGTTTCTAATGCTCGGAGGTTAATCGAAGTCTGTATATCTATACAATTCGTGACTTTTCTCGGACTCAGCGAGTTCCAAGAGTTGGTTTTCTGTCGTAGGTTGAGTTAAATTCGAGATTCATTGGCATGTACGCATATATTCATCAACATCGTGTTCCGCAGCATTTCTGCCCCAGCGGGCATTCGCAAACGTCCACATTGCCGCGAGACATAGGCCGCGATGCGAGTCGCATTCCGTCCCTGCATTCTCGTCCTCAGATTGCGTATGCTTGAGGCTGCTTAGCGTTCTAGGTTGAAATCCAGCTTGGCTGGGGGATTTTCTGGCTTGTTTGGCAAGATGTCCTCATTCTTTGTCTCACCCTCGCACCTCGAGCTTTGCTGATCATCTCAGAGAGGAAATTTATTGCTCCAGCACATGAAATACTTCAGGTTCTCCAGAGGCTGGGCATACTCTACTCAGGCCAATGATCTGCAGGCACTTGGAGAGCTCTACCAGGCGCTTGACCAACTTCAAGATGCAGAGAAAGCTTTCCAGTCTGCTCTCAATATTTCCACAGAGATTGGTGAGAATCTTGGGCAGGGAAATGCATTGTATGAGTTGGGAAAGTTGTGCACCACTCAACACAGATTTTCCGAGGCACAGGACTTTCTTACCAGGGCCAAGGATGTGTATGGACGTGCACATCACCCACGCTGGCAGAAGTATACTCAGGATCTGCTTGAAGATTTACACAACAAGCGGGATGAACAGCAGGATTTGGTGGAGGAGGAGGCTTCTGGTGATGGAGAGAACTGATTTCAATGTTGTTGGGTTCGTCTCCACACCCCATGTTTATCCTGCAGAATTTATTCCCTCAGTGCTCGTTCTGGCAGGACAAGTAGGGCTCCATGTATGATTTTTCCGTATTTAATGAAATTGTTAGCTTTGATATCATCATGCTGTTGTGGCCTGCACTACCTCTCGGACCTCCTGCGGCCATTCGAACCCGTATGCGTCACGATGGCACAACATATCGTACGCGCTTGGTACGCGCCCGCGCACCTGCTTGGGATTACTTTCCAAAATCAAGATAACCGTGCCGTCATACGCAAGTGCTCTGGAAACCACTGCATACCTATCTTCGGAATTACCAGCGGATTCCTCCCGGTACCCGTTCGCTCCTTTTCCCATGCTTTTTAATGTATAGTGCACCTCGCCACTCTGCATCCCATCCCCGCGAGGTGCAGCGCAGCTTTCATATTCAAAGTGAGCCGAAAAAGCCAGGTATTCCCGGAGAAGGACTAGCTAAATTCTCCCCTCGGTTCTCATCCTGCTCGTTCAGTCAGCTCCACACAACTGATAGAGCCCGGACGGAAGGCCTCATTCGACGCAAATAGTTTTTTGCTTTCCTATGTTTCACTTCGTTCAATGCACGATGCACCTTGCCCGGCTGCGTCCGATGCTAAGGCATTTTTGTGTTATTTTCTGCAGGGCCTAGTGTCACGCTCTCGCCGAGTAAATCACTAAAAATCTCGGCAGTTTGCGGTACTCTCCGTGGTGCTTTTAATCGCCTTCACCGTATGCGCGCCCACTCGCAGATTACTCATTGCATATGGCACGCCTGCGTCCCTCACGCCGGTTATGGGCCTGTGCTCTGTTCTCCTGCATACTGGGTTTGTTTCTTGGTAAGAAACGACTAACCCCGGCCCCCGATTTCCCCTTTAAACGCAGCCACGTCTGGGACGAGCCTGCTTGAACAGAAGTTCACTTACCTCTCCTCCCCATATGTCATTCGAGGTTCGCAATTCCTCGTTACTTATTGAGCTTGTTCCAATAGTTGCCTTAACTCCTATGCTGAATCTCATTCGACGAGTCCTGAGAGCCGTTGCAATCATAAACTGTGCTGTTGGTATCCATGCTGCAGCATTCTAGATGCGGTGTTCGAACGTCCACAAACTGCCTCGGTATTAGGCCTTGGGGCGAGTCGCGTTCGGTCGTGCCATTATGGTGGATTTATTATTGACTAATTGCGTGTTCAAATTTCAGCGCCATGGCTCTGATTTCGAGTGCGTGACGCTGCTCAGTACTCTGGGTAAAACTCCTCTTGACTTGAGGATTGTGTCTTACGGACTTGGAAATATCGCTCGCTGTGTTGGTTTCCCTTGCGTTCTGTCAACTCTGGACCCCATCTTAGCAACCCGGCATTCTGAGCCCGGACTGGTAACACTTAAAAGGATCAATTTCTACTCACGTCTGTTCTTGCCCCCTTCCTCGTACGCGTTCCTACTACGGCTCGATCATATCAAGAACTCCAGCCAAGCTCTCGTTTAGGATAGCGGCGGGGTCGGAGGAGCGGGATGCACACGCCTCGGACTAGGCATTGAAATTGCAGATGTACAGTTACAGTGAACAATAATGCACCCCGTCGCTTGAGTTTCTTTCGTGGTCGAATCACTTGAGTAAAATTCTAGCACAAACGGTCAACAATTTTAGCACGAGGCTCTGCAGTGTCCTCTGGTCCCGTTCGCGGTTGATGTTGCGGTCGCCCCGCAGTGCAGTGGGCATCTAAAGAAATCTCAGTAGTTGCGTAGAGGAGGATAATCTCAAGGATGGAATCTCAAAAAAAGAAAGGAAAGTCTACATGAAGGACAGTACGGAGTGATGAAATCACCGTGCAGACGAGAAAGAAAGGATGCATCATGGGATAGAATCCACAAGTGTCAAGAGGACGCAGCCAAGAGAACAGGAAATATACGCACCTCGTCTAGAATGATCGTACCGCCTCCATCCTCACCAGCCTCGTCAACGCCGGTAAAACATCCCAGGCTCGGCGAGCGCGTATGGACTCCGCATGCGTGCATGTACGCTGGCCGCGCGGCTGGCGTACGGGTATGAGATGCTCGCTTACGAGCAGTCTGCGTAGTCGGTGCGCGAGGTACAGCCCGCCCATCCTCCGCCGCACGCAGCCCGCACGACGCGCTCGTCTGGTGCTTCAGATACGCGCCGGATCCGCGACGTGGACGCGCGCGAGTACGAATGTAGCTGCTCGCCCGCGGACGAAGAACAGGATACCGTGTATCTTGAAGGCATCGCAGGCGGCACGGGGCACGTCCGGGCCTGTGCGCTGGGGGGGCGGTGGACGTGGGGGAAAGACGCGTACGCGCACGATGACGCAGAACGCGAAATGCGAGCCCTGCGCTGTCGTCCTCGATGTCCCCATCGAGCTCCATCTCCGCGGCGTATGGCGACACAGGTATGCGGGGAATAGCGGCACCGGCGGCATAGGCGGGGAAAGCGCGGATGACGCATGCGCGCTCCGCAGAGTCGGCGTCATCTTAGCGCGGAAAGAGGTGCTGATGCGGTTGCGACGCAGAGCACGCACATCGGGCATCGCCGAGCACGTATATGATATTGGCGAGCTACGCGACGAGTTTTTGCTGCTCTGGTGTGGGCAGCGCGGGACTTGATGCCCCATTCGCCGGTGCCCGGAGGACGGCGCGATGAGCGCGGGGAAGCAGCTGAGAAGCGCGTGCGGCGGGGCAGTGTGCAGTGCAAAGGAGACCGGGAGGACGGAGCATGGCGTGGGCGAAGAGCGGGTGCGCAGCGTAGAGCTCAAGGCACGCCACGTGGAACTGCGTCGCGCACGATGGAAAAGCCAGTGGCAGCGTATTCGTCTTGCGCTTCTGGGTCCACCGAGAAAGACGGGAATGGTAGATGGGGCGACGCGGGAGATGATGCTGCACGCAGAAAGAGAGCAGAGAGAGACGGAAGTCTGCCGGCGAACACGCAAGGCCATCCGAGAACGAGGAAGGGTTCAAATAGCAGAGCAGAAAGGAAAGAGGTGGTCGAGAAGTGGCGGATGATGCCGTGCCGGCCGCCTCATCAGTCCATCAAATCGATCGCGCCCTGTGCGGCCCGGCCATCCACGCTCATTGCTTGTTGGTGATTTAGCCGAAGCTTTAAGCTTGACACTTGCGCTGTTAGGCGACTGGGTAAAAACTCGTAAGGTGCTGAGGCTAACTACTACAGCTTATATACCTATTACTATTGTATCTAGAATATTCTACTTAATTCTGAGTCCTTCAGTTGCTGACGGAGAAAGCTCGGGCTGACTGATGTCGGCCGATCGGATCACTAACTGTGATGCGGCCATCAATCTCCAACATTGCTCCCAAGTTTCTCGTCGAGAGTGCACGCCCCTGCTCCCGTAGCATCCCCCGGAGGTTTTCTACCTCATGATGCTCCGGCGCACACATCCTCCTTCGACTGCCTTTCACACTCCCCACGCGGCGCGCCACTACTTGAGGCGCTGACCCGCCCGCCGCCGCCGTGCTGAACTGGCGCGCGGGGATCGGTAGGAAATTATTGGACGCCGTTCATTGTGACCGCTTCATTCCCGCGAATATGTGCGCCTTCCCTGCTTCCTGCGCGGAATTACCCCCTCATCGCCCGTATCTGGTCCTCCGCTTCCCATCAACAGCGTCTTAGGCGCCTGTTACGCACGCACCCTCGCCCCTCCGTTTTCTCGTCCGTCTCCTCAAGAATTTATGCCGCGCCACCGCCCGAAGGCGAATGCCGTGCGGGTGGATATAGGTGGATATGCGTAGTCACCGTACGCGGTGCTCGCCCTCCGCGCCACGCGTTCTCCAGCAGTGCAATGCCCCTTCCCATACGAGCCCGGAACTGATATAGGACGGCTCAGTGGGACATCTGCGCTCCGCATCGGCTTGCGGATTTCGGCAGATTCCCCCATTCGACTCGGCAAATCTGGAGATACTCGGAGCCGTATGATTCGTCCTTCGCCACCCTCCGCGCCAGGCTTCCTCGGTGTCAAGTCATAATCTGTGCTTACATTCCGTGGATCCAAAAACGCTGCCGACTATTCTTCTTGGACCATCGCAGACGTCCAAACACTCTCCTCCTCCGGCCGCCCTCCTAATTTCAAATTTCCCTGCTATGCGGAGGATGACACCAATGGTCCAGGCACCCTTCGTCGCTCGCCGTATCCCAAAGAATGTTGCTTGCAGAGTAAACCCATGCCTCTGCCCAACCTGCAACGCAGCACAGCACACACCGTGTCATCTATGCCGCTCGCTCCGGTGCAGAAGACTGGTGCGCATTCCTCGTCCGATTCGGCATTCATTCGAATGATACACCGTGCTGCAGACCAATCAAGGGGCTCTCCTCCCTGCTACGCCACCCATTCCGCCCGTTCGCAGACCACCCGCACCATCGAACTACCAATTCCGCTCGCACGAATCCAACACCACAGGCGCTATACAGAGACTCGGTAGCGTACGGCACGCATCTCAGTCAATGCGTCATTGCCGATTCCGTCCGTTCGATTCGGGCTCCAGTCGTACGATGTGACAAGTGTATTTTGTTTTTCGAGACGCGTTGATTTGGAGATCTCATTTATCGTTCGGAAGTAATGGAATACTCGCGAGCTCCAATTTCCGACGGAATGCACACCGATCAACGCACTGGGATACTCGAGGAAGGTTCGTTGGCGCGTGGCGCGCCTCTGCGGTCAACTGGGTTGCTCTACGCACTGCGCCACCCGTTCGACTCGGGAAGCAACCGTTTTCTTCACCTCCTGGTGAAATATTTTTCACTAGTGCCATCCCGTAACTCCTTCTCTCGCGCTACCCTCGCGCCTCTCACAAGTGCATCCAGACTTTCCCGTTCCAGAGCACAAACACTCCTGATTTCGCTTCTTCGAATCCAAATCCCACGATGCGGGAATAAGGCTCGGCCGCGCATGGGGCGCATCTACTTACTATCCCTGAAGCAGATCCATTATGGAATTCCTGCAGACTTCGCCCGTTCGACTCGGGCCCGAGCCATAGGAAGTCGATATCCATTTTTTCCGCTTCGTCGACATTGAATTCCGACGCTTTCCAGGATGGACGACACGAAGGACAGAGAGGATGAGATAGCGGAAGCAAGGAGAAATAAAACCAGTGCAGGTGCACGAAATATCGGCTCGGACCTGCTTTGAACGGGTGATCTAAGGTCTTCGTCGATATTTTGAAACTGGGTATCCAAGGCGGATGAGTTTGCGTGATGAGATAGAGTACAAAAGATCTGAAGTGTTTAATTTTCTGACATGCTCGCTCACTCTGAGTGATTTACAATCCGGGACTCGGAGCCTGTTTGTTTATTGTCTGAGATGAAGGCGAGCTGTGTATGTGGATGATGAGGTCGATTGAAAGAGGAGAAACAGGTGGTATTGACGAAAGCCTCAGGCCCGAGTCGAACGGTGCTTCTGCAGCCATTTTCTTTGGCAGAGAATAAAAGCAGACGCGGCCCCGGTGCTGCGGAGCCTCTCCCTTGTTTAGGGTTGAATTGTGGTGAGACCTCACGAGTGGAGCCTACAAGAAATGAGTATGAGTCTCGGAAGGCTGTTGAATTTGAGAGGACGATTGGAGAGCTAATCTGGCTCGAATTAGTGTCAGGTAATTTCAGCACGGGGACACATGGTCCAGTCCCGAGTCGAACGGGGGAGTGACAAGTCTGCCTTGATCGCTAACATGAAAATGCAGAGGCGCAGTATGCTACTGAGCCTCTCGCGCATTCATTCACGTAGGTGTGAAACGGTGAGGAGGAGGGAACCCACGGTGCAGATAAGAAATTTAAGACTGGTCCGCGACCAGATGATTCCATGTAGTTGAAAGAGAAGTACCGATTCAGAGTTGACCTGCAATATGCCTGGAATGTGGCGGATATCGGATGCAGATGCACGCGGCGCATTATTGAGCTGTCGATTGTGGGCGAGCTGTTCAGTTACTGTGATAAGAGGAAATATAAACACCTGAATATTTGATTCCGGGGGAACTGACAGAACTGTTCCGGACGCGAGCGAAATAAACAGACTCGGTTGTCGAGTTAATTACACCCGTTAACGAATAGCTCGTGCCCGTTGTGGCAACCCCTGTCTGAGTATCTCCGCGCCAGTTGAAGCCGAAGTTGAACACGCCCACGCGCCTGTCCAATCGGGCCGCCGTTAATCAGGCGATGGCATCACTGGCCCGGGTATCACCGAGGTCAATGCCACCCCTGCTTTACGCGACCATCTCATCTGCCAGTGCCACTTCACCGACGACTGGGATCCTTTGCGCTTCAACAACGACTACTGGGAAATCCAAAAACCCGCAACCTAACTTATCTTCGCCGCACTGGCAGAACTTGAGATACCGGCCGATCGATCCGCTTGCACCTCAAGACGAGTTGTAGGCTTGTAAACCTCAGAATCATGCTACGGGCGGATGCGTGTCGACCCCGACATTGCGCTCGAGCTCCCCGCGGGGTCCGCGCCCCGCCCGAGAGCGGGGATTGCGCGGGTGGGAAGCGGGCGCGAGTATATAAGTGTGTTTGCGCCCCCCGTTTTCTGATTGATCTTTATAGGAAGGCGCACAGTTCATCGAGACGGCGGAGGACCAACGCGACGGGGAGCTCTCAAATTAGATAATTCGGGGTGCGTCCCGCTCTTTGCCCCTCCATCTCCATCTCCATCTCCATCCCCTCCATCTTGTTTCCTCTCGAGTTGGGTGTGGATATGTTCGCGTACAGTGCGCATGCACATTGGATGGATGCGTCACGGTCGGACGTCGGCGTCGGCGCCTGCTGCGGGTGTGGGTGGCGACGTAGCCGGCCCGCGTCGCTTCTCAGGGCCCGCGTGAGTCACGGATGTATTTTGCACGGCTGTCGTATGCAGATGCATGCGTTGTAAAGGCAGCATCAGAGGAACAGCGCGCGAGCACGGGGACATGCGGAACAGAATGGGAGCAGAGCTGCATGCCAGCGACGGAGACGACGCGTGTATGTTGTACGCTCCGTGCTGCCGCCCGCTCGAGTGATGTGGGCGTGTCCCGTTCTCGGCGACGGCCCAATTCGGCCGCGCTCCTTCCGGGTCCCGCGAGTCCCGCAGCGTTCGTGCTCATGTGGATGTGGCCCATTCGCGATGTATGTGCGTGGGGCTTAGGACCCGGCGCAGACTCCGTGCCTAATCCTCCAATTTTCACTGGTAGCCATAGGATCCGCTCAGTTGTAACCTTTTGAAATTAATACACTTATCTTTGTCCTCGCGCCCCCGCCCAGTCCCAGCACACCGACACTCCATCCAACGAACTTTGAATTCCACTCGCATTTGAGATGCGAATCTGCGCCGTCCCGGGAATGCCTTCCTCTTTGATTCCTTGTGCAGCGACTTGCCTCCGATTGCGGACGTAACAAGATGGATACAGGTATTAGCTGGGGCCGAATCATTAGTTTATCGGGGACGTTGTGAATTTAGTTTGCACAGTCCGACGTTGCTGAATTTCATGCAGAACGTTCCAAAAAGGCAGGAAAATCTGTACCGAAATACACCAGCTTAAGGATAGGCTCGCCGCTCGTCGAGCTTCCTGCCGCACACAAATCCGCTAGATTCCTCAATGATTCCAATTCACCCGCACTCAGCAGCGAAAATTTGTCTCCGGAAATGCGATTCTTTGCTCTCTGTTGCGTCCGCTAGCATGCTTTGAATGTACGGCGCTCCCCGAACGTCTGCGTCCCATCCCCTCGGATCGTAGCGTCGCGTCTCAAATTGCAAGTCAGTCGGGGTCGCTTTTCCCGTCAAGTAGCCTAATCCTTCCCTGAGCCTCGAGGCTCTCAGTTGTTTGACTGAATTTCACCCCGGCTCCCAAGGCTCCGACGGACACTCTCATTAAAGGCAAGAGATCCTTTTATCCTCCCGTAACATTCCGTCTAATCCTCGGTTTTGAACGTGGGCGCACGATGCCTGCGCCGCAGTCTCAGCCTTGGAATTCCCGCGTCAATTTGCTCGAGTGAGTAGTTCCAGGCTTACTCGTTGAGAAACTGACTGAGAATCTCGGCAGCTTGGAATCCTCCCCGCCCTCGTATCCAGCGTCATCCCGTGCGGCGCGCACAGACCTCTTCGAGGTGCCCAATCTCTCCTTTGGTGTGTCTGTCTGAGTCGAGTTAATTCTCTCCGTGAGTGCAGCACTAACCCTCGGCCCCCAGTTTTCGGCCTCCTTATGATTCTCGGGAGCGCTAAGCACAGTTGCGTCTGGGAAGAGCTCGCACCTTGCTGAAAGCCGAGTTCAATTTTCTCTCCTTTTCACTTAATTTGAGGTTCGCGATTCCTCTCTTCCCTAAGCGAAATATTGCGCTGCCATATATTTTCCATTGCTGTCCTCGCACATGTCATCTTGTTTGCCTAGGGCCGTGTCTCCTTCCAAGTTCGCACATGGGCGGGACTCAGCCTATTCCAGGCACGGATTCGTGCGTGCGTGCCTCGGCGAACCAGTCCATCTCTGGCCACTTTAGTCCTTGCGTGCACCTTGGAATTTCAATCACGACGAAAGCCGAATGAATCACGCGCGGACGGTTGGAAAAGGTGATTATTTTTTTTGGCGAAATTATGGGGCAGCACAATACGCTCTTTCAGCTGGTCCTGTTCATTTCGATCAGGGCACACGGGACATATGGTATACTGCGGAAATCAGCGACTTATGTATAACCAACGTACAGGAACCATGACTATATTCAATGTACGTATCAAGTCAAACGACCCGGGTCCAGGTCAAGTCCAGGTGGAGGTCATAGGACGAGCTGATCCGGCCCGCAAGGCGACTCGGACCGAGACTCCGACGTTCTATAGTATCAAACTTCGGCGCGATGTCTATCAATGTCATTCTGTCACGTAGCTCTCCCTTGCTCTCTACACCCATCCCTGCAATGCCGGATTCTACCTCAGGTAACCCCGGCCATGGCCGTAAGTACTCGCTTGCTTCATTTGGTCGGATGCTGACTTGCGCTCCTGCGTGACAACAGGTGTGGAGCTAAAAAAGAAGCTCCTCGAGACTTCCAAAGGTGCCGTCCAGTTGGCGGCCGTTGCCCTGGAAGTCGCAGCGTCGGCGGCGCAGAATGTGCCGTACCTCGGTTCCATCTCGACGGTGCTCAAGGAGGTCGTCAAAATCACTGATGTGTGTGGTCGTGAATCATCAAGTCTGGGTGTATATTGACCTGGTTGTAGGAGGTTGATGTCTGCAAGGCCACCTGGAAGGCTGTGAAGTCTGAGGTCCAGGCAATCCAGATGCTTGTTGCCAATTTTAGCAGACAGTGTACCGGGAACGGGAGGACAGAGGAGGAACTACCGGACACAATTAAAGAAGCCTTCACAGATTTCGAGGTGTATGTGCTGGTATAACCTGTGGTTCCATGGACTGACCAAATCTCCCAGTTGCCTTTTGAAGATCATTGTGACCATGGATAAGTGCAAGACCGACTCCAAAAGGTTCACCGACCGTATTCGCCTCATCTCCAAGCGCTCGGAAATTACCGGCATTGCAAACCAGTGTAAAGAGGATGTTGTCTCTGCATTGAGGATATTTCAAGCATGTCACCTCTTATCTCCAGCTGTGCAATGTCCCACTAAATGACTGTTTCTCTCAGGCCACCCTCCAGATGGATCAGTGGAACCTTCAAATTGTGCAAGGGAAGTCAATTGATGATTTGAGGAATGCTGTTATGCCCCATGTGTGTGCTGCTCTGCTTGATGAACCCATTTAATTGTGTTTGACCATTGAGTAGGCTCCGCTCATTGCAAACCTCAACTCCACCATGTAAGTTCCCTTCATCGGGGTCTGAGTACACCTAATTACACATCATAGTCCGACTATTATCCTTCCTCCAGTACCCTCCATCTTCTATGGGCGTTCTGGTGAGGTCCAGATGTTGTTGACCACATTGTGAATCCTGGACCCACTCGTGTGGCCATTGTAGGCTCCGGTGGGATAGGAAAGACATCTATTGCTTTAACAGCAATGCATCATCCCAATGTTGAGAAAGACTTCCTCCATCAGCGCTTCTTCCTGTCTTGTGAGGCTATATTCACAGCTGATACCCTTGTTCTCGAACTTCTCAAGCTCTTTGGTCTATCAGTTGAATCTAGCACCTCTAGATCTCCATCGGACACTCTGAAGCTATATATGCAGTCCATGACATCAAAATGTCTTCTCTGCCTTGATAACTTCGAAACTCCATGGGATTCAGACAAGGATGCAGTGGAATCACTTCTAGCTAGTATAGCTGTTCACCATTTGACACTTGTCATCACGAGCCGTGATTTGGACCGCCCTCGGGGTATCAAATGGGGTGCCCTGAAGCCCATACAACCCCTAACCCTTGATGCAGCCATTGAAACTTGGGATGCCATCAGCCATGGGCATGATGAGTTTTCACTCCTACTTGTGAAGGCTGTGGATTGCATCCCACTTGCTGTCACACTGCTTGCCCAGCTTGCTGAGGTTGAATCCTCGGAGACACTGTGGGCACGCTGGAACTCCGAGTGGACAAGACTGGTCAAATCAGATGGGTCTGCACATCGTCTCAACAACCTTGAGCTGTCCATTGAGCTCTCATTACACAGCCGGCGACTTCATGCATGCTCTGGGGCCACCGACTTCTTTGTGGTCATCTGCATGCTACCTCAAGGTTTGCCAGAGTCACAGATACCAAGCTTGCAGGCAGCGTTTAGCAAAGAATTTACAGAAGTGCGATCAGCCATCACAGTGTTGAAGCAATGTTCGCTTGCCTATACTTCGCTGGATGGCTTCCTCCGTGTATTATCCCCCATACGGCAGTACATGCGGTCTCATCCCAATATGTCAACAGCCCTGTCTAAAACCCTCTTCATTCAAATGGCAAATCACTACTTGGACTTGGTTCCAGTTGATGACTCGCACATCAATTCTAGTGCAGTGCATGAGGCTGTACAGCTCGAAATTGGCAACATATCAGCAGTGCTGGACCTGTGTCTAGCTGACTACACAGATCTTCAGCGGGTTCTGCACCATACCATTCAGTTCTCCAGGGTATGTCGATACTTACATATCTATGAGACAAGACTCCTTTTGAAAGCGGCATCCATTGCACATGATTTCAACCGAGGCCTGGAAGGTGACTGCTGCTGTGAACAAGGCATAATATATCGTTACATAAACAACCTGTCTGAGGCTGAAAATATGTTGAATACTGCTCTCTGTATTCACAGAGAGGTCAATGACAGGGCTGGGCAGGCTAATGATCTCCAGGAGCTTGGAGAGCTGTACCAGAGGTTTGACCGCCTCGAGGATTCTGAGAAAGCTCTGAACTCTGCTCTTAGTCTTCACAAAGAGGTCAACAGTAGGTTCGGTCAAGCATATGACCTGAAGGCACTAGGAGAACTCTATCAGAGGCTTGACCAACTCGAGGATGCCGAGCAAGCGCTGCAATCTGCTCTTGATATTCACAGAGACATCAATGACAGGCTTGGTCAGGCTAATGATCTGCAGGCACTTGGAGTGCTCTACCAGATGCTTGACAGGCTTGAGGATACTGAGCAAGCTCTGCAGTCTGCCCTCCATCTTCACAGACAGGTCAATGACAGGCTTGGGCAGGCAAATGATCTTCAGGCGCTTGGAGAGCTCTACGAGCGGCTTGACCGACTCGACGATGCTGAGAAAGCTCTGAAGTCTGCTCTCGATCTTCACAGAGAGGTCAACAGCAGGATCGGTCAGGCCAATGATTTGCAGGCACTTGGAGTGCTCTACCGGAGGCTACACCGACTTGAGGATGCTGAGAAAGCCCTGCAGTCTGCTCTCAATCTTTACAGAGAGGTCAACAGCAGGGTTGGTCAGGCCAATGATTTGCAGGCACTTGGAGTGCTCTACCAGAAGCTCCACCGACTCGAGGATGCTGAGAAAGCTCTGCAGTCTGCTTTCACCCTGTACAAGAATTGAATTCTAAACTCGGTCAGGCCAATATCTTGCAGGAACTTGGAAAGCTCTACCAGAGGCTCAACCGACTTGAGGATGCAGAGAAAGCTCTGCAGTCCGCTCTTGATCTTCACAGAGAGATCACTGAGAGGCTTGGTCAGGCAAATGATCTGCAGGCACTTGGAGAGCTCTACCAGGAGCTTGACCGCTCCAGGATGCAGAGAAAGCTCTTCAGTATGCTCTGAATATTTCCACAGAGATTGATGAAAACCTCGGGCAGGGAAATGCATTGTATGAGTTGGGAAATTTGTGCACCACTCAATGCAGATTTCCAGAGGCAGAGGACTTTCTCAGCAGGGCCATGGATGCATACAGACGTGCACATAACCCTCGGTGGCAGAAGTATGCTCAGGATCTGCTTGATGATTTACAAAGGAAGTGGCATGAACAGCAGAATTTGGTGGAGGAGGAGGCTTCAGGTAATGGAGAGAACTGATTTCAATGTTGTTGGGTTTGTCTTCGCACCCCCATGTTTATCATACAGAATGTATTCATTCCATACTTGTTCTGGCAGGACAAGTAGGGCTCTATGTATGATTTTTTCTGTATTTCATGAAATTGTTAGCTTTGATATCATGATACTATTGTGACAGTGGGGGAAGATCTGAATTTATGTGGGACGGTATACCTAAATATTCTGGTTAGAATGAGCAAGACCTCACCTGGCAAAGGCAAGCACCATATATAGGTCAGTCCTGAGTTGAGTCTGAGATTCTGCTTTGCACTCAAGAATTGGCAGATGTGCACTCTGGGTGATGGAGCCTTCTTTCACTCTCTGTACATGTGTCAACGGGACCCCACTGTAATGCACTCTCCTTTGCCTTCTTGCAATTTGTGATGCCACGAGTCTCTGGCTTTATGGTTCCTCTTGAGAAGTTTAGCATTAATGGTCACTGACAGTGAATTGAGGTGGGTTGAATGTGGTCAATATCCATTCATGAATTGATTATGGCCTGCTACTTTTGAGGTAATCACATGAGTACATGTGACTTCCTGTGCCCCTGGATTCGACTCAGCTCAGGGCAGGGGGTGCACCTAAGTGTTCATGATTAGAGAGTTTGCACAGAAGCCATTGGGGCCACCTCGTAGCAGTTTGGCAGTGCGCAAGGGAATGGCTCCACATGCCAAAATATGACGTTGGTGGCTTCATATGGCTCTGTGGAGCCACTCACCCGCCATTTCTGTGCACTGCCGAACAGCCACAAGGTGGCTCCAATGGCTTCTGCGCAAACAGGCCGTTAACTATAATACTTCCCAGCTCGTAGCGGGACAAGACATAATTTGAGTGACTTAGCTCTTGCTCAAGCTGCCCACGGTGCATGCACCCTATTGAAACACTGACTATAGAACCACTGATGAAATTAAGTATACAAGATGAACACTTAAATGAACAACCAACAACAACCAACAAATCCAACTATCAAACATGCAAGTTTTGGGGTTCCTACCAGGTATTAGGTAGTGGCAATTTGGGTTTTACAGACAAGTGCAGTAGCTTATAGCTAAAGGTGACTTTGGGACAATCGAAACCGTTCTAGGTGCTTAACACAGCTTTAGAAGGTAAGGAAAGTTTGGGTTTTTATGTGCAAGACTTGGAACTGAGTCCAAGGAATGATACATAGATCGAGAGTTTTATTCCAACAATGTATTTCCGACAACCAATGTATCAGCTAGAGTTTGGTAGTTCGACTACTGCACAAAGCCGAGCGCCTTCAAATGTTTATGTGATTTTAACGAAGCAAGTCCTGTCCTGTCCTGTCCTGTCCTGTCTGGTCTGGTCTGGTCTGGTCTGGTCCTGTCTTATATCACTCCACAAATATCCAACACTTTATATATTGCAACAGAAACAACAAAAGGAAACTTTATAAGCTTTCTGGAGGTGTTCCGAATGGATACTAGATGTCCCCTGTGTGCTCAAGCTCACGCTTATGCTCACTGAAGAGGAAGGGTAGGATCTACTGGTGTTCCCTCGGTTTTCTACGAGTATTTATACAAACTGACATTCTAAATAAGGAAATGATTCTGAAACCGACTTCACTTCAGGCTACCCTTATGACCTACCATTAGGGATAGTTCCCACCTCATGGAATAACTATCCCAAGGGCCTCGTGTATGATGTCCCACCACTCAGCTAGGGACATCCCACTGCTTGGTGAGGGGTGTCCTGGTAGGCAAAAAATTTGCCTTTTTTTGGCAGATGTGGGACATCCCCCGGCCGTAGGCCGGACCGAAAAAATTGCCTTTTTGAGCAGTTAAAGTTGGGTATATCCTGTTATAAAAAAGTACTCTGCATTGCCTGTTGTAATGTGTCTCCACCTACCGCCTTTGAATGTGCGTCCACCTACCGCCTTGCTCAAATATGCATCTAGCGCCCTGGTCAAATGCACCTCCGCATTGCCTGTCGGAATGTGTCTCCACTTACAGTCTTTGAATGGGCCTCCACCTTCCGCCTTGCTCAAATATGCACCTAGCACCCTGGTCAAATGTGCCTCTGCATTGCCCATCGGAATGTGTCTCCGCCTACCGCCTTTGAATGCGCCTCCACCTTTCGCCTTGCTTAAATATGCACCTAGTGCCCGGTCAAATACGCCTCTGCATTGCCCGTCAGAATGTGTCTCCGCCTACCACCTTTGAATGCGCCTCCACCTACCGCCTTGCTCAAATATGCACCTAGCGCCCTGGTCGAATGTCTCTGTGTTGCCCGTCGGAATGTGTCTCTGCTGAGGCAAACTGTGGGACATGGGACATCCCATGACAATTGTGGGATGTCCCACCTCAATTGAAGGGATGTCCCACACAAACCCATGGGATGTCCCATGTACCGCAGTGGGATGTCCCTGCAGGTGGGACATCGCTCATGAATGATGTGGGACATCCCCCTCAGCTTAGTGGTGATCTCAGCTGTCAGTATTCATGTTTATGTATTGAATATGGCCTGATTTATACTACTTTTTGTGGTCCGGAATTGGACTAACCTCCGGCCAGGTGTGCACCTAGTTTTTGATGATTGACTACAATAATTAATCATCAAACCTAAGGCCTGGGTTGCACTCTGCTGTGGATCAAAGTTGTGTTCGCAAGAACAATTCAGCACCGTGGATCTCCACCGCCGAGTCCACAGAGAACTCAGTATAAGAAAATGCAAGAGAAGAGATGCAGATGAGGGGAGTGCAGAAACCGTACTCAACAGATTGATAGCGGACCCGGGACACTCCCATTTCAATCGGTCTAACTATGTGAAAAAGAAAAGAAGTAAAACAAAATATTTTGCTCAACATTGAACTAAAAATTTAACTTGCAGTGAAGCCACAAGCCAGCGATCAAGGGCCGACCTACGTCAGCATTTGATAATCGCCTAACTCAGTCAGGCTGCTCAATGACCCGGCTGGCTAAGTCATTATGAATGTGAAATGAATCAAAGCTTTGGGAACAGCAGTCCAGAAACACCTGCAATGTTTCTGGGTTCTCTGTGAGTGAGGCTTCTGGATGAACACTAACCCAAAACAACAGGGAACACAGAGACCGGACAGGCGGAATCTGAGAAGAAACAAGATTAAAGGCAGCGAAATGGACAACAAAGGCCTCACAATAATGCACCCGGCAGAATGGAACCGTAAAGAACCAAGTGTTCAAATGACAAACCAGATTAGGTTTAAACAAAATAATAGAAAAAGGAATTGCGGCGTATAGAGTTGGGGTGCCGGTGTAAGTAAGCAGATTGCTGGGTAATAGCAAAGGGGGAAAAAATGGAGTGAAGGAAAGTGGGAATCGGTTACGCCCGCCCGTGTGTGGTGGTCGAGTTAGTCGTTATCAGAGTAAGGCTAGGAAAGAAAGAAAAAATCAGATGTCCGCGAATAAACAGCGTGATAAGTCAAGACAAGGAAACGGGGAATCAGTGTGGAAATAAAAATAAATCCGCAGAGACCGAGCACCAAATGGGGCGCAATAGAGACGCCAAATGGGCAGACTAAAAAAACCAAATGGGTGTGCAATGCAGACGCCAAATGGGCGGAGTACAAACACCAAATGGGTGTGCAATGAAGATGCCGAATGGGCGGAGTACAAACACCAAATGGGTGTGCAATGAAGATGCTAAATGGGCAGGTAACAAACACCGCATGGGTGCGCAATAGAGACGCCAAATGGGCGGGAGAACAATGAGCAAAAGAGAAGCCAGTGAGGCAGAACATAAAGACCAAGTAGGAGCGCAATGAAAGACCTGAAGGAATGATGTGTCGAATAGATACAGAAATTACAACTCACCATTGTGAAATGGTATAATAGCAAGTCTTCGCCAGCAAGGAAGCTTCGGACAGGGAGACATTGTGAAAGGGACGGGGTATTGAGCCTGGTGAGGCTTCGCAAACTAGTTGCGAGTACAGTTGACAGCTCCGTGGTGCGAGTCGCTGCAAAGAGAGCAGATGTGGAGTGCATGGCTGTTGTTGCCGACAGAAGGGCAGGTACCGCAGTTGAAGCGCATACAGACAGGGCGCTAATCGTGGATGCGGAAAAGGCCCTCGCGGGTGGCGAAGGTGACGAAATTACGGCCGGGCCTGCTCGGGTCAGACGCCGAGCACCGAGGAGCGCTGTGGCCCATTCGTCCACACTGGAAGCAAAGAACGGAGTGCTGCTCATCATCCCGATCGTAGGGCTTCGAGCGCTCCGATCTCTCTTTTCCAATGCGCAAAAGCCCGATGAAGCATCCATGGACTGAGCGGAGTTGACGGAGTTCGACAGGAGGAGCAAGTTCTTCGCGGCCTGGAGAGCGTCGCGGTACTGGGTGTCCTGAACGTCGATGATGTACGGTCTGGTGAAGAATTCAGCTCATATCTTCTTGTCGAAAACGCGATAAGCTGGGAACCAGGTACGGATATCTGGGTCGCTGAGAATGCGATCGTAGTGGGTCGCAAATCCTCGGAAGATATTTCTGCCAGCTGAACCCTCCATGAAGGTGAGAAAGGTGTTGTAGCAGGTCAGAAAGTTGGCCTGATCCAAGGTTTCTTCATCCGGAAATTCCGAGACGTCGATATAGTCGTCTCGCCGGTCCCATGCTTCAGGAAGAGGAATGATTGATCGACGATCACTGGATCGAAGTAGATCATTCCTCGGCACTCGCTTAGCCAGCCGGCTTTGTGCTTTAGTTCGCTCCACTCACTGAAGCTCAAGCTGCTATCCACATTTCGCATGTTGATCCGATGCAGCAGTGCGTGCTCTTGCATTCACCGACCAACTCAAATTTTAGTACCCGTGAATGGATTCGAACGCGTGAACATTTGATGCTCGTTTAAAAAAAGCGGACTGCCTTCAGCTTGGCTCGCGGCTCTTATGCAGTGGCTCATTTGCTATTCCACGAACCCCACCTATCCTCGGCCATGGCGGTGCCGAAGCCAACAGCGCCTGCAATCCGGACACGCATCCAGACGTGTCTGGACTCGTAAGACACCCATGCAGTTCCATTCCTATTTATTCCCTGGCTCTTCCATTGACGAGTTCCAGCCAAGCTCGAGTCGTAATATATTTATGTATATATTCTCGTAATTGATTCTTCTCGCTGGCTCTACAAACCAACGCTGGTCTCCATCATCTTGTCGGGCCCCTTGCCCGCGTCGCACGAGCATCCTCGGCGAACACGTAAAGCTCCTTCTCCCTTTGACGATCGATCGATGTCGCGGTCTCACTGCAGGCGGGGTACGTGCGGTGGGCATCTAAAGAAATCTGTCAGTAGTTGCAGATGATGCCAATGATAAAATCTAAACGACGTGTAGAAAGGAAGGGAAAGTCTCCGCAAAGGAGGGTATGGAGTGAGGGAATCGGAGAACAAGATAGAGGACAAGATGAATATCACCGGGTAGAATCTACAAAGAAGCGGAAGGTGGGACGCAGCAAAGATAAGAGGAAATATCCGCACCTTTGCTAGAATGACTGTACTCTTCACCAGCCTCTCACCTCCGCGCCCCCGGGCCGCATAGAGCCCGAAGTCGACGCCGGCAACACCCCGCGCTCGGGACCTCATATAGCTTTTCTATGCTTGCGTGCGTACTCCCGCCGCACGGGTATGAACCACCGGCGTGGATTTTGCGTAGTTCGACGGGGGTCGTCCTCGTGCGTGTATGTTGGTCGCACTGCTGGCGTCCGCGTTATAACCGCTTACAGCCTCCGCTGCCCACCACGCCCTCCGCTGCACGCACCCCATGCGATGTGTTTGTCTGCTGCTGCAAATACGCGCCGGCTATCCGCGACACAGATGCGTGCGAGTGCGGATGCAGCTGGCGACATGCGTGGAGACGCAGGCGCGAGCCCGCCCTCAATGTCTGTCTCTCCATCAAGCTCCATTTCCGCGGACCCGCTTGCATATGGCGCGCACGGGGAATAGCGGCGCTGGAGGTGGAGTAGGCGAGGCACAGCGCAGATGACGCACACGCGCTCAACGGAGTTGTCTTCTTAGCACGGAAGGGGTACTGATGCGGACGACGGCAGCGGTGGCGACGCAGACGAGGGCGGGTACGATGCGGAGCATGCACACCGGGCGGCGGCGAGCATGTAGAGGATATTGGCGAGCTGAGCGAGGTGCTGCTGCTCTAGTGTGTGCGATGCGGGAAGCCTGCACCAGAAGGTGTCAGTATTATGTAGGACGGGAAAGACGAGGATGGGGGAGAAACGGATGGATGCGACCCACCCCGACGTGACCGCGATCCGCATTCAGGGCCTCCCGCTTCCCCCGCGGTTCAAATAACAGGTTCCTTCCCAGCCGCGGTTTCGAGGTTCACAATATGTGTAGCAGGATTATAAATTGGTATAGACATATGGGTGAAGTGAGCATGATTTGACGGTTTGATATGTGACTGTGATGTTATAAGTGACGAAAGTTGGGGTGAACCTCTCCACGGCGGCTGGAAGAAAATATATACAAACAACATAGCCACATTAAGACCCCGTAAACTCGCCGGCACTCCAGCCATTTTTCGTTGCGCCTCGTCTTGTGTCCCTCCCGCAAAACTTCGAATCCTGAAGGCTTCCACTCCTGCCGGCCCTCTGAAGTACTTCTTCAATCAGATCCAGGCAAAAGCCCTTGAGCACCTCGGATATCGGCCTTGCCTATGGCAGATCAAGGTGGTAGAAGCCATTCTCAAGCGCGACGGCAGCCATTGTCCTTGTCCGCAATGTCTCTGATGGCCTGGCCATATTTCCCTTTCATAAGGGAGTTGGCCCAGTGTAAGACACGTTTCGAAGATTTTGGATGAGCACAGAAACATCGTCGCTGTGAGATAGGGGATGATTGACAGAAGGATGATCTAAAAAGGCAGTGTGGGCCATTAGGGATATTAGAAAGGTGGAGATCAGCAATTTCTGAGTCGAATGTCCCTAGAAGCCGTGTGAGCTGTGTTCGAGGGCAATGGCCATGGCTGTGGCGCAAAGATTGGGTGCGCAAATCTGATGAGGGAGCTGGATTTGGAACCGGGGTCCTGTGGCTATGTTGTTTGTATATATTTTCTTCCAGCCGCCGTGGAGAAGTTGATCCCAACTTCTGTCACTAGTAACATCACATGTAACACGGTCCGAATTTCCGGTAAGTCATTTTCTCTGAATCCATTTAAAATACCGCTACACATATTGATGAACCTCGCAACTGCGGCTGGGAAGGAACCTGTTCAAATAGTCGAAGGAAAGAAATGGGAATTGGTCGAGAAGCGGCGGATGATGCCGTGCCAGCCGCGTCATCTGTCCATCAAATCGATCGCGGCCTGTGCGGCCCGGCCATCCACGTTCGTTTCTGCGCGCGCCTTCCCTGCTTCCTGCGCGGAATTACTCCCTCAGCGCCCTTACTCGGCACCGCGGGCCTCCCATAAATGGCGTCTAACGCGCCCTTTTACGCGTCCACGCTCGCACCCGGGCCTGCGTTCTTTCGTCCGCTCCGCAAGAATTTTCAATTTACGCCGCGCTGCAGCCTGCCGCACGAACTCCAATGCCATACGGGTGGGGATGCCTCCCGCTAACCCTCCGCGCCAGGCGTTCTCCAGCAATCCTTCCGGTTGCAATGCCCCTCATATACGAGCCCGGAACTAATGTAGGACGGCTCGGTGGTGCTCGGTGGTACATCTGCGCTCCATATTCTCTTGCGGATTTCTGCAGCCCCCCTGTTTCCCTCGGCAATCCGGTGCTGCGGAGCGTCCTTCGCCACCCTCCGCGCCAGGGCTTTTCGGTCTCGAATCGCAATCTGCGCCGACATTCCGTCCCCAGCTGACCATTGTTTCAGCACCATCGCAGACAGCCAAAGGCACTCTTCGTTCGGCCGCGCTCCTGTCTCCAATTTTCCGCACGATACGAGGACGAAACCAATGGAGTATGCCCTGGTTACGCACCGTACCGCCTCCGAATTTCTGGGATAAGGTGTGTTTCTCTTTCTCAAGCTCTTCCTTGCCTCCACTCAACCTGCAACGCAGCAGATCTACTTCACGCGCATGGCGTGTCATCTATGCCGTTCGCTCCGGTGCAGACGACTGGTGCTCACTGCTCGTCAAATTCGGCATGCGAAACGATACACAGCATCCAAGTGCCTCTCCTCGCGTGCCAGATGTCCACTACCTAACATCTCCCGCGGGCCCAATGTCGCCCGCACCAATGCACTACCCGGACATCTTTACCAGCTTGTTGTTCAAGTTGCCACCGCACACTGTACCCCCGTTCCCAGGTCCTTCGTCCTCGATCCGGCCGGCGCTGACTCGTCTCAACCGAAGTCGCCCGCACCTTGTTCGCGCATCCTGCCCGACAGGCTGTCTTGCTCTGAACTCGGGATTGCGGGCCGACGTTTTTTTGATTCAAAAGCGTAAGCATCGCAGACGATCCCGGACCTCGCGCTGTTAATGCTCCCTGCTATACTAGGACGAGACCAATGTAGGAAAGCTTAGTAGCGCGCGCGGTGGCAGCTCTTCGTATAATGGTATTGTGCTATGGCAGAGTCCCCCCGTTCGACTCGGGGCCAGGCCATTGACCAATGATATCTGCTTTTGCTTCTCTTCTCTTTCCGGTCGGATTAACCCTGCAGATACACTTCCCAACGACGCGCTAGTTGCCGCACTCGGTACTCCCGATTGCAGCGGGCCGCAGACGTGCACATTAAATTCAAAACTTGCAATTGCGGTGCAGCGAACCAACCTATGCTGGAACGCCGCCGAATCGTCCACTTGCTGCGCTCGTTCTCAGGGGACTCGATTCTTTTCGCAACTGAACTAGAGAGAGACTCGGTAGCACACGCGTACGGCGGATCGCAGGCAACTCTCGGGTTGCCGATTGCGGGGTTCAATTTGGGCCCGAGCCATACGAAGTGAGAGACATATTTTGTTTTTCGAGGCGCATTGATTTTATCCATGGTTCAGGATTCCCTAGTTGGGTGGCGCGCCCTCGACCCGGCATTTCCTCAATCCACCAGCGCAGCTGCGGCCTCACGCTAAATATCAGAGCATCGCAACACACCCAACGCGTCGCACCATTAATATTTCAGCCCCCATGGTGTTTTTCAATGCTCCCTCCTGCACGCGGACGAAACTCTTGTAGGAAAGCGTGCATCAGCCTCCATTGGCGAATGTAGCATCGAAATCCCTGCAGGGTTCGCCCGTTCACCTCGGGTCCAAGCCTTGTGTCTTACGGCTTGACGCTTTTCGGGGCATTGTGGGGTAAAATAAACGGAGTGATACCGCTCGCGTAAGTCGCAAGAATCCAAAATCCGACGCGGGTACTGGCTGCCCTCTCAGATTCAGGATTCCAGGAACTGGAATATGGGAAGGAGGCCAGGTCGCGCAGGCCGCAACGACATGTCGTTATTCTGGCCCGAGTCATGGACAAGTGAGGTCACCGCTCCTTTGATTGTCGAAACGCTTCGACTTACAGTTCTTCATCGTTCGGACAGGATCGAAATGCTTCATCCAAGTAAGTACTTCGCAGTTGGTCCCATCCTTTGCCCTATCTTCCTGCACCTTACACGACTTCCATTCTCAAGTCGGATCCCTTGTGTCTTCTCAGGTGCGTAATTTGGTTCTCTCGGTGACCAACTAACAATCTTGGCAGCGGAAATGTAAACAAAGGAATTGGCAGGGGCGTGCCGCGCACTACCGAGCCTGGCCCTCCTCGGTTACATGTTGAACTTTGGTGAGGGAGACTCACGAGTGGAGCCAACACAACATGGCAGCTGCAGCCTCGAATTATGCATGGCTCGGGCTCAAGGAAATACAGATGTGCACCTCTATCTCACTAGTACTCGGCTGAGTCTCGGGAAGGGGTTGAATTTTGGCGAGGTGGGACTCACGGTTGGCGGATCGGATTACCGTCGCCGTCTCGGACGGAGGTGCAGTGGCCGACTGTTCCAGCGCGAAGACATATGGCGCAGGCCCGAGTCGAACGGGCGGACTCGGAGTCTGCCTTATTCTGCAATAAAAATGCACATTAACCAGTCTCTGCCTTACCTGCGGTCATCGTTAGCCAATCTAAAATTGTGAGGATCCGGGTGTTCCGGAGTAGAGGCAAGAAACTGCCGGACCCGAAGGCAATTGGTGCATTCCGTGCGCAGCAGGTGAGGATAATTTTTTCAGTATCGAGTCCAGCATGTATCGAGTCCAGGTTTCCTCAGTATGGAGTCCAGCATGTGAGTAAAATGCTTGAGATGTCACGAATATTGCAGGAGATGCACAGCGCGCACCATTGGGTTCTCCCCGGTCCGAGAGACATTTTAGCAGGATAAGAGTGAAATAAATAGCACGTGACTCACGATGCCATCGAACGGGCATGTTTGTGTCGGGGAACATTGGTTACAGCGACGTAAAAAACGCTACAGATCCTGTTCTGCCTGGTGTTATCCGCCATTAGGTGTTGAATGTGTCGAGATGACAGAAAAAATTGGAATGAAAAACATCTCTCACCTCAGTGCGAATGACTCAGTCCCGAGTCGAACGGGCGAGCTCCGCATCAAATATCGCCGTGGTCGAGAATGGAGAGCGGATGTGCACCGCGTGCTACTGAGTCTTTACCTCCTCGTTTGGTTCAGGGGAGCTGTTCAAGTTCTATTTTTTCGGGATGAGAGAGTAAAACCAAAAAAAGTGTTACTCGGAGGGGATGTACGGATGACCCCCGTCCGACATAAGTGGATGCAGGGTTATAAATGGTGAGGAATCAAAGTGAGGTTCACGCACTCGCTCACTTTCCGCCTCAACGTGACCTCCGAAAGGCGATTTTGATCGCGGCAACTCTCGGCAATCAAGAGCCGGCAAGTTTCGGCAGCAGATGATTTGAGCAAAATTATATTCTATCAATTTCTATCTACAGAGATATATACTCGCTGGCTGAGCCTTGGCCGCTACATAGATGTGTAGTAAGTAGAAGAGTTCACACAATAAAAATTTACTAGTAGGCATTTCATAGGGTGTTGTCCTCCGGACATCTGAAGTCAGCACCCCCGCGCGCATTTTAATGGAATTAAAATGAAATGAAGACGGCACGCGATAGACTGGTTTGCACTTCCTACTGCGTCTCTTGGCGCACTGAGCAGTGGGGGCAAGAGATTCCGAGACCGACAAAAATAGGCATGCAGGCCGGTTCGAATTCACTCGCGGCTGAAAAGTAAAGCTACCAAAATGCGCGCATAACCAGTACACTAAACATTCATTGCGGGCTCTCACCACTCCCACCGATGTTGTGCTGCCCTGCTACTTGCAAGAAGCCTTGATCAGGAGTTGATGGCCGTCTTCTTGCCGCGATCAAAATCGCCTTATTGGGATGCCACATTGAGGCGAAACTCAGGAGTGGGTTCAACGCGCATATTCAGCCGGGCCGCCGTCAATCACTTGATGACATCCTTGACCGGGTATCACCGAGGTACAAGCCACCTTGCTTCGAGCGCTCATCTAACACAGTGCAACGCCGACGACTCGGACCTTGCGCTCTTCAACTACACAGACTAAAACTTATCTGGGGAGCACTGACCGAACTTGTCTTGGATACCGGTCGATCCACTTCACTTCAAGCAAGACCATTGCCTTGCCATTGCCTTGGAATAACTCGGAATCGCGCTACAGGCAGATGCGAGTCGCTCCCCGACGTCGCGCTCTATCTGCCCGCGGCGTTTGCGCCGCCGCCTGAGGACGGGGACTGCGCGGGGCGGGAAGCGGGGGCGAGTACGCAGGTGTGTTTGCGTATGGGGGTAATACTGTGCCATAATTGAGGCTTTTTCACGGCGGATGAACGCGTCTTGCTGCGGGCGCTCATCTGCAGTGGCGGCTGCACTCCACCGATGACTCGGACCCTGCGCTTTCCCTGCGCTCTTCAACTAGAATGACTACTGGGGACTTCAAGAACTCACAAGCCAAATTATCTGGAGTAGAACTTGACTTGGATATCGGCCGATTCATTTTCTTCCTCAGGCCTGAAGCGAATCAAGAGCCTTGTTATAGCTTGTAAATTTCGGTTTCGCGCCACGGGCGGATGCGTTTCGGTTCCCGACTTGGCGCTCAAGCTTCCCTCACTATACGAGCTCTGCCTGAAGACGGGGAGCACGCAGAGTGAACGGAGAGTGCGGGTATCCAGGTGCATGTGCGCCCTCCGTTTTCTGATTGTATTTTCCCGGCCGGTACAAAACCCATCCAGACGGCGGAGGGGCTACGACTAGAGGCATTCCGGTGCGTCGCGCTCTCTGTCTCTCTATCTCTTCGATATCCCCTCCCTCGCCTGTTGTCGTTCTCCCTTCTTCCGAAGTCCCGACTTGGCTCTACGACTCCTGGCTTGAATGTGCTCCGCCAGCGGTGCGGCGTAACGCGGATCTGATACGCGGGAAGCGCTGCGCTAATATATGCACGAGCGGAACGCGCACGCTATTAGCGCGTCGTGCGTCGTGCTCGTCTTCGATCGCCATGCGTGGCAAGTGTCGACAAGCGGATGCGGTGTGCATCGCTCCATCGGGGGCGGGTGACCGTGTCCGATATCCTACGGATGTATATGGCGAGCCGCTGGGATGTCGAGCGGACGCGGATGCGGACGCAGAGGAGCTGCGCGCGAGCTGCGGGAATGCACAAACAGATGAGGCTGGGCGCGAGCGGCAGAGACGCCCATCTGAGCTTGGATATCCGCGTGGGCTGCAGTGTGCACGCCTGCATGTGTAATCGTCGCCGCTGGTGTTGCCGCCCGCTGCCGGTGTAGGCGCGCATACTTCGCGTCGCGACGGAGTTCAGCTGTTCCGTTTCTCTCGGTCGCCGTGCGGGTAAATGGCGGGTGCGGGGGATGCTGACCAGCATGAGACGAGGGCGACGGGGATGTGGCGGGGATGTGACGGGGATGCGGCGGGGATGCACAGTGGCGGAAGAGGACTGAGGAGCTGAGCTGCGTGCGAGCAGCGGAGACGCGTGCACGTACGCTCCGTGGGGCCGCACGCTCGAGTGACGTGGGCGTGTCCCGTTCTCGCCGACTCGCCCCCATTCCACCGCGGTACTTACATGGGCGGCGCGGCGTCCAGTTATTATCCGCGGACGGCGTAGATGACCCGCAGCGTCCCACTACGCATGCAATGCGTGCGTCGTGCGCTTCGGTCCGCAGAATGGAAACCCAGCGCGGACTCCGTGCCTAATTCAACTTTCACTGGTCGCAATCGGATCCGCTCAGTTGCAGCCTTGTGAAATAAAGACACAAATCCTGTTCGTCCTCGCGCACCCCGTCCACTCGCAGACCAGCACCCCGTACCCCATCTAACGAACCTTGAATGTAGCCGATTTGGCTCGCATATGAGACGACGACTTGAGACTATGGACGGAATAGGACACGCGCAACGTGCTGGTTTATCCGGGGAGTTGATAATTTGTTTGCAGTCTGATGATGCTGACTTTAATGCAGGGAACGGTCTGAAAAGACGGAAACCCGTACCCACGGAGCTGCTGCGGGCGCAACCCTCGTACAGATCAGTACCGAAATGGACCGGCTTAAGAGCAGCCTCACCCAGCGTGGTGGCGCGCGCAGAGTCTACTCAATTTGTCCAATCCACTCGAACTCATCAGCCCAATGTCTCTACCTAGATGCGTAGCTGCCGGTGCGCGAGCCTGTGCTGGGCTTCCCTATTGGGAAATAGCACGTGGGTGCACCGGTCCGGTGCTTTGTAGGTGTGTATACCATCCAGATAGGGCCCAAATTTTCTTTTAGCCCAATCCAATGAATTCCCAGCCGGTGCTACCCAGTTCTTAGTTAGCCCCTCTAATTCTCAGTCAATGCTGCATAGGTTGAGCGCCAGGAATGCTGGGCACACGATCATCTCGCGGCGCTAGGGTCTCGATACCGCAATTTTGCGGTATCGAAGTTGGGGAGGTTTTTTTTACAAGAGAATTTTTGTTGGGCGCGGTGGCTGTACATTCCCGTAATTTTGCTGGAACGATTTTCATAAGAGATTTTTTTGGCGGGGTAGCGGTGCGGTGGCTGTACGTCCCCGCAATTTTGCGGGAACGGATTTGTACAAGGCATTTTTTTTGGCGGGGCGGGTGGCTGTGGTTGGTGGCTGTGAAATTTTTCTAATGAGTGTCGAGCTGGGAGGCGGAATGGTCCTAGACGATTCGTAATTACGAGGCGGCATTCCCGACCCTTCATGCGGAAGGTCTTCTCTCGGTTGAATTTATTCCACTTCACTGTCAGGTACGTGTTCAGTTTTCCGGCTGCACTATTTTTGACGGCATTCCTTCCAGCCGATGCTGTTAGAGATGGCATCCGAGAGACTCCACCGAGGGCGAGCCTGACGCTAATTTTGGGGATGTTTGGTTTTACAGGGATCCTCGGGAACAATAATAATAAATATTTTCTCGCACACGGCGATGCACTGCCGTTAAATGAGACGGTCAACCGGTCTGCGAAAATCTCTGCGACCCGAGCTAGTTTCCATAAATCATTCAGACCAGCCAGACCTGGTGTATTGGGATTCTAAAGTGACGCTCAGGATACATCTAGAGTGCAGGTGCACCTATTCAAACGACAAGCTCTGACAATTCTTAGGGCGGTATATAATTATCAACTTTTGGTTGATCCGATCGGCCAGGACTCCGCAGAATACTCGGAAAACGAGGGGCCTAGGAGCCTTGGCGCTGCTACAAGGGTGCTTCTTAATATTCCCCGCCCTCTTCTGTCCGTTCAAACGGCCTGGCGTCGGTTCGGAATTTTTCCAACTGCGAAAAATAGCACGGTTGCTAACCCAACCTCGGCAATCTCACTATAATTATTTTTCACACGCGGCGATGCTATCCCGTTCTAATTTGAATGACCGGCGTGGTATAAAAGGACGACTCTCCCTGACATTCCCATTCCCATCAAGGAACCTGCCATGGCTTTCAACCGCAGCTTGATCTCGCTCATTTTGGCCGCTCTTTCCTTGTCAATCAGTGCTCAAGCCCCAGACGAACCTTCGTAGGAATCGAACGCCCTCGGCTCCTCACTCATTGTGACACTGTTTTCGACAGGCCTGGACAAAGTTTAGTCTATGATACCGCCCTCTCGACTGGTAAGCGCTGATACAGGTTCTCAAATTCTCTTTCTAATTTTCCGTTAAGGCCCCGTGGGTGGCTGCCTCACTGCATCGAGCAACGCCGACGGCGCGCCAGTGATAATCTCCAGCTGCTTCGATGGCGAGGCCAGTGTGTCTAACACTTGGGTCGCCACGAACGGTACCGGAATCGGCACTGTTCAAATTTTCGGGGACAAGGTGTGTTTTTTCCCTGACAAGCTTGGGTTTCTTAGCTCATAATTCGTGACTCTCCCAGTGCCTGGATGTAACCAACGGGATAGACGCCGATGGAACTCCACTTCAGATCTCCACTTGCGTTGCTGGGGATGCTAGTATGCGAACATCAATTCTGTTATTCGTCTTGCCATTGAAACATGATTTGCACAGGCCAGCAGTGGATTTCCGCGGGCCAGATTGGAGGGACCCCGCACATCGTCTGGGCCGGACAGAATAAGGCACGTACATCCTTCGGCTTCTGAGCATTGAATCTGACTTTGACCTCAGTGCGTCAACGTGCCGAATGGAGACGTCACCGCTGGTACCGTGGTGAGTTGTCCTTGTGTTTCGACCAAGTGTTCCCGCGGATTGATTTGCGCGTTCTCAGCTACAAATCACGGAATGCGACGCAATTTTCAACGACATAGACCAAAACTGGGGTATTGCGATTCAGAACTGAGGCGTACTTGGGGTAAATCCTACGCAGACAATCTCGTTTGGAGGCCGCTGATTGATTATTTCTTCAGGTTGGTATCTTGAATTCCAGGGAACACTTGTGCTCCTACAACTTCTTTTCATATCCGGGATCAGCGTTTGTTTTCAATGGACATCACCTTGTTTGAATGCATAAAATCCGGCAAGCCCTGATCACACCAAACATACCAAACATCAGATCAAGCGCAATCAACATCAAACCATATACTAGTAGAACCAAATTATTATTACACTTTCAGATTTGAAGAACACCACTGAGACTGCGCGCCGAGCCAACGGCACTGGTAGCAAGTCTACAAGGCGGGCTATTTGGCGGACCTTAAATCCGCGTCGCTCATCACCCGCTCCTGGGTTTCCCGCGCACAATCCCATATCTTCCGTTCTGTTTCTGTACGAAATTGCCTGGAGTGGCTGCAATTATCATCGCAGAGCGACTACTCGACTTGCTGACGGCCTCCCCTCATTTGATTCGATATGTTCGCGCGCTAGAAGTCTACCACGGCGATTTTAGAGTTGTTCAATCTGTCGCCCAAATTCCCTGGTCCAGTGTGGATCAACTCACACTGGGTCATGGATCGGCCGCCGGTCCATCACCGCCAGCTGTCTCCTCCTCGACATCGGCATCAGCGTTGAGCGCTGCCATGACATCGGTCACGGAGCCGCCCTCTCCATCGTCGGCCCTGCCTCCCAATCACGCGCCTCGACCGGGGAAGAAGATGTCGTCCCAGACCCGGAAAATATTGAATACCGAGGCCTAAATGTTTTAGGCTGAGGTTTGCATGCAGACTCCGGTGGTTGTGACTTTTTTGAGGCCCCGGAGAAGGTCGGGTGGCTGTATCCTTTTGAGTCCCGAGTTTTTCCTGCAGACGGTTTGGGGCGCGCGCCCCCGCCGTGCGCCCCGCCCCGTAAGTATATTGATGCCATCAAAACAAAACAAAAAAGAGCCTAGTATAATCCCACCCTAAGATCTTTTAAAAATGCTCGAAACACGGAGCACCCTCAATATTCAATTTTTTCGCATAAATTTCATATGGGCTGAAACCCTTCCCTATTCCCTACAGTATGGTATCCCAAACTCAACGATCCGACCAACACTTCCCTTGCTAGGGCTCCAACAAAACGGTCCCTTTTGTTTCCCTCCGGGAGGTAACATTTTTACCTCAAAACATTTAAAACGACCAGAATGACTGCCTGCCCGTCCCCTGGCCATCGCTGGCACATCTGGGATCCATTATATGTATTCAGACCACTTACCTCCCCAAAGTACATCCAAAGCCCCCCACCATTCATGCCCCTCCCACTGCATCTTCACCCTGGTATGTAAAAACCGTCAAGTTCGTGTTCTCGACCTTGTACATAGTATTTATTCTGGAATGTTTGCATCTAGAGTGATTGATGAATCTTGTAGCCCCGTTAAATCTGGTCCTGTACATATCAGACACCTCCCAATTGCCGCGCTTTTGGCATCTGTTAGATCCAGTCCTTCCTTGCGTGTCCCGCGACGCGTCTCGAAAGCTCGGCAAATCGCGGCGCCGACGTGTTTTGCAAATTCAACCCAGACTCCGACGGAGCGATCAAACTCGTTGATCTAATCTAATCGGATGAATCTCGCCCCGCCAAATGCGCGGGGCTGCTCGGCCGAGTGGTCCGTGTTCAATCCAAATTCCACCCTAGTCTCTTAAACTAACACTTTTCGGATCCTCCTCAGCCAAGTAAAAACCCTTCCTCCGTCGAATCTCCTCAGCCGGCTCCGCCAGGTGGGCGCGCTGCTCCGCCTATAGGTTCGTCAATAACCTTTCACTCAATGCTCTATCCGGTACTGCTCGGCCGAGTA
Organism: Mycena rosella; assembly: GCA_029378255.1. Lineage (NCBI taxonomy): Eukaryota > Fungi > Basidiomycota > Agaricomycetes > Agaricales > Mycenaceae > Mycena > Mycena rosella. Next base: position 36,792 of record JARKIE010000510.1, read on the forward strand.
GTCCGCGTTCAATACCTATTCCTCCCTACTCTCTTCAATAACGCTTTCCAGATCCTCCTCCGCCAAGTAGGCCTATGCAGCACTATGCAGGACCTGTATAGCGCCTCATAGTTACTCACAGCCACAAAGTTGCTGCACAGTACTGCATAGTACTGTGCCGGCATTTTCGGTTTTCCTGATGTGTAATCCTCTCATTCCGCTGAATTTCTAGTCTCTTATAAACAGACACTATAACATTATCAACTCGTACCTCGTTTGTTATAGTCTGTCAGTAAGGTCGATTGAATGATCGCTGGCCTCGTTATTACAAATCACAGATTTTTTTTGATGTTCCAAAGCTTCGGCGACGGGTATTCACTCTTCTGACCCAAGATTTATGTTCATGAATATGAAACGAGTAAATTGTTCCGCCGTTGGTTGGGCGTAAGGTCGAAGAAGCGCAATGCCGAACCTTGACGGTCCGGCACGCGGAAAAGGCCGAGATACCAATTTGAAGGGAAGCGGACCATTATAGTGGTTCTGAAGAGACAGTTCAATTGGAAATGAGATTTTGAGAGACTTTTTCTCTCAAAATTTGTGGCTAGAGCCGCCGGCTAAGTGAGTGGTTGAGGGAAGTAATTCAAACTCCGATGATTATATCATAACGACGCGACCTATACATGATCGCGCGCTTAACTACAGACTACTGAATTTCGTGCTGCCTCTCACAAGTCACCTATTTACTGCTTCTCCCTAAGTAAAAGTTTCGGCTCCGTCGAATCTGTGCTTATCCGCTGACGGAATTATGCAGATTCAAACTGTAGTAGCGCCACTCCGCTCAGGCCTTCCTCCGTCGAGCCAAGCCAACCCCACGCCTGCCGAGCCGTCATTCCCACGCCCCGACGGATCACAGCAATCAGGTGCGTTCTTTCCCTACCACCGTCGACGCCCTATGCGGCTGCCCATCCACTGCACGCGTCCCGTTCCAGCCCGTTCTGCCGTCAAGAACCTACGTCTGCCTTCTTCCGCCGCTCCGCGCCATGCTCCTCCGTCCGTTCTCCTCCGCTCCCATCTTCGCCTCCCGACTCGCGCATCGCTGCTCCTACGTCGCCACTCCGCGTGCCTCCTTCCCTAGTTCAGGCGCACCAGGCTACACCACGTCTTCTTCGCACACTCTGAGGTCCGCCGTCGTTGGTCGTCACTGCTAACTTCCACAGCCTCATTTCTCCCACCAAACTACCCATGCCGCGTCCGGCCCTCCTGTTTTCCTCAACTCCAACCCACAGTCCCACCTCTTGTTCGACGCCGTATTCTTCTTGAATATCGCCCTTGCTCGTCACCTATCTCACATTGCTGGGAAGATCTTTATTCGGGTTTCAGCTGCGTCACATTAACGCAAACATTCAATCAATACGTCTGACCTGTGTATTCCCTCCACATTCTCCTCCTCCCGCGCTTTACCTGGTCTCCACCCATCCGCTCTCTCCGGCGCCTCCCGGGTAACGGAACCGCTATTTTTGCGCCATCCCGACGTTCATGGCATCGGCCCTGATACAACGACTTCACGTCTCCCTCCCCTGCATCTTCATCGGATCTCGAGGCAGGCGTCTTCACCGAAACTCGCACGGTGCATAGAATTCTTGAAATGATCCCCTTCTTCCTCGTTTCGTGTTCCCGGCCACCTTCTCCCTCTAGCCGTGTTCTAATCCTATTCAGTCCTTTGGGAAGAAATCAAAATAGAAGCCTTACAGTGGACACTGCAGTCGCAGCGTCGCTTAAGTCCTCCATTCTGATCGTCTGTCGGTCGCGCATAGGAGCATTTTGAATATGTCCACATGGGTAACCGTCACATCTCCATTTCGATTGTCGATGACCCTACACGCTAAGTCCACTATACCTCCGTCTTAACTGACTGAAATTACATCCAATACATGGGCGGGCCCCGGAAGATTGGTAAACACCTTGTAAGTAGTACACGTTCATTTATGTAGCGCCTTGCTACACGATAAATATTAACCACTTACCACAGTAGATTTATACACGGCCTGTTATATGCATGGGTGACCTAACTACTGCAGGAAAGCTCGGTAGTGCGCGGCGCATCCAAGGCAACGAATGCTCTAGATCGATTGCCGATTCCGTCCGTTCGATTCGGACCCGAGTCGTCCGATGTGAGAACTGTATTTTGTTTTTCGAGCGAGTTAATTTACAGTTTCATCGATCGCGTGAACTCAGGTTATCCGACATCAACGAACACAATACATATACATATAGCCTTCTACGAGCGTTGTCTAATTCCAATCCCACAACCTGGGATGCCCGGGGAAGGTTTGCTGGCGCGGCGCTAAAAATATATCACCGGCTATAAGCCTACGCGTGGAAATGTCTATGAAGCTGTGAGCGAAACATTCCGTTGACAGGATAAATAAAGTTACTGGGTCCCGCCGGTGCAGGCCTGACGTGCTTGCTGGAGCTGGTGGAAATTACAGGCACGGAACGAGACGATGTTTTACCCATGCTCTTCAGGGTATTCAGCTTCTCTTTCAGCTCTTACTTGATCTTGGTGCAAAACCACAACGTTAGTGTAGATCATGCTACAAAACCACAATGTACGCATTTGGATCGGCTGCGAAACCAACGTCTTTCGCGTTCACTTGAAATAAATGACGAATTAATGGTCATACAAACCTGCAGAATCTAGGGTCGAAATGATACAGTAGTCGGGAGATGGCGATGCGCACTGTAACTAGTGACGACTTAGTAACGTAGTAGAATATACAACAGGTGATGCATTCTTGACATCGCGAAGGTTTCGTCGGCTGCATTGAGAGCACATGAAATCATCAGAGACGCAGCCTTTTGAAAGGAAGTCATGCTTTGTTTCCCTTATGGGATGAATTCGCGGGCAGTCGTGATTATCGGCTTTCAGCGCAACTCGGACGCAACTCGGATACAGCCACCGGGGGACTCTGTATCCGGGCGGAACTCAGAATCCACAGTGTGTGTTCAACGTCAGTTTTTAAGGTTTTACAGTCGTAACTATGTAGTGATGACGTAGAAACGTAGGAGAATATGCAACAGACGACCCTTTCTTGACGTCGTAACTAGTGACCACGTAGTAACGTAGGAGAATATACAACAAATGTCCCTTTCTTGACGTCACGGAAAGCAAAACACGACATATATAAAGTCTTTTCGCCCCCTCGCTTTCACAATAACAACCCAACTTCGGTCTTCATTCTCCGTCCCAATCCGACTACAAAACTTCGACCCAAATCAACCCAATGCCTCAATATAAGAAAGGCCAGAATGTTCGCTACAAGCCTATTGGAGGTACGTACCATATTACCTTATTGTAAAAGGAATTAACAAGATTCCTTCCCTTCAGGGCCTGATTCCAACACGCCCGAAAGCGTGGGCACGATTAATGACGTCCTGACGGAGCCAGGCGTCCAGGCTGACCGTAACGTTAACGCCAGTGAAGAGGACCCACGTTATGAGGTAAGAACCCCCGCTCAACGGGAAGTTTACCAAATTTGTCTAAATAGCCATTTGCAGATTCAAAACTCGAACACAGGAAAGGTTACCACTATCTACGAGAAGAACATTCTAGGTGTGGCAGAGTAATGGTTGACATACGGGCAAAATCGTCCATTAGCTTACTTACTATGATATGACAATGAATCCCTCAGTTACGCAACCCTCAGTGTCCTTAGTATGAGTTTCCAAGTTGAGGCTTCTGTTTATTGGTCTGCCTTGTCCTCCGTCTACACCACAGCATTCTATCGCATGAGGAAGCATCGGAAGTCTTCAAGTCGCAATACACCTCTTCAACGTCGTTTATCTCAATATACTCGTTCCATATTTGGGGCCCATATGTTTCTAACAAGCGCACGGACAAGTACGGCGGAAGCCGCGAGAATCGCGCACGGTTCACTTTGGAGATAGTGGACGCCGTGGCGGCCGCCATTGGACCCGAGAACACCGCTGTGCGCTTCAGCCCGTGGAGTCCCTTCCAGGGTTGATTCCCAATTTCATGATGCATGCAATTTAGACTCACACAAATTTCGCAGACATGGGGATGGCCGACCCATTGCCCACATTTTCTATGTGATTTCCCAGCTTGTTGTGCGCCATCCCGAATCTCGCTTACTTGCACTCGTCGAACCAGGTAATGCTACGCGCGACAAAGTCGGGGCGCACGAAACAAATGATTCCCTTCGCGCTCTGTGGGAACCGCGCCCACTCATACGTGCAGGTGGGTTCATTCGTCAAGGCGCAATCAAGGCCGCAGAAAGCAGGGACTTGATTGCCTTTGGGCGGCATTATATTTCGAACGCGCCCAGTAATCCCGACCCAAATGAATGAGATTTTGTCAACACAATTTACCTGCGCGTCTGGAGAAGGATTTGCCTCTCATCGCGTACGACAGAAGCCCATTCTATCTAGTGGGCGAAAACAGTGCGCGTGGTTACACTGATCATGATTTCGCTATTACGGCTGCACCATGATTCGTCTACTGGGCATCGAGGAGGTTCTAAAGATGGTGGAGAGCGTCGACCAAGTAGATCCCTATTGTCGGTTTGTGCGTTGACCTAAAAAATCGCAATTTTCGACTACCTTGGAATTTTCCGCTCTGCATCAACTCGGCCAGCTGAAACAACGATCGGCAGATATATAAAATAATTCACGGACAATGTTCTGATTCCAAAATACGAGGACAATTTCTCGTCACTCCAAGCGCCAACGACGCAGCCCAATCTCTATAGCCGCGAACCACGAAACGCGGGTGGGTGAGCGGAGGGACACCAGTAACAACCGAATTCTGTGATCCACTCACAATATCAACGACGTTCGAAAACCTCGTCCACGAAATGGGAGCTCTCAATCTTCAGCCTTCCCATCTACTCCTCGAGCTTGAAAGCCGCAGCAGTACAGGTGGATGACTTAAAAACAGGCTGCAGTGCGACCGTGAGGCTCGCCTTCCTGCGATTGAAGGCACCGAACGGAGCCGCCACCACCAACAGAGATATATATTTTTTCGTGTCCAGGTCAGGGCGGGGATCCAAAGCATAGACTGTGGCTGGAGGGCCGCCATGAGGAGAGGAGAGATGTTGTATTTGTGGGAGAAGGCGTACCGTTCGTTGTCGCTCCCATCATTATTTGCTCGGTTGTGAGTATTTGTTCTCCTTCTCAGGATTCTGCGCAGTCCTCGCGCGCGAGATACACCCTTCGCCGCGCGCGGCCCGCACGACGCGGCCCCAGCGCTGCGTTTTCGTCTGCCTCTGTGGGTACGCGCTGTGTATCGGAGACGCGCACGAGGACGGGGAAGTTGCGCGCGCGACCACGACGCGTACGCCCGGGCCAGCAAAGCGCTTGGGATTCGCTTTCGGAGCTGCGGTAGATGTGGGGAGGCGCCGAGCCCTCGACTTCCATCTCCCCATCGAACTCCATCTCCGCGGCGTACGGCGAGTGCACGTATGCGGACTGGCGGCGCCGGCGCCGGCAGGGGAGGCGAGGGAAGGCGACTCCATGGCGCGAATGATGCAGTCGGGGTCCGCGGCGACATCTCCCTCCTCCTCCTCCTCCTCCTCCTGTCTACTTGCGTGCGCTAATCCTGGCAGACGCCTCGTGGGGGCGGTCCGCGTACCCAACACTCTGCAGCGGCACCTTGTCGTGCAGCTGGCCAATATCCCCCACCTCACGCTCTCGGCGGCGCGCTCTTCATCACACGCATCTACTCTGCGCCCCGCGCTGGAGTGTTGGCTTCGGTGCGGTGGTGGAGGCAGATGCGGACGACGCGGAACGAGGACAAGGGGGAACGCGACGCAGAACGCGCAATGCACACAAATGCGGGCGCGAGCCCCAGCGGAGCCATTTGCGCAGGGTGAGTGCGCATAGACTGGGAAGGGCGGCGCCGGAGGTGGAGGGGCCGGGGAAGGACGACATGCGTATGGCGCACTCGCGCTCCGCGGAGTCGTCGCCTTCTTGGGGCGTAGGGGGTAGAGGTGCTGATGCGGGGACGCCGGATCCGCGGACGGTGGACGGCGGTTGCGACGTAGACGGGCCAGTACCATGTGGAGCACGCATACCGGGCGTCGCCGAGCGCGGAGACAAGGTGCGCGAAGAGGTGGTGCTGCTCTGGTGTGGGCAGCACGGGACGTCGTGCCCATTCGCCGGTACACGGAGCACGGCGCGATGAGCGCGGCAAAGCGCGAGAGGAGCGGGTGCGGCGGGCGGGGGCGGCGGTGTGCAGCGCGCAGGAGGCCGGGAGAATGGAGGACGGGGTGGGCGGGGAGCGGGTGCGCAGCGTACCCGACGAACTAACACTGACGCTCGACCTCCCTCGACCTTTCCCCACCGCTGCAGCCGCGCCCGGCCTCAGACTCGCGTTGACGGCGGGACGAACGCGACCGGGTGCTCGTGCGGCGCGTAGAGGCCGCACACCCATTCTGCCTTCCGGAGCCTGAAGCTCGCCGCGTGGAATCAGCGTCCGGCGGCATGCGTCGCGGACGATGGGAAAGCCGCTTTTCCATCGTCCGCGATTCAAAAGCCGTACTCGTTCTGTGTTTCGGGGTCCACCGAGAAAGACAGGAATGATGGATGTGGTGATGCTACACTGAAAAAGGGAGTAGAGAGCGACGGACGTCTGACTCTGAAGCCCATCCGAGAACGAGAAAAAAATAGGCAGAAAGGCAGCGGATGATGCCGCCTCATCAGTCCATCAAATCCCTGGCGGGTTGTGCGGCCCGGCCAATGATCACGCTCGTTTCATCAGCAAACCCTGAATTTCACCCTAGCAGGCTGTAGTAGCTGTAGTAGAATATAACAGCCTCAAACATGGCCGTAGTGCTCCATAGTGCTCTATAGATTTGGGGGAACTATATAGTGCTACATAGCTCGGGTAGAACCACATAGTGCTCTATAGTTGGATAGGGGCTCCATGTAGTCCTCTGTAGTATTGCAGATCTCTGTAGTGCTCTGAAGTTTTGGTGGTTACATAGGATTTCGGAGCTAGATTTTACTTTGGGCTCAATTACATTCCACTCACACTATTAATCAAAGTACTTCGGAGATCTTGTACCTAAATTGCCAAAGTCTAATTCAACCCTAGTTCATAGTCTGTTTTACATCAATGACTGGCCAAATTCTACATCAAATTCTGGATCCCATTTTGCTAAGTGGTAGAATGACTTGAGAACGACGTCAGGCGGAGTTGAGAAAGTACAGTGACCAGGAAGTAATAAAGCGCACAGAGTTCCATGCCTTATATTGGGCCAATAGTGTAGAGGTTATTTTGTCAGCACTGTAAATTGTTAGGTCGCGCGAAGGTCGCCGGTTCTCACTGCTGGCAAATAATAAATACCCCTTAATGCGTTCTTGACTGCTTACTTCTAAATTACTTACTGACCAGTCCCCTTCACTTCACTTAATTACTAACCTTACGCTTCGTTACTTACTGACCTTCAATATTTGTAGGCAACTAACTTTCTTATGGTACCCTGGACCTTGTGCTACAGAACGCTAGAGGCCAACTACAGACTGCTATATACTTCCGACCCAACTATACAGTGCTACATAGCTAAAGACCTTTGCTACAGCCGCTATGGGCACTATACAGGCGCACACATCCTCCTTCAGCGCTGGTCGCTGCCCTTCACACTCCCCGGGTACGGATGTACGCCGTCGCCACCCAGTGCCCGCTCCAGTGTGCACCCGTTCGACTTGGGCCCAGGGCATTCTTCATCCTCTGTTGATCCCTTGTTTCTTGGATGCTCCCTCCCCGGCGCTACTCCTTATCTGCTTCCCCATTCTAAATTCACCGCGCGCTTCAAGTTCCCATTGGGACTGCAAAATCCCCGCCCCGTTCTTGCGCACCCGCCTCCGCCCTGTCTGTTTCCCTCCTCCTGTTCCCCTACCGGCCGGAATTTCTGAGCCGGTCCTCGACACAGCTGTCGCTGACTTGTCTCACCTGAATCCGCCCTCACCGAGTCAATTCGGGCCAAAGTCGAATCCGGGGCCGGGGCCTCGTTCGCAATCCGTGCTTCGTTCCCCGCCGTCTTGCTCTACCCCGGATTTTTCATCGATCCAGGCGCGTGACCGTCCCCGCGCTGAATATCGATTCTGCACCTGCATCGCAGACCACCTAGGACGTCGCGCTCTCAATGCTCTGGTGGATGCAGTTTAACAAGGCTTGGTGGGGCGTCTGCTCCTCGTTTTGCCAAAATTGTACACTGCAAACTGCCCCGTTCGACTCGGGGCCAGGCCATTTGGAATGTCTGATTTTGTGTCTGCTTTCGGTCGGATTAACCCAGCAAATACCCTTCCCGCATGCTGCCAACGACGCGCTAGTTTCCGTGCCGATTGTCGCCCCCAAATGCGGCAGATGTGCTCATTAAATTCAAGACTTGCAATTGCGGTGCTGCGAACCAACCTTTGCTAGAACGCCGCCCCATCGTCCACGCTCGCTCTCAGGACGCGCCGAACGACTTGATTCTTCTCGTAACTAAACTGGACAGAGACTCGGTAGCGCACGGCGCATCGCAGGCAACTCTCAGCTTGCCGATCCGCACGTTCGATTCGGGCCCGAGTCGTATATGAGAAGCATATTTTATTTTCTGAGCGCGTCATTAGTTCTGATTCATCGTTCAGAATAATGGAATACTCGTGAGCTCCAATTTCCGACAGAGTGCACACTCTCCGATCCACGTACTGGGATGCTCGAGGAAAGATGCTAGGGCGCGCCGCACCTCTGTGGCTGCGGTGACTGGTCGCGCTCGGTCGACTCGGAATCTAACGGTACTGCAGGTGTGTGTCCATCTCATTCAACTCCTTCTTAGAATATCTTCTCGCCAATGCCACGTAACCCCCTTAATCTTACGTTATCTCCTCGCACCAGTTCCAAAAACTCGTCAACGTCGACAATTCCTGTCGCCGATACCGCGAATGCCACGACTGCGTGACCACGCGGAAGATCCTGGACCATCGCAGCCCATCGCGCCTCCTCTCCGTTTTCGATACTCCCTCCTCCATGACGAAGAGTACACTATGGCAAGTCTTGGTGGCGTGCAGCGCCCATCTGCTGTACGGAAGTTGGAACTCCTTGCGAATTTCTACAGTGTATTCCCGTTCGACTTGCGCTCACGCCATCCTTGTGCTCTGTTGATTTCTTTTGTCGACTAGGCGTACCTCGGTGGCGTTTTGCTGGAGGATCGAAATTAACATGTCTTCGTGCGCAGATCGTGGGTCAGCCAGAAATCTCCTTCCATCGTTATCTCCTGCTCAAGATGTGGTTGTAGGAGAGCACGCCGCCTCGCTCGGAACTTTCAATGTCATGGGTGGGTATGTGGGTAGGATTAGAATTAAGGGCACTGTAGGGTAGCTGTGGGAATATAGTATGAGAGGGACAAAGCAGCGAGTCCGAGTCCAAGAAAAGGAATGTGATCGTATTGCGATGTCGACGATGGGAGGGGTATCAAAAGATAGATGATTTGATAAATTTGAATGTACGGTGAATTCGATCAAGGCAGAACCGGAATCTGAATTGACTTAGTAGCGACGCCAGATGTTAGATGAAGATTTCGGAATGTGGAGGCCTTTCCGAGGCGCCGGATTGGCCTTCCGGATGATCCTAGAAGGTCCGTTGGCTGATGACTGGGCCAGAGAAGCTGATGTCGACGACGAAGTCAATCCGGTGGAAGCTGGGTCAAATACGAACGGTAATGTGGCTGGCTTAAGGAAGGAGGGAAGATCATCATCATCGTCATCCTGCCAATCTGCCTCCCAGCCTGCGAAATTGTTAATCGTGACACATAAAGAACATGGATGAAAATTGACGTACTCTGATTCGACCCATGGGAGCCAGACCTAGCTCTTTTGGCCCGTCCCTCCGAATTCGAGAATCCTAAAGATGCTGACCTCCTGCGCTTGCGGACGACTGGGCGAAAATGAGATTGGAACTGATAAGCGGAGCGACGGACGGTAGGTAGGTAGGTAGTAGCATTACACGCACGGTCCAACTCATGAACACCGGTTCCAGGGATTCCCCCGGTGTACATGCACTATATACACCATCGCCCCTGGGCCTCTTAGAACTCCTCCGGACGAACTCACGGTCACCAGGTTTCGGTCGAAACGTCCAGCTCGCCGCCGTAGATCCAAAGGAACGCTGAAAGACGAAAGAAATTAGCACAGCAAACTCAGGGACATACTCAAGACACAATCAAAAGATGGCAGTGGTTTAAACCATCCAAGGGACAATACCCGCATGCACATGATGCGAGGGATGAATAAAGACTTCCACACCAACATTCACTTGGTGTATCGAGCACATGGAGCCAAGCGGCATCTCAAGGGTCCCGAATCATTACCATTGTTGGATCGTGTGCGCAATATGTGGCAGAAGTTGAGCTCGGGCTTAACTCTAGCCCTTGCCTAATCGGGCAGCTTAAAGCGCCTGATGGATCAACTTGCCTTAAGCTCCCTTAAGCTTGACGGCCTTCCCTGTCCAAACTTGGACAGCGCTGCCGTAGACCGTCGAGACCCCTCTCCTCCCGCCCTCTTCCCGCCATCCTTTGTATTTAATACTCTCATGTGTCTGCACTGCGTTCTGCGAACCCAGACGTCCACAAACGCGATGTTTTGTTGACGTGCAAAACTGGTGTTGCAAATACTTTAGAATACTTAAGCTACTTGAGACTGCTCCTACTGCTGCATTATCCTTGCTCTATTCCAGCACGAAACAAAGTGCGCGCCCACGGCTCGTGTGATCCGTGCATTCAAATAAGGAAAGTGCCTTGTGATGGCCGTGAGCGGGCTCAAGCTAATCACACCTTAAGGCCGTCTGAGTTTGAAATTAAACGAGCTTAAGCAACCCTTAACTCAACTTCCGGCAGCACTACCCGGTGGCGCGTGCCCTGATGCGGATGATGGCCGCGGTGATGCGGCCCTCCCGGCCCGCTCCGTCCCGCCTGACGTCCCGAACTTGTACCCAATACATTATGTATTAAATCCGATCAGACAGCTGACATCTGCCAAACCACAGAAGCGAGTGAGACTATTGCACTATAGTCTATGGACTCAGATAATTGCGTAACTGGTAGATACTAGAGAGCTCCGACTACGTCGGAAGAGACCTTGCTTGACAAAATAAGTGTAACTTGGTACACACTCTTTCCAGTTCCTGCTTGCACTCTTCAATTGTGTTGGTCCTGCAGATTGCTGCGTGTGGCACCCGGGTGGCAATACTAGCCGATAATGCGTAATAATTGTGTAACACCCGCGAATTTACCCACCGTATGTAAACGAGGACAGCAAAGTTGTATGATTGGCTCGGGAGAACTAGGGTGGGGCAAGATCAGAGCCAATTATGAGTGTGGAGAGACCTTGACAAGCAAGGTAAATTCATCACGTCACAGTTATCTGCCATTGCCATCAACCTTCACTCTCGTTGTATGACGGTCGTTATTGGACAAAACCCCGATGGTCATGCATGGCCATCGATGACGATTGACGGGACGCATGACCATCGGTGGCGGCTGATGGCGGGAGATGGCCATTTGATGCGCATGGATAGATGGCGTGATGTGTTTGCTCGGGGCCATCAATGAGCTGCTCTGGTGTGGTGGTGTTGTCTGTTCACCATGATGGCACACAACCTCCCTGTTTGCATCTCATCCCAATCCAGTTGGCCCTTTGGGTTTCGGCTACATTTTCGGCTAAATTTCCCTCTAATCCCTATTTTTCCAATGTTTTTTGCCACATCCTGTTTGTCAGCAACTATTCAGTCTCCACATCACTCTCTCCCGTGTCCTATCTGCCCAATTTTTTGTTCACTCTCCTTTCAGTTCAGGACGAGGCAACACGGTAGCAGAACTTCGGGACAGGTCCCAAGGATTCTAATGGGAGTTGAACACAAGGATTGCAAGGTGATGAAGAACACCAAAATATATTGTGGTCACACATTTCAGTTTCCTCCCTTGAAGAGGGACTAGGATGGCCGGGGGCTGGGTGGCTTTTGTCTCGGATGCTGACAGGGACAAGGGCTAGGTCGGAGATAGTGCATGGTGTCGGGTCTGGGCAGGTGGAGTTCATTTACAGGAGACAAGACATGTTGCTCCATTACCCTGAAGAGTACAGTTCGGGCAAAATAAACAGGATATTTATTTGGCCTGGAATTTTGTGTGGTGGGCATCGATGGCATGTGAGTGAGCACCGGAGGAGCATTGATGATCACCATGGATGGGACATGGGCCATGCACAACACCTGTAACATAGACAGAAATCCATGACATTTAATGCTCACGGACAATTGGAGGGTTGGTTGAATAAGGCTCCATCGGTTCGACATCGATGGGCATTGACTGGCCACTGGTCACCATTGATGGCCACTGCGTGTCATCGATGGTCACGCATGGCCATGCATGGCCATCCATGACCACTGGGGTTTTGTCCAGTACCGCCAGTCATACTCGTTGCGCGGCTGGCCTCTCTCTATTGTTGAACCACTGTATTCATGCTTCGATGCTGTTCATTTTATTCCTCAGCCTAAATCCCCGGAAACAACAGGAAAAATGGACTTCCGTGCAAAGCTCGGAATGTGTTCCGCAGCCCGATTCTGGACCTCTGGTGCTTGAGCCACGTCGAAATAGCTCGGAAACGATGCATATAGCCTCTCCAATATTTCACAAATCCTCCAGCAACTTAGACTACTTTTCTGCGACCAATTGTTTGGTATTGCCGACAGACTTTGAGCTTCTACTCTGTAAAAGCTCATCCTTGTCCATTCAATTCAGCCTGTGCTCCCAATGAGAACTCCCCGTGGCATCTTGTTAGGAAATGCTGTGTTCTGTCCTTCCATGCTCACCTCCTGCTACCGATATCCATGATTCAGCACCCGTGATTATGTTTTCTCTTTTGGTTCACCCCCAGGCGAGGTCTTTATCCATTCTCGTTCCCTGTAATCTTATGGCTCCCAACATCCTCATACTCATAAATTTCCGTCTGCACAGTGGCAGGAGCTGCATTCTTGCCAGTTGTGATTTTCCCAGTACGAGCGAGGACTTTGAACAATCGAAGAACGACCATCAGATGCGGCCGTGTGGGGGTAATACTGGGACATTATTATTGTCAATTCCATGGAAAAATTACACAGGTGTGCACCGGATTTGCGCAGGTGCTTCTATTATTTACACAACTATTTTAACATGAAAAAAAGAACACCTTCAAAAGTTTGCGTTATTCCACTTTAGACCACAGTTTGAACCATGGAATGGGGAAGGTCATCCGGGGCAACGAATCGGTGCTATTCCATTTTATTATATTTTTCATACCACCTGTAGCACGATGCTGGTCATCTTTCTGAAATATTGGTAAGACATCCATGTCGAGGCCGCCGGGGACAATGATGCTACATTGGAAGACCGATGTTCGTTGCGATGTTATCAACCGAAGATTCGGGCACGGATGACCTCTGCCGGTGTCATAAAGCGGGACTGGACTGATTTCCTGGCACAGTAGAATGCATTTCAGCCTCGATCCTGTGTTCAAAATTCAAGTGGGAGGGAATTCAAGGTCCGCAAGCCGGCTGTGCAACTAGGTGCTCGACTCGGTGACACAGAAGCAGGTCGGTCCTGTCGTTGCGCCAGGAGAAACATGTGGATCGTATTCTGGACAAGCCAAAGAAGGGTCTCCCAGAGTCCACTCAACAACAATTACAGACATCGGGGGCATCACATCCACTCTAGCTCTAATTACAACACACCAGTTACGCACTCCCGACATACAGGCGACGGCATGAACAAATCTGGACCTCCAATAGAACTACCTTACTTTGAGACCCAAGCTCGTACATAACACTTCCTCGCATTCCCTCAAGTCAATCACTAGGGACACACTCTGGAGAGGTTGTAGATGCTATCGTGCTAGGCTCCCACTAATAGGTATCATCGTGTCGTCGCGCCCTGGATGCGGATTAATGGTATCAGAATGGTTCTGCACGGCCCCTGTCCCCACGGCCTGTACTACATACGAAGCAGGTTACATAAATGTTTCCGAGCTTGTCAGCGCCAGTGCATTTTCGAAAATGTTGGAGGTGTGCTTTTCTCGCCTTGTGAAAAGATGATAGTGTATTCAGAGGAACTCCTCAGCGGTGAATTTATTTACTCGAGGGGCCTGTGTCCCCATTTTTTGGCAAAAGTGAAGTGGTATAATTCTTCCTGGCTCTCAGAACCTGTGTTATTTGTGAGGTGGATGAGGTGTGTAAATTTCAATGCAGCGGGGCCAACCTGTGCATAAAACTGCAGATCACTTGAAGTAGTAACCCACTATTACAGCCATACGACCGCCGCAGATGCAGCTGTGGAACTTCGGGCCTCGTTACATGATTTTTAGGCATTTCGGGAGGCTCGTTGTATCCACAGAAAGAAAGCTGCAGCCCCAACTGTGTAGCCCTCGTTACAATTAAATTTAATCCCTTCTTCCGATCCGACTTGATATTGCCAGTATCTCCACTTCAGCGACTCTGCCTATCTAATAAGCAAACATTTGGATGGTCATCGGGGTTTCCAACGAAATTCTCCTCTCTTCCCTTCCCTCTTTCCTTTTTCGATTTCTTTTTCGTGTTTGTCCCCGTTGATACCAGTAGAACCGTTCATAAACCAAACTATCTACTGAATCCCATGGAGGTCTCCGAAGCTGACTGAGCAGTGGAGTGTTCCGGAACGTTCCGCGAGCTTCGGCTTGATTCTCCAACAGCTTTCGAGGTACTACGGCCTGGCTACATCAAACAATTGGAGGCAAGCTCCGCTCCATGGATCCGCTACGCCTGATCATTATTTCCATGCTCGCAGTCTCTGCTTCCCAGCACTCATCCATTCGCCGTAATGGGTGAATCAATACACGGTTGCGGACACACACCATGTGTGAGGCAATGCGCTTAAATTCTTCCCACGATGATCATAATCACATCCTGGCACGTACGAGAGTGTTTCTTTGCCTCTCGCGCTAACGGCTGGACTTAGATCAGGCTTTCCAGCATACTCTACAGCGAGAAATCGTCACTACCCACGGTTTCTATCCCCCCGGTAATTTCCTTCACGTTCGCACATGCGCGCAACTCAGCCTATTTTAGGTATGTGTAGCTACGGATTCGATTCTGCGAGAACCGTTCAATCTAGCTACTTTAGTTCTGCGGCGTGTTAAAATTTGAATCCCGATCAAGCCAAATTAATGAGGGTATGTTATGATTGGTTGGGGCAATTGTGGGGATGGATAGTTACAACGAATAGAGTCTAAGTGGGAGCACAGTAGGCTCTTTCAACTGGAGTTGCTCATTTCCAATCCATTCCTTCTGTGTTCAACCAGGGTACACGGGACAATATGGCACACTACGGATATCAATGACTCATATGTAGAGGACAGAAACCATGAATATATTCAAATCAAGTGATGGGGAGGCTCGCCTCCGCTACCGATTGAAGACAGGAATGCGGCCGTCGGATACAGGAGACACTTGGAAGACACACAGCTGGAAGCCGTCACCCAAGTGCCTCTCGAAGTACCCCCCAGCTCTCACGGTTGGCTGACAGTTTTCAGGGGTGAAGCCACAGAACTTGACACTGACAACTGTCACTCAAACGGCCAGGGCAATTCGGACCGAGACTCCGAGTTACGTTGCATCGTTGATTCGTATCAAACTTCGGTGCGATGTCTATCAGTCTGCCACGTCGCACTTCCTTGCTCTGTATACCCATTCCTGCAATGGCGGATTCTACCTCAGGCAATCCCGGCCATAGCCGTAAGCCCTCGCTAGCTTGCTTTGGTCTGATACTGACTTGCACTCCTGTTTCTCAGGTGTGGAACTCAAAAAGAAGCTGCTCGAGACATCCAAAGGTGCGGTCCATTTGGCGGCCCTTGCACTGGAAGTCGCAGCATCCGCGGCACAGAACGTGCCGTACCTCGGTTCCATCTCGACAGTGCTCAAGGAAGTCGTCAAAATCACGGATGTGTGTGGTCGGAACTATCAAGTCGTCAGTATATTGACCCAGTTGTAGGAGGTTGATGTCTGCAAGGCAACATGGAAAGTAGTTAAGTCC